>CM038714.1:16778747-17069384 GCA_021613375.1 Megaleporinus macrocephalus | reverse complement strand
GTGTGGTGTAGTGGTTAGTGTGGTGGTGTAGTGTTAGTGTGGTGGTGTAGTGGTTAGTATGGTGGTGTAGTGGTTAGTATGGTGGCGTAGTGGTTTGTATGGTGGCGTAGTGGTTAGTAAGGTGGCGCAGTGGTTAGTAAGGTGGCGTAGTGGTTAGTACGGTGGTGTAGTGGTTAGTATGGTGGTGTAGTGGTTAGTGTAGTGGTTTAGTGGTTAGTGTGGTGGTGTAGTGGTTAGTATGGTGGTGTAGTGGTTAGTATGGTGGTGTAGTGGTTAGTATGGTGGTGTAGTGGTTAGTAAGGTGGCGTATTGGTTAGTACGGTGGTGTAGTGGTTAGTACGGTGGTGTAGTGGTTAGTACGGTGGTGTAGTGGTTAGCATGGTGGTGTAGTGGTTAGTGTGGTGGTGTAGTGGTTAGTATGGTGGTGTAGTGGTTAGTGTGGTGGTGTAGTGGTTAGTGTGGTGGTGTAGTGGTTAGTATGGTGGTGTAGTGGTTAGTATGGTGGCGTAGTGGTTAGTAAGGTGGCGTAGTGGTTAGTAAGGTGGCGTAGTGGTTAGTACGGTGGCGTAGTGGTTAGTATGGTGGTGTAGTGGTTAGTACGGTGGTGTAGTGGTTAGTACGGTGGTGTAGTGGTTAGTATGGTGGTGTAGTGGTTAGTACGGTGGTGTAGTGGTTAGTACGGTGGTGTAGTGGTTAGTACGGTGGTGTAGTGGTTAGTATGGTGGTGTAGTGGTTAGTATGGTAGTGGTGTAGTGGTGTAGTGGTTAGTACGGTGGTGTAGTGGTTAGTACGGTAGTGTAGTGGTTAGTATGGTGGTGTAGTGGTTAGTATGGTGGTGTAGTAGTACGGTGGTGTAGTGGTTAGTACGGTGGTGTAGTGGTTAGTACGGTAGTGTACTGGTTAGTATGGTGGTGTAGTGGTTAGTATGGTGGTGTATGGTGGTGTAGTGGTTAGTATGGTGGTGTAGTGCTTAGTATGGTGGTGTAGTGGTTAGTATGGTTGTGTAGTGGTTAGTATGGTGGTGTAGTGGTTAGTATGGTTGTGTAGTGGTTAGTATGGTGGTCTAGTGGTTAGTATGGTGGTGTATGGTGGTGTAGTGGTTAGTACGATGGTGTAGTGGTTAGTACGGTAGTGTAGTGGTTAGTATGGTGGTGTAGTGGTTAGTATGGTGGTGTAGTGGTTAGTATGGTGGTGTAGTGGTTAGTATGGTTGTGTAGTGGTTAGTACAGTGGTGTAGTGGTTAGTACGGTGGTGTAGTGGTTAGTATGGTGGTGTAGTGGTTAGTACGATGGTGTAGTGGTTAGTACGGTAGTGTAGTGGTTAGTATGGTGGTGTAGTGGTTAGTATGGTGGTGTAGTGGTTAGTATGGTGGTGTAGTGGTTGGTATGGTGGTGTAGTGGTTAGTATGGTGGTGTAGTGGTTAGTATGGTGGTGTAGTGGTTAGTACTGTGGTGTAGTGTTTAGTACGGTGGTGTCGTGGTTAGTACGGTGGTGTAGTGGTTAGTATGGTGGTGTAGTGGTCAGTATGGTGGTGTAGTGGTTAGTGTGGTGGTGTAGTGGTTAGTGTGGTGGTGTAGTGGTTAGTGTGGTGGTTTAGTGGTTAGTGTGGTGGTGTAGTGGTTAGTATGGTGGTGTAGTGGTTTGTATGGTGGCGTAGTGGTTAGTAAGGTGGCGCAGTGGTTAGTAAGGTGGCGTAGTGGTTAGTACGGTGGTGTAGTGGGTAGTATGGTGGTGTAGTGGTTAGTATGGTGGTGTAGTGGTTGGTGTCGTGGTTTAGTGGTTAGTGTGGTGGTGTAGTGGTTAGTATGGTTAGTAGTGGTTAGTAGTGGTTAGTGGTTAGTACGGTGGTGTAGTGGTTAGTATGGTGGTGTAGTGGTCAGTTTGGTGGTGTAGTGGTCAGTATGGTGGTGTAGTGGTTAGTATGGTGGTGTAGTGGTCAGTATGGTGGTGTAGTGGTTAGTATGGTGGTGTAGTGGTCAGTATGGTGGTGTAGTGGTTAGTATGGTGGTGTAGTGGTCAGTATGGTGGTGTAGTGGTTAGTACGGTGGTGTAGTAGTTAATATGGTGGTGTAGTGGTTAGTACGGTAGTGTAGTGGTTAGTACGGTGGTGTAGTGGTTAGTATGGTGGTGTAGTGGTTAGTACGGTAGTGTAGTGGTTAGTACGGTGGTGTAGTGGTTAGTATGGTGGTGTAGTAGTACGGTGGTGTAGTGGTTAGTACGGTGGTGTAGTGGTTAGTACGGTAGTGTACTGGTTAGTATGGTGGTGTAGTGGTTAGTATGGTGGTGTAGTGGTTAGTATGGTGGTGTATGGTTGTGTAGTGGTTAGTATGGTTGTGTAGTGGTTAGTACGGTGGTGTAGTGATTAGTATGGTGGAGTAGTGGTTAGTATGGTTGTGTATGGTGGTGTAGTGGTTAGTATGGTGGTGTAGTGGTTAGTACGGTAGTGTAGTGGTTAGTATGGTGGTGTAGTGGTTAGTATGGTGGTGTAGTGGTTAGTATGGTGGTGTAGTGGTTAGTATGGTGGTGTAGTGGTTAGTATGGTTGTGTAGTGGTTAGTACAGTGGTGTAGTGGTTAGTACGGTGGTGTAGTGGTTAGTATGGTGGTGTAGTGGTTAGTACGATGGTGTAGTGGTTAGTACGGTAGTGTAGTGGTTAGTATGGTGGTGTAGTGGTTAGTATGGTGGTGTAGTGGTTAGTATGGTGGTGTAGTGGTTGGTATGGTGGTGTAGTGGTTAGTATGGTGGTGTAGTGGTTAGTATGGTGGTGTAGTGGTTAGTACTGTGGTGTAGTGTTTAGTACGGTGGTGTCGTGGTTAGTACGGTGGTGTAGTGGTTAGTATGGTGGTGTAGTGGTCAGTATGGTGGTGTAGTGGTTAGTGTGGCGGTGTAGTGGTTAGTGTGGTGGTGTAGTGGTTAGTGTGGTGGTTTAGTGGTTAGTGTGGTGGTGTAGTGGTTAGTATGGTGGTGTAGTGGTTAGTGTGGTGGCGTAGTGGTTTGTATGGTGGCGTAGTGGTTAGTAAGGTGGCGCAGTGGTTAGTACGGTGGTGTAGTGGTTAGTATGGTGGTGTAGTGGTTAGTATGGTGGTGTAGTGGTTAGTGTCGTGGTTTAGTGGTTAGTGTGGTGGTGTAGTGGTTAGTATGGTGGTGTAGTGGTTAGTATGGTGGTGTAGTGGTTAGTAAGGTGGCGTTTTGGTTAGTACGGTGGTGTAGTGGTTAGTACGGTGGTGTAGTGGTTAGTACGATTGTGTAGTGGTTAGCATGGTGGTGTAGTGGTTAGTATGGTGGTGTAGTGGTTAGTATGGTGGTGTAGTGGTTAGTATGGTGGTGTAGTGGTTGGTATGGTGGTGTAGTGGTTAGTATGGTGGTGTAGTGGTTAGTATGGTGGTGTAGTGGTTAGTACTGTGGTGTAGTGTTTAGTACGGTGGTGTCGTGGTTAGTACGGTGGTGTAGTGGTCAGTATGGTGGTGTAGTGGTTAGTGTGGTGGTGTAGTGGTTAGTGTGGTGGTGTAGTGGTTAGTGTGGTGGTTTAGTGGTTAGTGTGGTGGTGTAGTGGTTAGTATGGTGGTGTAGTGGTTAGTGTGGTGGCGTAGTGGTTTGTATGGTGGCGTAGTGGTTAGTAAGGTGGCGCAGTGGTTAGTAAGGTGGCGTAGTGGTTAGTACGGTGGTGTAGTGGTTAGTATGGTGGTGTAGTGGTTAGTATGGTGGTGTAGTGGTTAGTGTCGTGGTTTAGTGGTTAGTGTGGTGGTGTAGTGGTTAGTATGGTGGTGTAGTGGTTAGTATGGTGGTGTAGTGGTTAGTAAGGTGGCGTTTTGGTTAGTACGGTGGTGTAGTGGTTAGTACGGTGGTGTAGTGGTTAGTACGGTGGTGTAGTGGTTAGCATGGTGGTGTAGTGGTTGGTATGGTGGTGTAGTGGTTAGTATGGTGGTGTAGTGGTTAGTATGGTGGTGTAGTGGTTAGTACTGTGGTGTAGTGTTTAGTACGGTGGTGTCGTGGTTAGTACGGTGGTGTAGTGGTTAGTATGGTG
The DNA here is from genome assembly GCA_021613375.1 of Megaleporinus macrocephalus. Taxonomy (NCBI): domain Eukaryota; kingdom Metazoa; phylum Chordata; class Actinopteri; order Characiformes; family Anostomidae; genus Megaleporinus; species Megaleporinus macrocephalus. The sequence continues at coordinate 17,065,361 of CM038714.1, read as the reverse complement.
GTGTAGTGGTCAGTATGGTGGTGTAGTGGTTAGTGTGGTGGTGTAGTGGTTAGTGTGGTGGTGTAGTGGTTAGTGTGGTGGTTTAGTGGTTAGTGTGGTGGTGTAGTGGTTAGTATGGTGGTGTAGTGGTTAGTGTGGTGGCGTAGTGGTTTGTATGGTGGCGTAGTGGTTAGTAAGGTGGCGCAGTGGTTAGTAAGGTGGCGTAGTGGTTAGTACGGTGGTGTAGTGGTTAGTATGGTGGTGTAGTGGTTAGTATGGTGGTGTAGTGGTTAGTGTGGTGGTGTAGTGGTTAGTATGGTGGTGTAGTGGTTAGTATGGTGGTGTAGTGGTTAGTAAGGTGGCGTTTTGGTTAGTACGGTGGTGTAGTGGTTAGTACGGTGGTGTAGTGGTTAGTACGATGGTGTAGTGGTTAGCATGGTGGTGTAGTGGTTAGTATGGTGGTGTAGTGGTTAGTATGGTGGTGTAGTGGTTAGTATGGTGGTGTAGTGGTTGGTATGGTGGTGTAGTGGTTAGTATGGTGGTGTAGTGGTTAGTATGGTGGTGTAGTGGTTAGTACTGTGGTGTAGTGTTTAGTACGGTGGTGTCGTGGTTAGTACGGTGGTGTAGTGGTTAGTATGGTGGTGTAGTGGTCAGTATGGTGGTGTAGTGGTTAGTGTGGTGGTGTAGTGGTTAGTGTGGTGGTGTAGTGGTTAGTGTGGTGGTTTAGTGGTTAGTGTGGTGGTGTAGTGGTTAGTATGGTGGTGTAGTGGTTAGTGTGGTGGCGTAGTGGTTTGTATGGTGGCGTAGTGGTTAGTAAGGTGGCGCAGTGGTTAGTAAGGTGGCGTAGTGGTTAGTACGGTGGTGTAGTGGTTAGTATGGTGGTGTAGTGGTTAGTATGGTGGTGTAGTGGTTAGTGTCGTGGTTTAGTGGTTAGTGTGGTGGTGTAGTGGTTAGTATGGTGGTGTAGTGGTTAGTATGGTGGTGTAGTGGTTAGTAAGGTGGCGTTTTGGTTAGTACGGTGGTGTAGTGGTTAGTACGGTGGTGTAGTGGTTAGTACGGTGGTGTAGTGGTTAGCATGGTGGTGTAGTGGTTAGTACGGTGGTGTAGTGGTTAGTATGGTGGTGTAGTAGTTAGTATGGTGGTGGTGTAGTGGTTAGTACGGTAGTGTAGTGGTTAGTAGGGTGGTGTAGTGGTTAGTATGGTGGTGTAGTGGTTAGTACGGTAGTGTAGTGGTTAGTACGGTGGTGTAGTGGTTAGTATGGTGGTGTAGTAGTACGGTGGTGTAGTGGTTAGTACGGTGGTGTAGTGGTTAGTACGGTAGTGTACTGGTTAGTATGGTGGTGTAGTGGTTAGTATGGTGGTGTAGTGGTTAGTATGGTGGTGTATGGTTGTGTAGTGGTTAGTATGGTGGTGTAGTGGTTAGTATGGTGGTGTAGTGGTTAGTATGGTGGTGTAGTGGTTAGTATGGTGGTGTAGTGGTTAGTACGGTGGTGTAGTGATTAGTATGGTGGAGTAGTGGTTAGTATGGTTGTGTATGGTGGTGTAGTGGTTAGTATGGTGGTGTAGTGGTTAGTACGGTAGTGTAGTGGTTAGTATGGTGGTGTAGTGGTCAGTACGGGGGTGTAGTGGTTAGTATGGTGGTGTAGTGGTTAGTATGGTGGTGTAGTGGTTAGTATGGTTGTGTAGTGGTTAGTACGGTGGTGTAGTGGTTAGTACGGTGGTGTAGTGGTTAGTATGGTGGTGTAGTGGTTAGTACGATGGTGTAGTGGTTAGTATGGTGGTGTAGTGGTTAGTATGGTGGTGTAGTGGTTAGTATGGTGGTGTAGTGGTTGATATGGTGGTGTAGTGGTTAGTATGGTGGTGTAGTGGTTAGTATGGTGGTGTAGTGGTTAGTACTGTGGTGTAGTGTTTAGTACGGTGGTGTCGTGGTTAGTACGGTGGTGTAGTGGTTAGTATGGTGGTGTAGTGGTCAGTATGGTGGTGTAGTGGTTAGTGTGGTGGTGTAGTGGTTAGTGTGGTGGTGTAGTGGTTAGTGTGGTGGTTTAGTGGTTAGTGTGGTGGTGTAGTGGTTAGTATGGTGGTGTAGTGGTTAGTGTGGTGGCGTAGTGGTTTGTATGGTGGCGTAGTGGTTAGTAAGGTGGCGCAGTGGTTAGTAAGGTGGCGTAGTGGTTAGTACGGTGGTGTAGTGGTTAGTATGGTGGTGTAGTGGTTAGTATGGTGGTGTAGTGGTTAGTGTCGTGGTTTAGTGGTTAGTGTGGTGGTGTAGTGGTTAGTATGGTGGTGTAGTGGTTAGTATGGTGGTGTAGTGGTTAGTAAGGTGGCGTTTTGGTTAGTACGGTGGTGTAGTGGTTAGTACGGTGGTGTAGTGGTTAGTACGATGGTGTAGTGGTTAGCATGGTGGTGTAGTGGTTAGTATGGTGGTGTAGTGGTTAGTATGGTGGTGTAGTGGTTAGTATGGTGGTGTAGTGGTTGGTATGGTGGTGTAGTGGTTAGTATGGTGGTGTAGTGGTTAGTATGGTGGTGTAGTGGTTAGTACTGTGGTGTAGTGTTTAGTACGGTGGTGTCGTGGTTAGTACGGTGGTGTAGTGGTTAGTATGGTGGTGTAGTGGTCAGTATGGTGGTGTAGTGGTTAGTGTGGTGGTGTAGTGGTTAGTGTGGTGGTGTAGTGGTTAGTGTGGTGGTTTAGTGGTTAGTGTGGTGGTGTAGTGGTTAGTATGGTGGTGTAGTGGTTAGTGTGGTGGCGTAGTGGTTTGTATGGTGGCGTAGTGGTTAGTAAGGTGGCGCAGTGGTTAGTAAGGTGGCGTAGTGGTTAGTACGGTGGTGTAGTGGTTAGTATGGTGGTGTAGTGGTTAGTATGGTGGTGTAGTGGTTAGTGTCGTGGTTTAGTGGTTAGTGTGGTGGTGTAGTGGTTAGTATGGTGGTGTAGTGGTTAGTATGGTGGTGTAGTGGTTAGTAAGGTGGCGTTTTGGTTAGTACGGTGGTGTAGTGGTTAGTACGGTGGTGTAGTGGTTAGTACGGTGGTGTAGTGGTTAGCATGGTGGTGTAGTGGTTAGTACGGTGGTGTAGTGGTTAGTATGGTGGTGTAGTAGTTAGTATGGTGGTGGTGTAGTGGTTAGTGAGGTGGTGTAGTGGTTAGTGAGGTGGTGTAGTGGTTAGTGTGGTGGTGTAGTGGTTAGTACGGTGGTGTAGTGGTTAGTATGGTGGCGTAGTGGTTAGTATGGTGGTGTAGTGGTTAGTGAGGTAGTGTAGTGGTTAGTATGGTGGTGTAGTGGTTAGTATGGTGGTGTAGTGGTTAGTGAGGTAGTGTAGTGGTTAGTGTGGTGGTGTAGTGGTCAGTACGGTGGTGTAGTGGTCAGTATGGTGGTGTAGTGGTTAGTATGGTGGTGTAGTGGTTAGTGTGGTGGTGTAGTGGTTAGTATGGTGGTGTAGTGGTTAGTGTGGTGGTGTAGTGGTTAGTGTGGTGGCGTAGTGGTTAGTGTGGTGGTGTAGTGGTTAGTACTGTGGCGTAGTGGTTAGTATGGTGGCGTAGTGGTTAGTATGGTGGCGTAGTGGTTAGTAAGGTGGCGTAGTGGTTAGTACGGTGGCGTAGTGGTTAGTATGGTGGTGTAGTGGTTAGTATGGTGGTTTAGTGGTTAGTATGGTGGTGTAGTGGTTAGTACGGTGGTGTAGTGGTTAGTACGGTGGTGTAGTGGTTAGTATGGTAGTGGTGTAGTGGTGTAGTGGTTAGTACTGTGGTGTAGTGGTTAGTACGGTAGTGTAGTGGTTAGTACGGTGGTGTAGTGGTTAGTATGGTGGTGTAGTAGTACCGTGGTGTAGTGGTTAGTATGGTGGTTTAGTGGTTAGTACGGTAGTGTAGTGGTTAGTATAGTGGTGTAGTGGTTAGTATGGTGGTGTAGTGGTTAGTATGGTGGTGTAGTGGTTAGTATTGTGGTGTATGGTGGTGTAGTGGTTAGTATGGTGGTGTAGTGGTTAGTATGGTTGTGTAGTGGTTAGTATGGTGGCGTAGTGGTTAGTATGGTGGTGTAGTGGTTAGTATGGTGGTGTATGGTGGTGTAGTGGTTAGTTTGGTGGTGTAGTGGTTAGTATGGTGGTGTAGTGGTTAGTATGGTGGTGTATGGTGGTGTAGTGGTTAGTATGGTGGTGTAGTGGTTAGTATGGTGGTGTAGTGGTTAGTACAGTGGTGTAGTGGTTAGTACGGTGGTGTAGTGGTTAGTACGATGGTGTAGTGGTTAGTACGATGGTGTAGTGGTTAGTACGGTAGTGTAGTGGTTAGTATGGTGTTGTAGTGGTTAGTATGGTGTTGTAGTGGTTAGTATGGTGGTGTAGTGGTTAGTATGGTGGTGTATGGTGGTGTAGTGGTTGGTATGGTGGTGTAGTGGTTAGTATGGTGGTGTAGTGGTTAGTATGGTGGTGTAGTGGTTAGTATGGTGGTGTGTGGTGGTGTAGTGGTTGGTATGGTGGTGTAGTGGTTAGTACGGTGGTGTAGTGGTTAGTACGGTGGTGTAGTAGTTAGTACGGGTGTGTAGTGGTTAGTATGGTGGTGTAGTGGTTAGTATGGTGGTGTAGTGGTTAGTGTGGTGGTGTAGTGGTTAGTGTGGTGGTGTAGTGGTTAGTACGGTGGTGTAGTGGTTAGTTTGGTGGTGTAGTGGTCAGTATGGTGGTGTAGTGGTCAGTCTGGTGGTGTAGTGGTCAGTATGGTGGTGTAGTGGTTAGTATGGTGGTGTAGTGGTCAGTATGGTGGTGTAGTAGTTAGTATGGTGGTGTAGTGGTCAGTATGGTGGTGTAGTGGTTAGTATGGTGGTGTAGTGGTCAGTATGGTGGTGTAGTGGTTAGTACGGTGGTGTAGTGGTTAGTATGGTGGTGTAGTGGTTAGTACGGTGGTGTAGTGGTTAGTATGGTGGTGTAATGGTTAGTATGGTGGTGTAGTGGTTAGTATGGTGATGTAGTATTTAGTATGGTGGTGTAGTGGTTAGTACGGTGGTGTAGTGGTTAGTAAGGTGGTGTAGTGGTTAGTATGGTGGTGTAGTAGTTAGTACGGTGGTGTAGTGGTTAGTATGGTGGTGTAGTGGTTAGTGTGGTGGTGTAGTGGTTAGTATGGTGGTGTAGTGGTTAGTACGGTGGTGTAGTGGTTAGTACGGTGGTGTAGTGGTTAGTATGGTGGTGTAGTGGTTAGTATGGTGGTGTAGTGGTTAGTATGGTGGTGTAGTGGTTAGTACGGTGGTGTAGTGGTTAGTATGGTGGTGTAGTGGTTAGTACGGTGGTGTAGTGGTTAGTATGGTGGTGTAGTGGTTAGTATGGTGGTGTAGTGGTTAGTATGGTGGTGTAGTGGTTAGTATGGTGGTGTAGTGGTTAGTATGGTGGTGTAGTGGTTAGTTTGGTGGTGTAGTGGTTAGTACGGTGGTGTAGTGCTTAGTATGGTGGTGTAGTGGTTAGTATGGTGGTGTAGGGGTTAGTACTGTGGTGTAGTGGTTAGTATGGTGGTGTAGTGGTTAGTATGGTTGTGTAGTGGTTAGTATGGTGGTGTAGTGGTTAGTATGGTGGTGTAGTGGTTAGTATGGTGGTGTAGTGGTTAGTACGGTGGTGTAGTGGTTAGTATGGTGGTGTAGTGGTTAGTAAGGTGGTGTAGTGGTTAGTATGGTGGTGTAGTGGTTAGTACGGTGGTGTAGTGGTTAGTATGGTGGTGTAGTGGTTAGTACGGTGGTGTAGTGGTTAGTATGGTGGTGTAGTGGTTAGTATGGTGGTGTAGTGGTTAGTATGGTGGTGTAGTGGTTAGTATGGTGGTGTAGTGGTTAGTATGGTGGTGTAGTGGTTAGTACGGTGGTGTAGTGCTTAGTATGGTGGTGTAGTGGTTAGTATGGTGGTGTAGGGGTTAGTACTGTGGTGTAGTGGTTAGTATGGTGGTGTAGTGGTTAGTATGGTTGTGTAGTGGTTAGTATGGTGGTGTAGTGGTTAGTATGGTGGTGTAGTGGTTAGTATGGTGGTGTAGTGGTTAGTATGGTGGTGTAGTGGTTAGTACGGTGGTGTAGTGGTTAGTATGGTGGTGTAGTGGTTAGTATGGTGGTGTAGTGGTAAGTATGGTAGTGTAGTAGTTAGTACGGTGGTGTAGTGGTTAGTACGGTGGTGTAGTGGTTAGTATGGTGGTGTAGTGGTCAGCACTGTCTCCTCACAGTAAGATGATCTGGGTTGGATTCCCGGTCCGGGTGATTCTGTGTGGAGTGTGTATGTTCTCCTCGTGATTGAGTGAGTTTCCTCCAGGTTCTCTGGTTTCCTCCCACAGTCCAAACACATGCATGTCAGGTTGATCACTCACTCTGAACTGCCCGTAGGGTACCTATGTACAGGACTTTCAATTGTATCTGCTATGTTTTTATTGGACGGCTCCTTTTATGACTTGCTGGACGCAGGCATTAGGACTTTTATTGAATAGCTGATGATCTGTTAGTATCATGAGAACTTGTCTTAGTAGTGACTCTTATTCTTGTTCTCTGAAAGCTTGCAGATTTGAAAAAGCCTCCTTTATTCTCGGAGGCTTTTTCTAAGAGCCCCGCTGATGAAACACCACAGATCCGTCTTTTTAAATGTCACCTCTCAATACGGTGTTGCTCATATGCAACATTTGCTGGGGTGCGTGTATGTCTGTGGTGTCCCCAAAGACCCTGGACACGATCCTCCACACAACCTTTATGAACTCATCCGACTCTGAGTCTGTGGATCAGCTTGAGTGTGACACTGAGCGCCGTACAGCTGTTTGGAGACATTTTCCATCATAAAAGCTCTGTTCTTCTGTTCTGTGATTTGAAGGACGTTTCTTCTAATGATGAACGGAATATCAAACTTTTGCAAGTAGTTCTGAGAAGCTACATTCAAGTAACCTGTAATTGTAAATCACTTGAATTTGCCTTGTTTATGTGATTTCCCTGTGTTGCCAGATCTTATCATAAACGTAAATACATATTATATCATAATGATTCTATAAAACCACACAGAAGCAAAAAAAACCTGACAGAATGACGAATAGACTTAATATCTATGAGCACCAACCGTTTCCTCTCTGTTAGGATGTCATGGAAGTATTCACAGATAATACGCTGTTGTTACTGGCTGTTACTGCATTCCTGTGCAGTGTACTTACCCATAATGGCGTACCATGTGGCAGCAGGTGATGACATCTGACATATTCATGTGGTTTTAGCACGTAATGAAGTCAAGAAAGAAGGATGGAGTTGGCACGCCATGAAGGATCTCTCGCTGGGTTTGTGCTCTCGGCTAAACCCCTATCATATTCCCCTGTGGCGAGCAGTCCGCTGCGTATCCTTGTACTCTCTGTTTGACTTATCATCACTAAGCAAGTGGCACCCTATGAGAGGAGAGAGGTCTCTTAGCTTCAACAAGCATTTTAATCCAATTCAGCATCTGGGATTAGTAAACCAGTAGTGTCCACTGCTCGGAGAAAAAAGCTATAAGAGCTGTTGAAATGGACTTTCAGTTTGGAGTCGCTTTGAATGGATCATGTGTTCTCTCACAAGAAGACAAAAAGGATGGCGCTGTGCCTCTAAACCTGCCTTGCAGAGAGAAAGAATGGAGTGATTATAAGGGGCAGCAGTTACAACTAAGGCTGTTTATTGGAATGAAACTGATGATACCGTAAGTGTCAAACTAAAATTCTGGTTCTATTGACTTCCATTGAAAGTAAAGTATAAAAAGTATATTTTATTTATTTATTTATTTTTATTTATTATATATTTTTATATACATATTTACATATATATATACACATTTCACAATTAATGCAAGTGTATCAGATGCTTTTTAAAGAATAAAAATGTTTGTATTAAAGTCTATTTTTGTATAGAGGCTTATTTTACATATAGTTCTATTATCAGCAATTCTCAGTCCTCTGTCTAAATCTCCTGGTACGACCACCAATCCAAGTTAAGGATGTTATTGGACTAATTGGTTGTTAGGACACTCTTGCTCAATTGTGATGCACAGCTGAAAAACATTCTACTAATAAGTGAGTATAAAAGGGAACAACATTCTAGGTTAGTTTAGTATCTGAAGCATCAGCAGTTGATGACTTGCTGACCGACTCACAATGACCAGAAAGAAACAACTTTCTTTAGAGACCCGTCAGTTCATTGTTGTGTTAAGGAAGAAGATACTCCATTAAAAACAAGAACATTTCACTGTGATCCCAAACTTTTGAGTAGTAGGTATGTGTGTGTGTGTTTATATGAAAAACTCACCCCTGTGTGTAGGTTTGCTAATGTGGTTGTGAATGGTGCACCCTTGGACCACTTGTTTATGCTGGAATAGAAGAGTCTAAAGGCTGATAATGGATTGCAACACTGCTATAATGCAGGATAAACCACTGTTGAGTCCTTGCATTTGCACTATTCATTGAAAACCAATATTGTGCTTTTTGCACTTTGCAGACACACTCCTGCAAGTCATTTCAAAACCCATACAGAATGATAGGGTACAATAACCAAGGATTGGAACTGGTTTGGGCCGATACCAGCTTTTAGATGGGATCAGGGTGTCACTAGTTGAATCTTATGTTATAAGGAAGATAAAGTTTAAGTGTAAAGATGTGCATCTTCATGGTGAAGCCTGATCTGTTATGGTTGTGTTTATTTGAGTGAATCTAAGCTCCCATTCAGTGTCAAATAGTTTTAGTTCTTATTTTTGAGGAACGTGATTTCTGGACCATGATGCTTGTGCTTAGCTGAAGGTCAAGAAAGTGCCAAGCTGCTTAATAGCCTCAGGGACAGCTCAGGAGAGTTTCTTTAGTAACTGGACAACGTTATTATATCTCAGTAATGTGTGCCTGACAGGGTGCCAGACATGGTCTCCTAAGAGCTTTCAGTACTGTTTCTTCCCCTAATCGTATGTTATTTATATGGGTTTGGCATATGAGTCAAACTATCTCTGGTCCTTGTTTCAGGGTGAATTCCTGTAAAAAGAAAGGTCTTGTTTGTGTTAAGATTCCAGAGATAGTTCCCTGCAAATCCAAGCTTAGCAGTGTTAGAATTCACCTAATGAAAAGTTGAAATACCGCAGAAACCACAGGCAGGTTCTAATATTTATATTATATATCATATTAAAGCTGACACTGTCCTATTTGTCAGATTCTTAGTCATAGTTTTAGTCTTAGTCTTTGTTGTCCATCTATATTAGATTGTCAGCTTTGTCGTTTTTTGCAAATAGCAAGTATCTATAAATGGCAGCTATACAGGAGAGACCAAAAACCCATCTTTGCTTTCAATAGAAACAAGAGCACTTCTATTGGTCCATTCATCAGGAAACTTCACACCATGTAAACAGCAGCTGCTGCATTTAAATGATCTAAAAAATAACAATCGCCAATTAAGATACATGTTTTCCTTTAGACAGCGATGATCCATAGAATTGCAGTGATGGTTTAACAAATAGGGTGATGAGGCCTCAACCCAGATAGCAATCATGTTTATCAGTCCACTGGCTTGTTAAGGTCTGCACTTTGCTGACTGTATGGCTCTGCTGGTCCACCCCTGGACCATCCAGATCATTGTCCTGCATACAATCGAGAAGATTTTACATGTACACAGTCTTTTATTTAAAAAACAGATATTCCAAACAAATCAGCTAGGAAATAATGACTAGACCTAATATATTTCAATAAAGACACCACAGCATTTTCCCTCTCCATCCAGGTCTTGAGGCCAAAAATGTTCACCTTCTCAACTCCTCATTCTTTTCCTCCACAGGCCACCTCTTCTGTCCCATTCCACAATGCAGCAAGGTGCAGCAAGGCTCCATCTCTGTGCAGCCCACTAACACACTGTGCTCCACTACGATCTCATGCTAATGAATTTTACATACATCACCTTGTAAAATACTCTCATTAATCCGCCTCTATATGTAAAACCAATCCTGTCCAGATAAGCTCAGGATTGTGCTTTACCGCCAGTGGGCCACTTGGAGAATGATGAACAAAATACCAGTGGACCACTAGCTTTGCCGTTAGAAGGCCAAGAGTGGGCCACTGTCCTCTTGCTATCAGGGGACGCAAACACTGTGCCAGTTTATAAGAGTCAATAAAACACACCTAGTCATCGTAACAGGTGTGAGTCAATACAGAAGCCAGTGAGTGTACATTAGGAGAGTCCATGATTGCAAATCATAAGGATAAGAGTTCAGAAATGCACAGAGAACTACAACAATACTTTATATATTTATATATGTATATTTTGTCGCTGTCCACAGAAAATCTCCATTTAAGACGATTTTCATTTTTCCATATCATTTGAACACGACTGCTGTTCTTTATATTCTGTGAATGGTGAATGGACCAATAGGCATGCTCCCGAATTCTGGTTCCACAGACTTCCATTAAAAGTAAAGCCTGTTTTTGGCCTCTCCTGTAAAGTTGTCGGTTTGGAGATGTTTTTTTTTTGAACCGCAACGATTCATGAATCCAAAACTAGTTGCAGGTGTCATGAGTGGGTGGAGTCAGGTTGGGGATGGATCTAACGTGAGTCAATCGAAACTGGGAGACCAAGAGTGTGTCTCAAAACCTAGTGAGCTCCTACAGAGGCAGCATTTTACATCATAGTATGTGCTCCTAACATGTAGGCTGTCCCAATTCTTACATACCTTCAACATGCTGTCTACTGAGAAACCTTATTTAGACCTGATTTTAAGGAAGCATCAAACTCTTCCTCAGCCGCTAAGACAATCCCATAATACAACACAGGCTAATCTACGAGCAGTGACGTGGTTTTAAATGTGAGTTATTTTGATTCTCTCTGGAGTTTTAATGTGTTTCTGGTCATATAATCACTCAAAACAGTTTTTAATTATCAACTCTGTAACGAGTCCTTCACCATTTACACTTTTATACTCCAGACATTAGCATTTATGCTAGCAGATTCTTGAGCTTCAGCTTTGTTTTGAATGCCGGCCGTTAGCTTAGCAACCAGCTAAACCACCGGTGGCGTGCTGCAGTGGTGGGAACAAGCCGTGACGCAGTCTCTCTCTAACTAGAGAGTCTCAGTAATCTGTTTTATGAGGAGAGATGAGGAGAGAACGCTGATACTTACACAGCTGCAAATGTAGTCAGTACCTACTCTCTAGGTTTTGAGACACACCCCAAGTATGATGTCACTATCAATGGTTTTAATTGCAATAAATGTAGGTATGAAGATGATAATCTTTTCCACAAATTCATGTAAATAAAATTGAGAACTATATATCCAATATAGCTGCATAATCATAATTCACACTGAAAATAATACCCGAGAATCTTGGATAAGAGCTTCTTTGTAAAGGTTAGGTTGTCATATTTAGATTTGCCTGCTTACTGTAAGTGAAAAGTTAACCGGCTTGATATTTTGACCTCAACTGAATTGGGTTTTAAAAGAAGATACATCCCCACAAGACCTGCTTCGACTTCCTGAGTCCCCTGAGAGGGACCTTTGTCCGAAGCCTATGTCTGTGAGTCGCTCCTTTGTAAATGTGAGCTTGCCTCTTTCAAAAGTATCATTATTCCCTCGTTTTAATTCACACTAACTAGTTTGACCCCAGTGAGTTAGCACTACATCCTTTAGAGGAAAAGGGCCAGTGGTGGACAGAGGTCAGAAGGCCACTCCAACTGGCGTTTCCGAAGATCAGAAGATGATGTCGTATGATGGATTTCCTTGGAGGGCTTGTCCTGCTGAATGCAGTAGTGTTGAAGCTGTGCTGGAGGTCCTGGGTGATTGAGTGGATAGCATGCCCACTGGGGCTACTTTATGTTAGGTCAGCAGGGTCATCATGTGAAGGCTTCACCAGTGAGACACTAATAAATTTAGCTGTAACCTTCACCTCCAGAGGTTAGCAGCATGGCAGAGGAACAGTGTGATGTGAATTTGTTCTGCCTTACTGCATGAAAACAACATGATAGCCAAATAACCACAGCCCTTAATATTTTCTTTATCTTATATCGAATTGTTTAGTCAAGCTGGTGCCAAATGTGGAATTCAAGCCAATTGTTTTATCATATATATATATATATACTACTCAGTACTTCATTAAGCTAAATCAAGATTACTGCTGAAGGAACTGAATACATTCATACAATGTCTGGGGCGTCCAGGAGAAATCTGGAACCTAACTTTGTTCTTCAAACTGGAGCTCCAGATATGATCTACTTCTCTCACAATAACATATTCATGTTACTTTGTATTGTATGTAGGATTATTTACATCTGTTCTAATCATATCTGCTGTTCTTACTGGTGGAAATATACTTATCAATCAGATAAAGGATTTTAAACAATGAGATTAGGTGCTTAAGACTTTTTCACAGTTGTGTATATACAAAATAGACTCTGAATATCCAGAAGTGGGAGGCACAGAGAGTTTCACAAGTCATTTATTGTCTCTTATTCTGGGATACAACACTGTATCTCTGTAAACTACTTCAGGTAAAGCACCCCAAACTAATATTGTTCTTAGTTTGAACCTAGAAAATATGTGATTATTAGGGCCTAATTAACTAAAGCTAGATGCTGCTCCTGCAGTACCAGCCTTACTCTGGCACATATCGCTATATCTGTAAATTGGATGTATACGGTGGTGCTTTGCTGCCAAACAGAATAAAAAATAGACACTTGCGTGAGAAAATATAATGAAAAAACAGCGTAATGTATCATAACTGTCTGAAAGTATATTGTTAGTATGAGAAGATCCATTGTAAAAGTGATATACTCACAAAAAAAAAATACAACATATTTTCTTGCAATGACGGGTTTAAGTACTTTGAAATGTATGAATGGGATTTAAATGGAACAGTGGTAGTAGTGACTACATGCTTGCAGACTGACTTAACAGGAAAGAAAGAAAAAAAAAAGAAAGAATACACTAGGAAGGAAAGAGCTTTATTGAGATGAGCTCATTTACCTTGTTACTTCCTCTTTTTCTTATAAAATACGAGTTGATGTTTCTCATCCTCTGCTAGCAATTTGCCAAGTTCTTCTCCAGGATTTGATGAGACAATACAGCTCTCGGTGTTCTCGAGATGGCTAAAGTTTTTTCCAGGAGCTGATGACGGCATAGAAAGCTCTGCCGCTCTAGAGAGAGATGTCTCTCAGGAAAGGCAGGAATAACTGGATTAGACAAGAAACCCCCTGAGAGCTCCTTGTAGCCATTCAGGCAGGAATTAAGAGTTATGGACACAGATTAGAGTTCACTGCAAACCTGCCTATTATATATATATATATATATATATATATATATATATATATATATATATATATATATATATATGCACTACCACTTAAAAGTTTGGGATCACAGTGAAATGTTCTTGTTTTTAATGGAGTATCTTCCTTCATTAACACAACAATGGACTGACGGGTCTCTAAAGAAAGTTGTTCTTTCTGGCCATTTTGAGTCGGTCAGTAACCGTCAACTGCTGATCTTCAGATACTAAACTAACCTAGAATGTTGTTCCCTTTTATACTCACTTATTAGTAGAATGTTTTTCAGCTGTGCATCACAATTGATCAAGAGTGTCCTAACAACCAATTAGTCCAATAACATCCTTAACTTGGATTGGTGGTCGTACCAGGAGATTTAAACAGAGGACTGAGAATTACTGATAATAGAACTATATTCAAAATAAGCCTCTATACAAAAATAGACTTTAATACAAAGTGTATATATATTTGTATGTGTGTGTGTGTGTGTGTGTGTGTGTGTTTCTGGCCAGTTAGCACTGAGCCGGTTTCGTAAAAGGCTGCTGTGTCTTTTGGAGGTCTTATGGTGCTGCAAGTTACTCTCAGAGGAGACTCGTGATAATTGGATGACAGCACCTTTCCTTGGAGCTTTGCAGGGCCTCCCTGGACAATTTTAGGCTTTATCTCTCCAGCTGGCCCACAGCCTCCCCATTCTGTCACTTCTTGGTCGCGTTCCCAAACTGCTCCCAATAAAATTAGCCATTATACTCACCACAGGTCAGGTTCAGAAGAGCGTGACTGCTGAGGTGAGCCAGGCAGGGACTGACCAGGTTCAGCAGCTTTCCGGCAGAGACTGCAGTGACGGAATTAATCTTAGGCAAGTGCTACATTTACAGGTGTGAGGCAGTGATAAATAAAGGTGAAGCCGGAGTGCGCATTATGTAACGTGCGTTATAAAATGGAAAGTTCTGGTTATAAAATCTGATGGACTGTCAACGTGAGACAGAGATCATAACGTGTTTTCCTTCTGTACTCTGACGCATTCCCCAGTAAAACTAACAATACCATCTCACAAATATCTAAAATTGCTTGTGTATATGATTTAGCGGCCAGTTTTCTGTGTCTGTCTGTTAATAACATAATAAAACATAATAGACCAAAGATCTGTCACAGTAAGCCAAGCCTTGCAAGCTTCTCTATCACATTAAAGAGAGAAGTGCTGATGAACGTGTTGCTGCTGGTGGTGTGAAATTGGAGGTTGGAAGGCCTGTAATGAGAGTTTTTATTACAGGGTGCTGGATAGCACTGGAGCCATGCTTGATGAGAGCACTGCTTCTTCCAGTTGTGTGTGGCAAGAGAGTGTTTAAACGGATGAGAGGAAAGCAGGAGACGTGTTGGGTTTTGAGAAGTTTTGAGAAGCTATAATATATCGTCACTGTCCAAAGAAAACGTGTATCTCCATTTTTATTGATTTTAATTTTACTGCATCATTTGAATGGAGCAGCCGCCGTTTACATCGCGTGATAGTTTCCTGATGAGTGGACCAACAGAAATGCTTCAAAATAGCTTGGGAGTAATTCTGGTTCCACTGACTTACATTGAAAGTAAAACAGTTTATGCGTTCTCCTGTAAAGTTGCCGTTTTAAAGGTACTTGGTTTGGTTTCTTTGGACAGCGATGATAGCCAGAGCTGAAATCTTTTCAGAATAAGCAGCATGTATGAATAATTCATTAATTTATTAATTTTGGACCACAAATCAGTGATCGTATTTCACAGTTACCAGATTCAAACTGTATTTGTCACATATGTAATCATATGCGGTACAACTAGCAGTGAAATGCTTTGACAACTGCCCACTCACATGAAACATAAGATAATACAGTATGTGAAATATTAAGGAATGTATATAAGAGCAAGATGAAATAAGCAAGGTATGTTCTGAGAACATAATATAATATTTTAATTTGAATTAAAAATATTTGTATGAGAGTATGTTTAGTATTATTACCCTAAATATAAAAATTATTTAGCATTTTACTCAATTTAGTTGTGTTCCGTTCCCACCCTCTAGCTAGATTTCCCTGATCTCAAACAATCAATGCTGGCTCTTATTGGTAAGTGACATAAGCAGTTGCTTAGAGCCTCCTGGCTGCCCTGTCTTTGCTGTATCATTGTGTTGTCTAAGATGCTTGAGTGAGTGGGTAAACAGCAACAGATCAGTCAAAGAAAAGCATGTAACTGGTACCGTCTAGTAGATGTCTAGTTCTAATGTCTAGAAATAGCCAACAGCTGTTTTAAGCAAAGAAGCTGTTAACTAGTACATTTTAATTATTCATAGCTGTAAAATAGCACACTGCTACCAGAGTTCAAACTAGTGGTGAAACGGTTACTGGTTGCCTAATAAACCACGGTAAAGTTTCCTATGGTTAGATGTACCAATTAAAATTTAAATAATAAATAATCATTTAATAATAATGTCCTATATGCAGGCAGGGCAGGCGTCCTGGGTTTGCTTTGTGTCAGGGGGAACATTGTGTTTGTGATTGTCAATATAAAGTTGGTGAAATGTGTTAAGTATATGTATCTGTACTTTTTGAAGTTGTTTTGAATTTTTTCACTTTAACAATACTGTGATCATGACATTACTTTTTTTTAAATAAAAATTATCAAAATTATCAGATTTTATCTGTAGGTCAAACTAAGCTTAATTAAGTTAGGTTAGGGTCATGAGACAGACCTTTATATTGACAAGGCTGAGAAATATATCTATAATTTAAACTCTATAATTATTCTATAATTAGAGCCCCAAACCCAGCATCTGTTAATCAGCCACACACCATTAACTGGATATAAATGTACATCATTTAGACATCTTGTGGTAGTAATTGTTATTACCCATCTTTTAACTCTACAGAACATCAGCAGAAAGAAATAATCTGCCTGAGAGCCGACCCTGTGTACAGAGCTACCACTGCTGCTCATGTAACAATATTGGAAAGCTTAACACATTTGAAGGAGAACTGATTCTAATCAGTTGTGACGTTCTTTCATGTTTTAATGTGATGTAAAACAGTAAAACAGCTCTGTCCCTTGTGAGGGAGTGTGGTTACAGGTTTGATTTCAGAAGGCTTCTGCCTGCATGGCCACATTCGTCTGCAACCCCCCGGTCTTCATTGGCATGTTCATGGAGTCCATGCAGTCAGTCATAAGTCAAGGCCGGCCTGATGTGGCCTCCTATGCAGTCACATCCGCTTTGGTGTAACCTAATGGTTCTGTTAACAGGCGGTCTGTTCTTCTGGCACCTTGCTGCATTGTGGAATGGGACAGAAGGGGTGACCTGTGGAGGAAAAGAATGAGGAATTGAGGAGGTGAACATTTTTGGCCTCAAGACCTGTTTTAAACTGTCAAAGTTAAATGTTTATACTCAGAACATGATGGACCAAACGATTTTCAAGCGATTTTACTGTCGCAGATTAATTTCCAGTGTCAGAATAAAATGATGAGAGTCTTGCTAGAGTTGAGTTGCGCTCGCATCATCTCAATCGTTTAGTGGGAGGTAGTCAAGACTGCAGGTTTAAGTCAGTCTTCCGAGCGTTCCGATAAAATCAAACGTGTTTAACATTATCATTAGTTTTAAGTCTTGGCTCACGCAAATAGTGACGTGAACATTGTAGACAACCAATAGGAGCTCTTTTGACCACCAATCAGGAAGCCGAAAGGAATGCGCACCTGTGTGCAGCTCCTCCAACACGACACGCGAGCGTGCAGGAATGTCTGGCAGGTAAAGAAGTTAGACATGGGGGGGAGTCCAGCAATGGTTCAGAAACTGCAGTTCTCCTGGACTGTACAGAAGAAGGTCAGGTGCTGATGTAGGATGATCAGTTCTAAATCACTGTAGCTCATCCCTAATCTACTGAATAGAGCTCCAGCACTCCAGAGAACACAGCTCTACTGCTCCACAGCCCATTGCTGGTGGCTTTATAGCCCTATAGCTAACCCTTGACCGTAACCTTAAAGAATACATCGACCCGAGTATCAGTGGGTCTCCTGTCTACTCAGCCTTTTTTGAAAAATGGGTCGAGGGTCGATAACGAATGTGTTGAGACGGGGCTTACTGAAGAGCTAGCAGCCAGTCAGGGGCTTCTCTACTTGAGATATGTCACCATGACCAACAATGAGAATCTTAACATTCTGAAGGTCAATGACCTTACAGAAGCAAAAATCGATTTCACAATTGATTACGGTGGAGTTAAGACACAACACTGAATTTTCAGCCACTTGAGGGCACACTCACTAGGTTTGGAACAGCAGAAGTGTGGGTGTAAGGGCTATGTGTGTACAATTGACTATTGCTGCTTGCATTTTAAGCTTATGTGTAGCTGCTGCACAGCATCTCATTCTATTGGTGAAGCTGTCTGCTATGACTGTGTAAGCAAAAGGGGTGTCTGTAAACATTTGAACGTCTGGTATCAGGACATCCAGCTGGAACAGTGAACATTTGCTTTGTTTATGACTCTTAAAAATATGTGGAATAACATTTTATATCGTCAAACTACAGAGTAGTCTTCAGAAACGTAATTGATTATGGATATTTATGCAGCCTGTATTCCGGGGTCTTTACTGGCGCTTTAGTGAATGCAGGTCTGTTTAACCCCTCTTTCAAAAATGACAATGCCTGCTGAAGCCTGTGTCACTGCACATGTGTGTGAATGGCCCTTTCCAGACGAAGTCGGGGATCATTTGAATATCTCATTAATGTGCATTCAGCGTTTCTTCTTATGCTGCATAATTTCGTCTGGAAAAAAAAGTCCATCTTTAAATAGACTGGATCATTCACATTCCAATCACATTCTTCTGTGTGCTGCTGCTCAAGGAATTAGTCAGTTATTTAAAAGTTTGTTAGGGTGCAGTGTTCCATGACCCAGCGAGGAGAAGATGACTGGAGCGAGACAATGAAGGGCGAAAGGGGAATTGGGCCATGCTCAGCCTACCCTTCCCAAGTTCCTCTGTCAAAGCTTTCTCACACTCTTTCACACAAGCTCTTTCACTTAGTTATGATGTGTTGTTTTCGGCCTCTTTTTGTTTTTTTCGAGTGTCCTCCTTTGCTTTGTTTTGTGTTTACTGCATTTTATTTTATTCTTGTTACAGAGTTGTGGTGCTGCAGATGAATAATTTAATATGGGTCAAGTTCTTAGCTTCCCTAAGTGTATCAGCTGTGCCATATTTGGAGAAATACTTGTTATGCTGTAAAGGTAATGAATCGAAAATGTTAAATATTAGCCACAAATCCCAGGAAACTCAGTGTAAGGTTATGAATATATGCAAAATGATGCAAAAACTGAGTGGTGTATTAAACATTTAAAAAACATTTTTTTAATTTAAAAACATTTAAATGAAAAAAAAAACATCAGAGAAGGATAGAAATGTAATAGAACATGGCTTAAACAATGGCTGCATCCAAAATCGCCTACTAAGTCAGTATATACTAGATTGGAACAAGTATGTAATGCTTGAGCTGTAGACAGTTAGTAGGTAGTTTTGCCATCTTCTCAACGTCTTGTGCTGCAAGACCACCACCGTAAACGTCCTGCTGTTCATTAAAAGCCTTATTTACCAGACATGGGACCAAGTCAGTAAGTTGCAAGTAACAAGTAAGTCTCAAGTCTTGACAATCAAGACCCGAGTCAAGTCCCAAGTCAATACAAGCAAGTCTTGAGTCAAGTCCCAAGACAATACAAGGAAGTCTAATTAGTAGTATATTAAACTAATATTAATATAACATTAACATTTTTAAAGTTTGTATTATAACAAAAATAACTTGCATATAAAATCAGATCATTTCAAGCAGTTCTAATCACTAATCACCCCATTACCAGTCCAATCACTTCATTACCAGTCCAGTCTCCTCATTACCAGTCCAATACCAGTCCAATCACCTCATTACCAGTCCAATCACCTCATTACCAGTCCAATACCAGTCCAATCACCTCATTACCAGTCCAATCACCTCATTACCAGTCCAATCACCTCATTACCAGTCCAATCTCCTCATTACCAGTCCAATACCAGTCCAATCACCTCATTACCAGTCCAATCACCTCATTACCAGTCCAATACCAGTCCAATCACCTCATTACCAGTCCAATCACCTCATTACCAGTCCAATTACCTCATTACCAGTCCAATCACCTCATTACCAGTCCAATCTCCTCATTACCAGTCCAATACCAGTCCAATCACCTCATTACCAGTCCAATCACCTCATTACCAGTCCAATCACCTCATTACCAGTCCAATCTCCTCATTACCAGTCCAATACCAGTCCAATCACCTCATTACCAGTCCAATCACCTCATTACCAGTCCAATTACCTCATTACCAGTCCAATCACCTCATTACCAGTCCAATCACCTCATTACCAGTCCAATACCAGTCCAATCACCTCATTACCAGTCCAATCACCTCATTACCAGTCCAATCACCTCATTACCAGTCCAATCACCTCATTACCAGTCCAATACCAGTCCAATCACCTCATTACCAGTCCAATCACCTCATTACCAGTCCAATCACCTCATTACCAGTCCAATACCAGTCCAATCACCTCATTACCAGTCCAATCACCTCATTACCAGTCCAATACCAGTCCAATCACCTCATTACCAGTCCAATCACCTCATTACCAGTCCAATTACCTCATTACCAGTCCAATCACCTCATTACCAGTCCAATCACCTCATTACCAGTCCAATACCAGTCCAATCACCTCATTACCAGTCCAATCACCTCATTACCAGTCCAATTACCTCATTACCAGTCCAATCACCTCATTACCAGTCCAATCACCTCATTACCAGTCCAATACCAGTCCAATCACCTCATTACCAGTCCAATCACCTCATTACCAGTCCAATTACCTCATTACCAGTCCAATCACCTCATTACCAGTCCAATCACCTCATTACCAGTCCAATACCAGTCCAATCACCTCATTACCAGTCCAATACCAGTCCAATCACCTCATTACCAGTCCAATACCAGTCCAATCACCTCATTACCAGTCCAATCACCTCATTACCAGTCCAATACCAGTCCAATCACCTCATTACCAGTCCAATCACCTCATTACCAGTCCAATCACCTCATTACCAGTCCAATACCAGTTACAATAAGTGTTGAAGCAGAAAAAACACTAAAAAAGACCCAGGCTGAGAAACCCTGCACTGTATGAAGTATTAGTACTCATAACACCTACAGGACTTTTAATAATCACATTCTAAACCCATAATCATTAATATCTGGACGGGTCTTTCAGTTCTAACAGCATGTGTGACTCTGCAGTAGCTCTGCATGTACTGATCAGTGTTTGTACTGTTCTGTACTACTTGAACACTTCCTGTCTGAGACGTTCGTCTCAAAAGTGGAACAGAGTTTGAAGTGGTTGCAGCTCCATCTGTGATCTTGACTCTGCGTGTCCTGCATGTCGCAGTTCTTTTTTAGTTACTGCAGCAGAATCTTTGTAGTTAAATATGATTATTTTCAGGAGCATGTTGCTCTTCGTCTACGCGCAAATTCAACACTGGCGCGTCCCCCGAAGCTTCCTGTGATTGGCTGCTTAACTTCACTTGTTGCTAGGTTATGGATGAACTGAGTGGTGCGACTCAACTGCCTAGCGTTACAGCAGGATTTAATACAAAATGATCAGTTATGTGATCCAGTTCCTTATTTATTATGTAAAATAGGGTGGCGAGTCTTTTCAAGTCTTAAAGCTCAAGTCCGATTCCAAGTCAGTAAAGGTAAAGTCTAAGTTGCAAGTCTTTAGTGATGTCAAGTCATCAGTTTGGTGACTTGAGTTGGTCTCGAGCCAAATCATGTGATTTGTGCTATTTACTGACAGATTTAGATACGGTTTTTGACATTGATCTGTGTTTTTGTTTGAATATGTATTCATACGGTGTCAAGCAGTAACTCAGAGAAAACAAATCAGGAGGAATTTGATTATTTTTTACCTCAGAAGTAGCTCCAACCTCTGTAGCAGTGGTTCACCAGCTGTAGCTGCGTACACACAACCGATGTACCACTTTCCACTAGGGGTGGGCGATATGGCTCTACAATAATATCACGATATTTCACGGTATTGTTGCTATAACGATACTCTTGGCGATATGACAAAACATTAAATAAAAAAATATTTCAAGAATACACTACTGCAACAAAATGAAAATTACAATTTTATTATTGCATACGATACAATACGGCACACTCCTAACTGAGATATTAATAAATACAATATTTTTTATCAGATTGTAACAGAAGTCAATCCAGAATGTCACAATACTAAATAATGCACTCCAAATATCTCCATATATCCAGGACTGAAGTAAAGTGAATGATACTGAACAGATAAACTCTGTCTCTAGTAGATATATAATGGTAAATGAGAAAAGTATGAATTTATCTTTTGCTAAAAACAGTAAAAGTAGTACCTGATGTGATAATGAGAAATGGGTAATATGGCACCATATTTTAAGGTATAATATTATTCAACATATTCAAAAATGTTGGTGTTATTATTGTATACGATACGATATTGCACACCCCTACTTTTCACCATTGTTTTCCTATGCTTCGAGCTCATCTGCGGCTCCAGTTGAACTATGGGATAGCACAGTGTGCTGCGGTCGCCTGCTTAAAAATGGCTTGTGATGATCAAAAACAAGTAAGTTGATTCATAAAAGCTTGAATGATGAAATGAATTTCAAATAAAACTGTTGACCCAGGTGGTGCATCAAAGGGTTAAGGTACGTGTTTCTTGCTCCTGTTGATTCTGACAGGCCATAGCTGATGTCTTGGGAGTGAGATCATCTTAACCCTTTAAAGAAACATGGCCTTAGATAGGGAATCCAGCCAATGTCGTTCTAAAGTGTCTCATTCTTATGTTGGGACAAATCTGGGACCCCTGTTTCCTGGCTAGTTTCCCTCTCTTTTGTTGCTCTTCTTCCTGCTCTGATATATTTTAAAGTCCAAGAAACACAGAGGCCTCACAGTACGCTGCCCGAGTGCTGAAAGCCCGCAGTCAGAACCGTGAAGTTTAATGGGAATTCTGCATGTGTGCGCTCTGGCCCTCCCGCTTAGCACCTTAATCTCTTTTAATTGCGCCGCCTTACCTACCCAACTTGGAGTAGCTCATTAACCTCTATACCTTCACTGGGAGTCAAGGTCCCTCCTGGCTTTGCCGGGGTACCAGTGCATCAGGGGGTCAAATCTGACAGTCGTTTGCAAAACACAATTACAGAACAACCTGAAGCCTCGTCTCCTGCTGTCTAAGCCGCGGGCTGCTGCTCTTGCTTCTGTGGATTCTTCTGCTTCCTTGGAGATATAAAAAATGACACGAGGTGCAACAACTTTAAATACAGATATGTAAGCAGCTCCTATTCATGTCTCTTTACATGGTAGTGAAGAAATCAGAGAAAATCTGAATATCGTATTTCAATGTTTGTCTGTAAATAGAAAACTTTTGAATTGTAAAAACATCATTTGGTTTCTTGAAGAGTCTCTTTTATGTACATCTAATTCACACACTGGGAATGGGAAAGCATGAAAAGTTCCTTATGTTTTACCCATCACAAGTGTGGGGGCAGTCGTGGCCTGAGGGTAAAGGTCATTGGTTTGATCCCCAAGACCGGCAGGACACAACTAAAATGTGCTTGAGCAAGGCACCTAACCCCCAACTGCTCCCGAGGTTCCGTGAATAGGGTTGCTTACCACTCCGGGCACGTGTGCTCATTGGCCCCTAGTGTGTGTATATGGGGGTTCTTCACTGCATGGATAGGTTAAATGCAGAGGTCAAAGTTCGCTGTGTGCAAAACCCAAGTGACAAAATAATTATGACCTAAACTTTTAATCAATACTTAAAATGTGTATAGAAAAAAATAAAAAACTAAACATACACCAGACAGCACTGAATTAAAACGTTTAATATCATTGCATGAGCTGGTGAATACTTGGACAAACCAAAACTAATAAATCTCTACACTCAAGCTCATCTAAAATTGACTGATGTACAGTAGATATGTGTATTGTGGTCTAATGAACTAGAAATAACAGATGTCATTTTCTTTAGGCCAAATTAAAAAAAAAGGATATATACTGTTATCAGTGTAAAGTTTAAAAGCCAGGGTCTGTTGTGGAATGGGGCTGTACTTGGATAATACCTGAAGGAATTCACTGCAAGCACTGTTAACAATGGAAGATTTTGGAGCAACATATGGTTTCTGTCCAAAGAAAAACAAGAATCTCCAAAACAGTCTTTACTTTCAATGCAAGTTCATTCCTAGTGATTTTGGAGCATTTCTATTGGTCATGAAATTTTCACAGGATATAAAGAGCAGCTGTCGTGTACAAAAATTATTTTTTTTTAAATCAACAAAACAGAGATACACATTTTTATTAATACAATACATTCTGCCTGTATTATAACATAGCTGTGTAATCAGAGAGTGCAGGAGCTAGACAGGCCTGCCTGTAGTCCAGACCATTCTCCTGTTGAAGACCTGATCGTTATGGAGCTTTAGGAAGGACCTGTACTGTTACACAGCTGAAGATCTGTATAACAGAAGAATGTCTGCTTTCAAAATGTGTTAAGTATTTTCACTCCCCAGAAGATTAAATGATGTTAAAAGAAAAGGTGGTGTAGTTTATAGACTAACATGCTTCTGCTAGCTTTTTGGAACATATTGCCATAAGGGATGAGTGCTGTTGAAAACGCCTTTCAGTTACATTTGGAAATAGTTCCAAATTATGAAAAACAATCTTAAATATTGTGATTTATTGTACTTTCATTTGAATTTGTTTCTTTTTTTATTAACATTTTACATACTGTCACGTTTTTTGTTCCTAAGAAATAAAAGATTATCATCAGCAATATTAGATTATAACTGTAATTATAGTTATTACTTATTATCAGATTATAACTATGTAAGTTTGAGCATTGCAGAGACGCTTAATTTCATTATTGACATTATTAGCTTTTGTATCAATAACACAAAAGTTGGTTAATAATAAAGTTTGTTTACATTCTGCAAAACTAGATGACGTTCCTTTTAGGGGTCTGTTTATTGGTGGCCTTTGCTTGAGTGCAGTTGTATATCATCGTTGACCAATGAAAAACAGGCATCTTCAAAATAGTAACTTTACAGGAGAGGCCAAAAACCTTCTTTACTTTTGATGTAAGTCAATGGAACCAGATGTTTTCTCAACTTATTTGGGGGCATTTTTATTGGTCCATTTATCATGACATTGTCACACAATGCAAACGGCAGTTGCTGCATTTGAATGATGTAAAAATATAAAAATCAAGAAAAATGATGGAGTGATGAAATGAGATTGTAAAATATGCTCATATACGATTAAATTTGATAAGATACCACAATTATTTGGTTTTATATTGTGATATATCATTTAAGTGGGTGGTCATCACATTCCTGCTACATGTGCCTGATTATCTGTCTTATTTACTGTCAGTGAGGAAGATGTTTTGTTTTGAACAGACATGAACGTGTCAGATGAAATATAGCCGTGACGTCAGTAACTACTTTCTAAGCTCAGTTCTCCGTGCGGTGAGCTTCTCAGCACTGCTGATGGTTTTGCTCTGCTGGCAGATGTGAACTTTCTGGTTGGATCATTACGGAAGGCATGTCTGTGTTTGACATGACAGCAGTTTGAAGCCGTTCGACTCGACAGCAGTGAAGGGGTTGCCATATCTTCCGTGCGGCGGTGGAATGGCCTCGCCAACTCACATTGTCTTACTTGTTTGACTTGTTAGCTGACAAGGCCCGCTTTGATAATTACAGTGCCCTTGGGCTGGTTTTGACAGTTATTAGATGAAAGCCAGCAGGACCTGAGCTGGCACTCGGTCATCCTTCACTGCTCCAGTGTACACACTGCAGTCTTCATCTTCTCACACTGTCACCTTTTCCTCCCGTCAAGATTTCCTTCCCTAAAGATTTTTACTGCGCTAACTCTAAAGTACTGCTTATAAAAGATGGCATGTGTGTTGGAACTTGGTTTTGGGAGCTGTTTGAAAAAGTGTGTTTGCAAGAACTGAACATATTAAACTTGTAACAGGTTTATTTTGAAAGAAAAAAAATTGCACATGTAAATACCTTCCCCAAAACTAAAACCCCAGGTTCACTGTTGGGCTGAAAGATTCAGTGTTCAGGAATGAGCTAAAAGCATTGGTCGAAGATTAAACAGGTCTACAGTGAGGTGTCAGTAAGATGACTCGAATAATAATAATGAGGACAAGAAAGAGTCAATGAAAATGCTATTTGTTCCTTTGCTCTCCACCACCAGTCATAGCATAGACTCGTTCAAAAACATTGAACAGCAGTAAATAAAGTGTGGGGGAAAAAGAGACGCTTCATACAAGCAATTTATAATTACTGCTTATCCTGAGTATGAAAAGAGGGTACAATGCTGAAGAACTTCTTGTATATCTGTAATATTCTGTAGTATGCGGCTCCCAACATGTAGACTGTCCCAATACTTACATACCTTAAACATGCTGTCTACTGAGAAACCTTATTTAGACCTGATTTTAAGAAAGTATTGAACGCTTCCTCAGCCGCTAAGACAATCCCATGATGCAACACAGGCTAATCTAGGAGCAGTAAAGTGGTTTTAAATGTGAGTTATTTTGATTCTCTCTGGTGTTTTAATGTGTTTCTGGTCATATAATCACACAAAACAGTATTTTATTATCAACTCTGTCACCAGTCGTTTTATATTCGAGCCATTAGCATTTATGCTAGCAGATTTTTAAGCCTCAGGCTATTGTTTTGGATATCTGGCCGGTAGCTTAGCAACCAGATAACCAGTGGGCGGGAACGAGCCGTGACGCAGTCTCTCTCTAACTAGAGCATCTCAGTAATCTGTTTTATGAGTAATCTGTTTTATGAGAACACTGCTACTTAAACAGCTGCTACCTAGACAGTGTACTTACACACTCACTAGGGTTTGAGTCAGAAATAGAAATTCTCCTGCTGTCTGTAGACTCGGCTATTGAACTAATACAAAAAACATCATAAAACAACTGAGACAAAGTGAAAATAAATACTAATAGAATTCATAGCCTTGGATGAACAACTGCTACTGGAGTCGAGGACACCCCAGGGGCTCTGTTTGGACTCTGTGACGTCACAAAACTCAGCCAGGTGTGTTGTGGCCAGGCGTTTTAGACTTGCATCACTAATGGGTGCTTTTAACTATTAATATTAACTTTTTATTTATTATTTAGGTATAATCACTATAATTAACACTTTAAGAGCTGCCAGAAATACTCAAAGTATTTGTAAATGGCTGTTTTTTTTTTATTAAAGACTCATTCAACTCCCCCATAGACCAAATAACACTCACCACCACCCTACATTGTACTGCCTAAACCTGTAAAACCATGTTTCAGCTCGCTTACAAGTGTCATGCACTTCATTGTCACTTTGGGAAACTTGATTAGTTGTGCTTTTTTTAATTGGTCCACCAGTTACCGTAGATACATGACACAACTACACCAAAATTAGTAGGTATGAATCGTGTTAGCTCATTTAATCACTCACAGTAGATCACAGTAGATCCGGCACATACTATTTTATATTATTTTATATTACATTACCTTGGTTTTCTTATACAGTAATGAGTGTGTAAATTACACACAAGTATTAGCTACATTTTTTGAGATGCTGGGAAGAAACAAAATATATTTTAAGGGTGCCTGCAGCACCTCAGAGTACCCCACTGGTTCCACAAAAAACATGATAATGGTAATGCAGTGTGCATGATAATGAAATGATAATAGTAATGAAATGGTAACAGTAACGAAATGATACTAGTAATGAAATGGTAACAGTAAAGAAATGATACTGGTAATGAAATGATAAAGGTAATGAAATTATTCTGGTAATTAAGTGGTAATGATAAGTAAATGTTAATGTTGATGATAATGAAATAGTAATCATAATATTAATGAAATGTTAAGAGTAATGAAATGATACTGTAATAAAATGGTAATGTAATGATAATGAAATGATAATAGTAATGAAATGGTAACAGTAATGAAATGATACTGGTAATAAAATGATTCTGGTAATTAAGTGGTAATGATAATAAAATGTTAATGATAATAAAATGGTAATGTAATGAAGTGATAATGATAATAGTAATGGTAATGAGATGGAAATGAAATGGTAATGACAATAGCAATGGTAATTAAATGATAATAGTAATGAAATGGTAATGATAATGAAATGGTAATAAAATGGTAATGATAATAGTGATGTTAATGAAATGGTAATCGTAATGAACTGATATTGATAATAAAATGGAAATGGCAATAAAATAGTAATGGTAATCAAACACAAGTCAGGAAATGTTCAGAGAGGCCAATAAGTCCTGATACTGTTGATGTGCAGTCATGACAAAATACCATATATAATGATATCCATCAAATATATACAAATATACATTCTGTAAGTCTGATGAAGTATTTTCGCAGTAACTGATACTGCAATACTGATTATTATGGAATAATAATGAGTGGGTCTGCAGTCGTGCTGGATGTCCTCTGTTAGTGTATATATTCTGGCAGAGGCAAGTTGAAAAGTGCAGCGGTAATTAAAGCATTCCTCCTGGTCTCCCCATGTTGCTGCAGGTTTCTACACTGCACCTCCAGGGCCAAAGGTCAAACTGTCAGGCCTAAACAGGTAGCGCACAAGCACAGCATATGCAAAAAGGTTGAAGTTCATCCCCCCAAGGTCTGAAAAACATGTTCCACCCTCTGTTTGCACCACATGGACCCATAAAATACACTAGCAAGCAGCAGACGGTATTGATGGCTTGGGGGCAAAGGCAAGCTTTGTTTTTGTCTGGATGTCAACGTGTCTTATCGCAGCTTTGGAAAGATCAGGAAACTTTTAAACGTGAGAGCGCAGACAAAAACGGTGCTGAGAAAAGTGGGAGAAGACCCTCTCTTGGTGGCTGGATGGGCGCTAAGCTCTTGCAGATTATTCCCATTGTGCTGGAGTGGATGTGATTCAGTCTGGGCTCGCGTGAGGATCTTTGAGCAGCTTTTTCCTGCATTTTCTTAGACAAAAATCGTTCCCCAGGGAACCTACAGCAGACCTGGATACCAACTGAACAATCTGTATGCAGATGTGTTGAGGCTTAAGGCAGCAGTGTTTATGCACTGAATAGATTAAGAAGAAGCAGCAGACATGTCAATGCAATACTGATTGGGACTGTATTAAAAACTGTGATGATAATATTTATATACACTCACTAAGTACTTTATTAAATACCCCTACCTTACACACACCTATCTACACTTTGTCCACTCATTGTCCATTCTATTACACATGGATACCTTGTTGGTCCACCTTGTAAATGTCATCAGAAACTGAAAGATAAACCAAATTACAAATACCGTTCAGTATATTTCAACTACATTTATTGTTTTAAATGAGGAACTAAATTAATTATTTATAAAACCTCAAATAAAAAACGTCTACATTAAAAAAGAGAATGCTTTTGAAAAAAAGTGTACATTAAAGTGTTTATTTATAGAAAAGTAAATAAAACGTGCAGCTTCTTGTTAACTCTGTTTTACATCCTAACCTGTTGGTTTGGAGCTGCCTGTGGGAAGAATAAACATATTTGTCTCTCCACTACTGGTTGAAAAGAGGTTTTCGCCATCGACTATTCTATTTCTCACTTTACTCTCCGACTAAGGCTTCTCGCTTCGTACCTTTGGTGAACCTACAACGCACGTGATTGGTCTGTGAGTTTGCTGCCCCGCAAAGCCCGTATACAGTAAAGACAAGGAAAGCTCCGCCACTTAAAATAAACACGGTCAAAATTAAGCCCCAATGAAGTCGTTCTCAATAGTTTATAGGATCAATAGGATCACGGTCCGCCTATTAGTGACCTCTGCTCTAGTCCCTCATCAGTGGTCACAGCACATTGTCCACAAGGCACTGTCAGCTGCTTATCTTTGGTTGGTGGACTTTCAGTGGTGGTCCTGACCATTGGGACAACAACGACTAAGTAGAATTTCAAAGAAGCGTTTGTTTCTAAGAGGTTACAAACACAGTAAAATTCAGTCCAGATATTTAAGCACAATTACACATCAACCTTCTGTATTCCTGCAATAAATACATCATCAGATATATCATTAAATTGCAATTATCTATTAATGTAATTCAAACATTATTGTGTAGTCCTGAAAGAAATAATACAATTATAATATCCAGAAGGGAGGCACGGTGGTGTAGTGGTTAGCACAGGCTGTTCTGTGTGGAGTGTGTATGTTCTCTCCGTGCTTGGGTGGGTTTCCTCCGGGTACTCCAGTTTCCTCTTACAGTCCAAACACATGTATGTTAGGTTGATCAGTCACAATGTATTAATATATTATGCATATGTATTTTATAGGCCTGTATTGTGACAAACAGAATTTTTCACATTTTATGAAATACGTTCTATGTAGTAAATGTACAACATTAAAGTTTCAAAATATGTCATTCACTCTCTGGTCTGTACAGTGTACACTTGTAAACTAAACTGTAAAAACAACCTAAATTGAACAGTTCAGTCTCACCCATTCACGCTGAGGCTTTGAGGAGTGTTTTAACCTAGACTACCATTCAAAAGGAGCAGTCAACAGTAGGAGGACACTATTGATTTACATATATCGCCACCGACCAATGAAAATCGTGTATCTTCAGTTTTGTCAGTTTTGAGTTTTAAACATCATTTGAACACATCATTTGAATGAGTTTTTGAGTTTTCTACATCATTTGAACACATCATTTGAATGGTCATTCCAAAATAGCTTGGAAAAACTTCTGGTTCCATTAACTTACATTGAAAGTAAAGTATGTTTTTGGACAACGATGATATGAATCTTAACATAGCAAAATCAGGCCGTTTAATTCTAAGGGGTAAAGAGAGGTAAGAAAACGACCATGTCAAAATGAATATAATGACCTTTAAGCTACATAAAACCACACAATATAATTGTAATTATAATAAAATATCTTGTTTCCATTGAACATACCTTTTTGGTCTCTTTATGTTGCGTTACTAACATGTAAAATTACAAACACTATTATGACTAATGAGTCCAAATGCTTAAATGATACTGTTTACACTTTATATCGTCTCATAAACTCCTCACATAAATACAGACATTAACAAATCACATAAACATCCACATGTATGCACATAGCTGAGCTCACTGGTTTTACAGGGTTCTGTGGATTATGTAGCTTGGCTTGAAAAGGAATGTCAAAACAATACTAATGGAACTGACATGACCATGGCTTTTCTCAGTGGACCTTTAAATGAATACTTACATTATGGGAAGCATCTGCCAATGATGTACAGCGAATACGCAGTTGAATGTTCACAAGAACACACATGAGCTCTTTTCTATGCAAATGTTTATTTGCATGTTCACGGTTCTATGTAGAACCATTGTCTTTACTAAAGAACCCTTGTATAATAAGAGCGTCTGGTGTGAGTCTAGTGTTCAGCTCTCTTCTGCCCGTATCGGCTTTATTAGAAGAAGAGCAGTCAAGCCATGTTTGATACTGGCCTACTGAGTCTCACAAGCTGTTGTGCTGCAGTCACTATTATCTTCCAGCCAGAACCTCAGTGTCTCAGAAAACGAGCTGCTGATGGGTACGTGTTATCCACGGAAAGATGTCGGTTATTTGTCTGCCGTGTCCTGTCAACACATGCCTTGGGAACGAGAAATGTGTGAAAACAAAATGCAGCTGGTGTAAAAGGGAGATATGCAGAGAATTTGCAGAGGGAGGACAGAGCCTGTCTCCTCTTTACCATGAGAAATGTTCTTTGAGGCGTTTGATGGGTCCAGTTTTTTTTTTTTTTTTTTTTTTTTTTTTGCAGTGTCATATTTCTACAGCAGACAAGATTGATCTCTACATGCATTGTTGCTGAAGCTGCTCTAAAACAGAATGCCATATGGACATATTGTTGATGTCCAAAACAATAAGTTTCCCTTTTGACAAAAACATAGCCAACATGTTCTTTAAGTAGTTCTTTAATGTAGGTTAATATAAAGAGATTTAATCAGAAGAAATTCTGGAGAAATTTCTGTTTGTCCAATCATCATAAAATCACACCAGCTATATAGCAGCTTCAGTTAATAGTTTAGATGATGGAGAAAAAGAAATATGTATTAATGCTGAAGTAACTAAACCAGCCCATTGAATTTTAAGGGATAGAGAGACGTTAGAAAACAACATGTAAAAATTTAAATAATGATCTTTTTGGTACATAAAACTACACATTATTATTATTATTATTATTATTATTATTATTATTATTATTATTATTATTATTATTATTATAGAGCATCTTGCTTCCATTGAACCTTCAAATATTAACGAAACAAAATACCTTTTGGTGTCTTGTTCAAAGGTGTTAAAAGTATTTACATTCATTACTTAAGTAGAAGTATAGATACTATAGTCAAAAAATACTTCTGTAGAAGTTGAAGTATCAACTGAAGCTTTTTACTCCAGTAAAAGTGTAAAAGTGCTGCTTTCAAAATTACTTAAAGCATAAAAGCAAAAGTAATGTAAGGAAAAAAAAATCCAAAACCTTAGGCCGCACCAGAGGGGTCTATTTTTTCCCCCAAAAAAATCATTCTTCTAAAAGCCGTAATGACTATAAGGTTATATTAAAATGTTGATGTTGATAAATTTGGGATGTGCTAGGCTTCCTGTTTCAGCCGCAGATACGCCCATTGAATATGAATGTAGTTCAGTACAATGTAAATATATTAAAGAAGCATTTCTGTTACTACTGAACATTAACATCATGGAGCAGAAGATATGATGACTAGTTGTCTATAAGTATTGTAATGGAGCAAATAGTCAAACTTCAAAGACATGTTATCAATAATCTTTACTGGAATGTAAATGTAGATGAATGAAAACAAGCTGTAATGAAATAGGAGTAACGAGACTATGTTTAAAATATAGGAGTAGAAAGTACTGATAATAGAGTGTAAATGTAAGGAGTAGAAAGTACAGATAATGGAGTGTAAATATAAGGAGTAGAAAGTACTGATAATAGAGTGTAAATGTAAGGAGTAGAAAGTACAGATAATGGAGTGTAAATATAAGGAGTAGAAAGTACTGATAATAGAGTGTAAATGTAAGGAGTGGAAAGTACTGATAATAGAGTGTAAATGTAAGGAGTAGAAAGTACTGATAATAGAGTGTAAATGTAAGGAGTAGAAAGTACAGATAATGGAGTGTAAATGTAAGGAGTAGAAAGTACTGATAATAGAGTGTAAATGTAAGGAGTAGAAAGTACTGATAATAGAGTGTAAATGTAAGGAGTAGAAAGTACTGATAATAGAGTATAAATGTAAGGAGTAGAAAGTACTGATAATAGAGTGTAAATGTAAGGAGTAGAAAGTACTGATAATGGAGTGTAAATGTAAGGAGTAGAAAGTACAGATAATGAAGTATAAATGTAAGGAGTAGAAAGTACTGATAATAGAATGTAAATGTAAGGAGTAGAAAGTACTGATAATAGAGTGTAAATGTAAGGAGTAGAAAGTACTGATAATGGAGTGTAAATGTAAGGAGTAGAAAGTACTGATAATAGAGTGTAAATGTAAGGAGTAGAAAGTACTGATAATGGAGTGTAAATGTAAGGAGTAGAAAGTATTGATAATGGAGTGTAAATGTAAGTAGTAGAAAGTACAGATAATGGTGTGTAAATGTAAGTAGTAGAAAGTACAGATAATGGTGTGTAAATGTAAGGAGTAGAAAGTACTGATAATGGAGTGTAAATGTAAGGAGTAGAAAGTACTGATAATGGAGTGTAAATGTAAGGAGTAGAAAGTACTGATAATAGAGTGTAAATGTAAGTAGTAGAAAGTACTGATAATGGAGTGTAAATGTAAGGAGTAGAAAGTACTGATAATGGAGTGTAAATGTAAGGAGTAGAAAGTACTGATAATGGAGTGTAAATGTAAGTAGTAGAAAGTACTGATAATGGAGTGTAAATGTAAGGAGTAGAAAGTACTGATAATGGAGTGTAAATGTAAGGAGTAGAAAGTACTGATAATGGAGTGTAAATGTAAGGAGTAGAAAGTACAGATAATGGAGTGTAAATGTAAGGAGTAGAAAGTACTGATAATGGAGTGTAAATGTAAGGAGTAGAAAGTACTGATAATGGAGTGTAAATGTAAGTAGTAGAAAGTACTGATAATGGAGTGTAAATGTAAGGAGTAGAAAGTACTGATAATGGAGTGTAAATGTAAGGAGTAGAACGTACTGATAATAGAGTGTAAATGTAAGGAGTAGAAAGTACAGATAATGGAGTGTAAATGTAAGGAGTAGAAAGTACTGATAATGGAGTGTAAATGTAAGGAGTAGAAAGTACTGATAATGGAGTGAAAATGTAAGTAGTAGAAAGTACTGATAATGGAGTGTAAATGTAAGGAGTAGAAAGTACTGATAATGGAGTGTAAATGTAAGGAGTAGAAAGTACTGATAATAGAGTGTAAATGTAAGGAGTAGAAAGTACTGATAATGGAGTGTAAATGTAAGGAGTAGAAAGTACTGATAATGGAGTGTAAATGTAAGTAGTAGAAAGTACTGATAATGGAGTGTAAATGTAAGGAGTAGAAAGTACAGATAATGGAGTGTAAATGTAAGGAGTAGAAAGTACAGATAATGGAGAGTAAATGTAAGGAGTAGAAAGTACAGATAATGGAGTGTAAGTGTAAGTAGTAGAAAGTACAGATAATGGAGTGTAAATGTAAGGAGTAGAAAGTACTGATAATGGAGTGTAAATGTAAGTAGTAGAAAGTACTGGTAATGGAGTGTAAATGTAAGGAGTAGAAAGTACTGATAATGGAGTGTAAATGTAAGTAGTAGAAAGTACTGATAATGGAGTGTAAATGTAAGGAGTAGAAAGTACTGGTAATGGAGTGTAAATGTAAGGAGTAGAAAGTACTGATAATGGAGTGTAAATGTAAGGAGTAGAAAGTACTGATAATGGAGTGTAAATGTAAGTAGTAGAAAGTACTGATAATGGAGTGTAAATGTAAGTAGTAGAAAGTACTGATAATGGAGTGTAAATGTAAGGAGTAGAAAGTACTGGTAATGGAGTGTAAATGTAAGGAGTAGAAAGTACAGATAATGGAGTGTAAATGTAAGTAGTAGAAAGTACTGATAATGGAGTGTAAATGTAATGAGTAGAAAGTACTGATAATGGAGTGTAAATGTAAGGAGTAGAAAGTACTGATAATGGAGTGTAAATGTAAGTAGTAGAAAGGACTGATAATGGAGTGTAAATGTAAGGAGTAGAAAGTACTGATAATGGAGTGTAAATGTAAGTAGTAGAAAGTACTGGTAATGGAGTGTAAATGTAAGTAGTAGAAAGTACTGATAATGGAGTGTAAATGTAAGGAGTAGAAAGTACTGATAATGGAGTGTAAATGTAATGAGTAGAAAGTACTGATAATGGAGCGTAAATGTAAGGAGTAGAAAGTACTGATAATGGAGTGTAAATGTAAGTAGTAGAAAGTACTGATAATGGAGTGTAAATGTAAGGAGTAGAAAGTACTGATAATGGAGTGTAAATGTAAGTAGTAGAAAGTACTGATAATGGAGTGTAAATGTAAGGAGTAGAAAGTACTGATAATGGAGTGTAAATGTAAGTAGTAGAAAGTACTGATAATGGAGTGTAAATGTAAGGAGTAGAAAGTACTGATAATGGAGTGTAAATGTTAACAAATCACATAAACATTGGAAAAGTGGACAGTGACATTAATTAGATATTAGTCTACAAAGAGTAGCTACTCATGCGTTAAAAGCAATAACAGGGAGCACAATGTCTCACTTGAAAAACACTCAAAAGTATGTTTACTTGGAGCAGCATCGACAGGTTGTGTGTGCTGCAGGTGCAGAGCTGGGAATTCTTTGCATGGTTTGAAAAATAAACACATGGATAAGCAAGCGTCTGGGCTGTGAGCAGTTTATACTAACGCTATCAATGGGCGTGTAACAGCAGCGTGCTCTGTTTAAACTCTCCCATATGATCAGATAAGAGGAATCCTGAGAATCCAGGGATCCTGACTTCTTAGATTCATAAAAACTAATACGTGCAACCAGGCGTAACATCTTGCACAACTCTGTGTATAACAGTGCAGAGTATTAGCTGATGAGGTCCAGCAGTTTGCATAAAAATGAATAAATAAAGAATAAATCACATGTAAAGAACCAGAGGGGTTCCACTTGTGCCAGCTGACTCTAATTAAACCCAAGAGCTGTTAACAATGCAAAATTCTGATTTTTGCATGAGGTGGACACAGCGCTGACAGCAGCTAATAAGACCCCTGCAGCCACCACAGGATCTGCAGAAGTACTGCTTTGGGCCCCCATAAGGCTACAGACTAGGATGCAGTGATGATGGTGAAGGTTGTATTGAAGATGTTATGTGTAAAGGGCCCCTGTTTAAGTTAAAGATCTGTGGATTTTATATCAAGCCAACAGCAGGGGGCAGTGCACACTCTCTATTTGTTCATAGTCTGGGGCCTTTTCTCTTTCTCTGACAGTGACGGCTGCACAGTTGTCTGCCATGTGTATCCAAATCATAGGTCATCCTGCCTCCAGCTCTGTCAGGTCAGTGTTTAGTCCGTCACCCTCCTGGCTCGGTGACCTCTGGCTCTCGTTTTATAGGACGCACTCTTTAACCTGCTTGAATATTTAGATAGGAGCGCGTGAGGCAGTGTGAAGGGGAAGCCAGAGGGAAACACGAGAACAAAAGAATTGCAAACTGGGAAACAATTAGGGCACAAAACAGTGGGAGAGAGGGAGAGATGCTGTAGATGATCCCTGTAGATGAACTGTGGAAAGCTTCAACACTGGAAAGAAGTAGCAGCAAAGAGTGTATGTAACTGGCAGATGAGTCTGTGAGCATGATGAGCTTGAGCTGCTGATGTACCTCATTATTCATGCAGTAGCTGATTTGCTCAGTTGGTCATTTATGGAGTCAAAATAGGGTCATAAAGATTTTGAGTTTGTAAAACAATAGTCACTAATGTACTAATACTTGCAGCTGTTTTTAAACAACTACACGTAAAATCCAAATCCACAAATGAACTGGGATGTGCAAACTTGAAACAGAAAGTAATATTAATAATAATTCAAATGTACAAATGTGGAAAATATTTTAAATATACAAACATATATTCATTTTAATTTGTAGAAAAGATTTGCATTTGTAAATCCAATGTTGAATGTGTGAATCAATACTGCTGAAAGTGTGCTACAGGTGTGAAACTCTTGCTGCAGTTGCGAATTTTGACCCTGTTTTGATGGCTAATTCATGGACCAATATGAAAGCTTAAGTTGGACCAATCAGATTGCGAGGTTTGTTTAACTAGTGAGAACACTGATTTGGTGCTGTCACTCAATATCTGCATGCTGTTGGAACACGCCTCACAAACTCCATCATGGCACGTCCAGGCACAGATACAATGCTAGTTCATGTTTCTTTAGTAAAAAGTTTGTTTAAGGGCGTTTTCACACCTGTAGTTTGTTTCACTGGTCTGGATCAGTTAATGAGTTTGTCTACTTGGAGCGTTTCCTCCTCGGTTAAGTTTGTTTTCACACAAGCGAAAACCAAAACGCACCAAAATGCGCCCCAACAAACCACGTGAGCACATTGTCTCCTCTGATTGTTCAGAGCAAGAAAGTAAACACAGGGAGAAGATCTGGTTTTCTAAACTACTGAACATTTCTTGTACAGCGTAGCACAGAGCAGCGCAGAGACAGCATCTGTTCATAGCTGTAATAATAATCTGATAATATACCAAACTACAGTCCACCTGCAGACCACCCAGCTCACTCCAAACATCAAGTAGACAACATCCCTCACTGCTAGTCCAAGAGAGACCTCGTTTCATTGTCCTCGCCCTGTTAGCTGCTACAGTTCTCCAGTTCTCTGTTTACGCCGCCTGCCGCATTCCCATAATGCAAAGCACACCTGACTGCAGGAGATGTTTAGATCAAACTTGTGGAGTACATGAGGTTGGATCATGTTCTCACCCCAAACAAACCACTCCTAAGTTGGTTTGGAACTGGACCTCCTCTCGAGGGTCTTGGTGCGGTTGTTTTGGTTTGCACCCGAATGCGATTACTGTTTTCACACCTGCCAAAATGAACCGGACTAACTAATGCTGATGTGAAAACACCCTTAGAGAAGATAACAGGCCGGCTCTGAGCAGTGGTTTTATTGATACTACTGACTGTTGTGCTAGCTTTGGATTTTAAATATATATATATTTTTATATTTTTTAAATATTTTTCCAAATTTGTACATTTGAATGATTATTAATATTACTTTTTGTTTTAAGTCTGCACATTCCAGTTTATTTGTTTATTTGGATTTTACGTGCATGTAGTTGTTTAAATGCAGCTGCAAGTTTCAGTACATTTGTGACTATTGTTTTACAAACTCCAAATCTTAATGACCCTATTTTGACTCCATAGTCATTGGAGCAGTAGACGTAAAAGATTGTTTTGGTTGTAGTTTTATTAGTTTGATTTGATAACTAAATGTTGGGCTTTTAGTGACTCAGCTGCTGCTATCTAGTCTCGGTGGTGTTCTTTGGCTTGCATTCTAATAGCATAGCACTTCAAAGCCAAGCCACAAGCAGTAGTCCATATAGCATCTCCCACTGCTCCATCACAGGATGTCATTCAATGCAAGACTGGAAAGCAAGCACACAAATCCTTGACCAGTCGCTGAGCCCGGCATGTACAAGAGACTAGGACGCCGGAACAGACCACTGAAGCGTTGTTGGTGGTCGTGTGGAATTCATTATGATCACACTACTGAGCTGAATCTGGTCCTCAGCTTTACTGCTGCTTTTACCGGCACTAGATGATGGTTCCTCCAAGGTAATAGACGTGTTTATAGAGCGCACTGCTACTCCAGCGAAAGAGATCCAGAGCTGTAAATTGTACTGTAATTCACGGTTCGGTCTGAACAGCCTGGACTCAGGTGAGGTTTGGCCGAAGCCTGGCGCTCAGGTGTTGTGGCACAGAGACTGAACTTTAAACTTTGTGCGGGGGGGTTCAGTACATCTGACTGGTGGCTGGGTGAAACGCAGTGGTGCATAAAAGTAAACAAGCAGTGACAATAATGATTAGCAGCTGAAAAAAAAAAGATTTAAGGCTGTGTATGTCATGCCTAGCAGAGCACAACCCATGTGTGTGCACATTGGTGAGAACAAGGAGTTTGCTCTGCTTTGCCTAGAACAGGGGTGTTTAATTAGAGTTCAGTAAGGTTCAGTTAGAGGAAATTTCATCAGGCCGGTTAAGACAGTCATCATTTATAACTTATGTTATGATTCAGTGCCATATCCTATATACTGAAGTAGAGTAGTAGTTCTATCAGCACATTTTATATCATCAGCAACTAAAAGACAAGACAGATTACACATACCATTCAGTATATTTCAGTATATTTACTGTTTAAATGTTTAACTAAATTAATTATTTATAAACTTCTGATAAATGTTTTTACTCATTTTGAATAAAAACAAGAGCTACATTAAAAAAACAGATTGATTTTGAAAAAAGTGCATCTCAAAGTGTTTATTTAAAGAGAAAGTAAATAAAGGTGGTTCTTCTTGTTAACTCAGCTTCACAGATTAACATGTAGGTTGTACAGAGCGGTATTCTCCAAAACTAGACGAGCAGGTCTATTTCAGAACCGTTCCTGGTTTCCACAGTTTTTTTTTAGAGCACTTCCTTTATTCTTTCTGACTTGATTTATTATCTGACTCACTTTATTCTCTGACTGCTGCTTCTTGCTTCGTACTTTGCCTGTCTGTACAAATCTGCACAGATCTGTCTTTTGTAATCTTACAACGCACGTGATTGGCCGGTGAGTTTACTGCTCCTCAAAGCCTGTATACCGTAAAGACAAGAAAAGTAGTAGTTTGTCACTTTGGGTCCGCACTGGACAATGTCTGGGTCCGGGCCCGGACTGTGGTCCACCTATTTGTGACCTCTGGCCTAGAAGCAGCTTGTAGCATAAATAAACACACCCAAGATTATGAAGAAAAATAATAGTTCTAGGATTTTAACCAGTTTAAAGTGACCGTGCTGTAGATACGGGGGTCATCACATAGATCTGACAGGATGCCAAATGTTTGCAGAGCAAATAATCATAGCTATGATTGTTGTTGACTACTCTGTCAGAGGCAAAACGTAATCCAAAAAGAGGTACAGTAACGTTTACTGGGATTCTGCTAGTGTGTTAGGGCTTTGAAGCATATCTAGGACTTTTGTTTTTTTTCTTAGGAAATTTGTCCCACCCTTTGGATATTAGGACTTCATGATGATTCCACTGTCATTTCCTGATTGTGTTAGTGGATAATCTGATGTGAAGGCCTGTCCAGTAAGATGGGTATTACATAGAATTTAACCAAATCTACATCGTTCAAAATGAAGAAAGTAATAAAAGTCTCTGTGCTTACAGTGAATGGCAGTGAAGACTACAACGTTGTGTGCAGTGGTAAAACTGAGGAATATCAGTTTCAGTAATGAATGGATCCAAGGCTATGTTCACAGAGTGGCCCATATCCCAATGTTTACTTTATATGTGACACAGATGTGTTGTCTGTGTGGCAGAAACCACACTAAATCTGACATTTAAATTTAAATTTGGGACATTAACCATATGTGGCACTGAAATCTGATAAGTACTGTATGTAAAGTACAGCAATGCGACTTTTATATCTCGTGGTTCCTCATAGTTTCAGGCTGCTGAGACCTCGAACAAGCAACAAACCTCAACTGAATCACCAGGAGATGAACAGCTGAACACTACTGCTGAAGAGCAAACAATTCAAATCAAATGTTAATATACACATCAAAGCATATCTCTGAAAAGAAGTCATATTAAGTAAAGAAAACACATTCTAAAGTCTAAATATTTTCTGTTTAATCACCTGTTTAGTAATTATAAGACAGCAACTATTACAGAACAACAGTTCTTGAGTTCATAATCAGATCCCTTAACCTCAGATAAGAAAACAGAGTCACACAAACTAGACTAAATTTCCTAAATACAGTCCTAACTTCACCGTAAACCCCAAAACTGTCCTAACCTCCCTTTTAATTGTGTTTTTATCATCTGTTTATATCTGCACAATAAGCAAGCATAAGGAAGTTGCATGTATCTATATTGTAAAACTAACACAGTTTAAAAAATCCCAGTCAAAATAGACATGATCTGCACTGTCCCCACTTACTTTCACGTTTTAACTCGTCAAATCAAATTTTACAGTCATGGTGGTGAATGATAAGCTTGAACCTGTGGCTGTTCATTAGGAAGAGTAGCCTGAGCCTAGCTGACGTTATTGCTAAAGCGCTTGGGAAATGGAACCTGAAACTGGGGAGCAGCGACACTCACATTATTCATAACCTCCAGTTTATCACACTTTAGTTTTGTTTGCTGCTTACACTTTCAGCTTTGTTTTAATCATGTGTTAAATGTGGCTGTGTATGGATGTTTGCGGTAAGATATGATAAGTAAAACATTCACATCTGTATTACAAGTTTATCAATACAATGATGATCTGTCAGATCTGAACTTGGCGGTGGTATATATGGCGGTGGCGATTTTCTGGAATACAGCCCCAGGACCCTAAATATCCCCATCTAACACAAAAGAGCAGTGTTGACTCAACATTCTGTGGACCCCATACCCTAAAGCAATGGATTTTGACCCTGACCTGCACTGTGGGAAGGCCACTGATTGCTTTGTCTGGGTTTTGTGATCCACCTGCCCCCGGGGCCCAGAGCAAAATGGACCTGCTTCCCATTTGCCAGGCGCCTCTCGTAATTTCGGCATGACTGTGGTCCAATTATTCGTCGATTATATGCTGCAGAAGAGACCAGAGATGTCTGTAGAATTGACCCATTAGCCTGAGATGAGAAAACGATTTGAACTGGTAAAGGAAATGAAGAAATAGTTGTATTTGAAGAGCACATGGTTGCCAGTCAATGAGTTTATCGTACAAGGATGATGAGACAGCAGAAATTCCTATAGTGTGGACCTCTTCTGCAAAAGTAAACCAATAGATCAGCAACTCAGTCTTCATTTGTATGGGCGGTTGTGTTGCAGTATGCTTATGTTTGTTTTATTTTATTTATTTTTGGTTTCTCAAGCCAGATGAAGTCGGTTCTCATACAAAGGAGCTCTGTCTTAGAACCTCAAAGCACATTTTGTTTTTTTTTGCTTCATGACTGGTTTTAGTATGCCGTCATCTCAATGCTTAGCCCAAAGTGGAAAATGACATGCACACAGTTTAGCAAACGATCTTGAAAATATATACCAGCAAAAGCACTTAGACAGTAACAAGTGGATGATTGTGGTGCTGAGTATTACACTTCAGTAGTCAAGCCTAGCTGTTAACTGTTCAGTCATATTTCAGTCATTGTGGAGGATTAAACTATTTTCTCTCATACTCACCTTTGACCTTGAGGCCATTAGCTCAGATTCCGATGCAAGCATGCTGGAAGGATTTAAAACAGCCTCCTGCCCTTGGCCTTTGGAGTCAAGCATGGGTGTATCCTGTGCTAGACCTTTTAGGCGACCCATGCATGATTTCAGAGGTCAGCTGGACCCTCATCTATTGATATAGTTAAAAGTACCCAACTGATATAACGTTTGGATAATAATATCAACTGACAATCATGCGTAACCTGTATCGACTGATAATTGATCAATAATTAAATGAACTTTTTTGATCGTGGCATTGTTGGGATTGGGAAAATGCCTCCAAAGCTAAACCTTCAACAGTCAGCGAAAATAATCTAGATTTAAATTGACAAGCAATGCAGGCAATACTTATATTATAACATATGTATAACATATGGAAATCACACACACATATGTATGTGTAAAGCTTTTACTCAGCAAAACACTTATTATTTAAATATTTAAACAGTATTAATAGAGTAAGTGCCTTTACATACGTCAGTGTGTTTATTTAACTCTTTCCAAGCTTCTCCTTCTATAAACAACCCAGTATTATTAACAGTTCTCATCTAATACCTGCTTTGACTGCTCAGTACTTCATTAAGCTAAATCAAGATTACTGCTGAAGAAACTGAATACATTCATACAATGTCTGGGGCGTCCAGGAAAAATCTGGAACCTAACTTTGTGCTCCAAACTGGTGTACAAGATTATATCTATACTTAGAAAGAAGTAGATAATAAAATATTCATGTTACTTTGTATTGTATTTATAATTATTTACATCTGTTCTAATCAGATCTGATGTTCTTACTGGTGAACATATACTTATTGTTAAGATAGGCTTTTAACAATTAGCTTTAGTACACATTTGCACAATATTGTGTAATTTTGATTTGTTATTAAGCGATTTCTTCATTTTCTGCACAAGATGAGCTCACAATTGGGGTATAAATGTTTTAAATGGTATATGGTGGTGATGGTGATGGTATATATATGATATATAGTCATGTATATGTGTGTGTGTGTGATAGTAATATGAAATGTGGTGTGTTGCTGTAGTTTGCATGACATCCAGCAAAAAATAAGTTTCTATAAGTGTGTAAGTTTAAAAATGTCCTTAAAAGACCACATTCCTAAAGTAACTTCACTACATAGATGGCCTTGTTGACCTTGACTCACTATGGGTCATCCCGAAAGAGATACTCCACCCCAGTTAAGTGTGTGGTCTGGGATGGATGAAAGCATTGAGACTCCCTGTGGGCCTCTATGTCATGTACTTGACCTGCAGGCTGACCTAGGAGCGGTCAGTAGGCAGAACCCTACAGAGGAGGAATGTTCTCCCTCTGAGCTGCAGTATTGACCTCTCTGTTTTTTATTGTGTGTGCGAGACAACTTACATAAAAGATTGATGTCCCAGGCTGCTTAAATAATACATCATAATTCAACATGCCCCTAAATGCATAGCTCAGGTTTCAAGTGACCTGTGACCTCAATGTCCACCTCTCACCCGTCCATATTTCTCAGAAAAGCTAATATCGAAACGTTTGCCAATATTTTTTTTAAAATATTCAATTAGAGCCCTGTAGGTGGCATACACATCCTTCAGACATTTACTGGCAAATGAAACAATAGACATGCTCCAGAATTACTTGGAACGAAGTACAAATGATTGTTTTAAAGAAACAATGTTTTGTTACAATAGTGATTATATCCATCCATATTTATGCCGCTTAACTTAAAGTTAGGTAGTCTTTTTAAAAACATCACTTTCTGGATACATAACATGCAGCAGAAGCAAAACGGAAAGTCTTGGCTAGCACAATACCATCTGTATCATCTTTGAAATCCCAATTTTAAAAAATATACAAAAAATGAAGGAATTTTATTCCATGACCAACAGATTGAGGATGTAGTATCTGTATAGTCTTACCATTTTAATCAGCTAATTTAGTGCAGATTATTTTTGTTTATTACATCAGTTTTGTCTGGTTGAATGTAGATTTGATTATTAATGAAATTATATTTATGTTTTAATGTTTGGTGAGTTTATTCCAATGCATAGATAAAATGGTATAAATACATTTTTGGTCAGGCCGGACTTGAATTTGGTTTTAGCATTACATCACTCAACATCTATAAATGTCTGGTTATGTTTATGTGTGTTAATCTTGCTAAAATTTGCATGGACTACAAACAAGAGCCAGTGCAAAATAAGTTTTATCATCACTGGTTAACTGGGCATAGGCCTACTGTCATATGCAAAATTTTAAATACACATAGTCAAATGATATGTTTTGTTGATTTTGGTAATATAAATGTTATTGTATCACTTTAATTTTTGCTAAGTTTAGCAGAAATTACCAATTTTTATTTATTTTCAAAAGCAATAATTATGTGTGTGTATCTATAGGGAAATGTGCTATTAGACCAGGGGGGTTCAAACCTTTGTATATGACTGTGTTGATGTAGTATTAAAATGATAATGAAATAAAATACATATAGAGAGCTGGAGTAACAGAATGATATGTTCATCATGTATCGTACATCTAACTGAAAGTGTACAACATCTGGAAGTCTGGGAGCTGCTGATGTCTTGATATCTTTCTTCAGCACCAACTGTACTGCATAACCCCGTTTTCATGTACACCTCAGGTCCAATGAATGAATACGTTGGGTTTTTTTTTTCCTTCTCCTCAAGCCTCCTCGAAACTCCTCGAAACTTGTAAATGCTCCTCAGAGGCCAGTGTGGTGAGGCGTTTACTGAGTTTTGGGAAATGCACAACAACATAAATATCTCCATGTGTCTGAGGAGAGATAAATGCATGTGGTGTAACTGGGTGGTTGTGAATGGGCATAAGCTGTACTTGGTTGGGCTGGGCATCGTGCCTGAGACTGGATGAATGATTTTCTAGCTATGACTCTGAGTTTGCTTCATCTGGAATATCTGGTACATTTATTTTGCTGGTATCCAGAGTAATCATTACCTCCTGCCAAATATCAACACACTCTTTCATTCTGAACAATGTGACTTTCATATAACACCTTTCACTTTCAGATGCTTCCTAAAAGTGTGTTAGATGTTCAGAAAGCTTAGTGGTGTTCTTCCTCTGGTTGAGATGT
Organism: Megaleporinus macrocephalus; assembly: GCA_021613375.1. Taxonomy (NCBI): domain Eukaryota; kingdom Metazoa; phylum Chordata; class Actinopteri; order Characiformes; family Anostomidae; genus Megaleporinus; species Megaleporinus macrocephalus. The sequence continues at coordinate 17,020,460 of CM038714.1, read as the reverse complement.
TGTTCATGGGGTTGACGTGGAATGACTGTGTCTGTGCCATTAGCTTACCAGAACTGTACATTAAGATGTTTTTTTTCTATTAGGATGGCTTTTTAACTAGAGCTACAACGCTCTCTGTGTTTTAAAGGCCAAGTTTTAGTAGCTGTTGGAAAAAAGAAGTGAAAATAAAAAAGTGGTACAAAATCCAGTAAAATGTCACAAGATTTTTGCTGCCAATGTAAAAGCAGTACTATCATTGGAAACTTTAAATGATGGAAGTTGCTACGCATGTCTCTCCCGGGAGCGCTTGGACCTTCTTGAGATGGAAGGATTCTGAATGCAAACAGGATATTATGGTTTCATAATTGCGATGAATTTCCGAAACCACTGATTCCAAACCGCATGAAAAAGGCCTGAAATTTTTATTGAGGACCCTCTGAGAAGTTAATCTCTGAGTAGTTCTGCTTGCCAGGCTTGTAGTTCATCCAGAAACACGTGTTTGGTGAGCATGGCCTGTCGGATGGTGCTAAATAAGCTGAAATCGGAACGCACTGTTTGATAGATAGATAGATAGATAGATAGATAGATAGATAGATAGATAGATAGACAGATAGACAGATAGACAGACAGACAGACAACTGTATTAATCCTGGAGAGAAATGTCAGGCAGTACAGCAGCACAGAAGTACAGTGAAGAGCAAGCAATAGCAAAATAACCTCCCATACATACAGATACATAAATAAATAAACATATGATATTATAAGAATATAACAAAGCAACTAAAGTGTAATGTGCAGTAAATAGGTAAGTAAGTACGGTGCATAAATATTATGCAGATCACGTGTCATATTGTCATATGACTATACAGTAAATGAGTAATATAGCGTATATAATTAAATGGTAAATGGATGTGCAATATGAGGCGCATGTATAAAGTGGCAGTGCATATAGATCTGAGTAAGAGATGTTGATGAGATGGTGTTCAGCTGGTATTCAGAGAGCTGTCTTGATATGGCACAGTACTAAGGTGTTGTACAGTGATCTTCTGTACCGTTACTGCAGAATGAGTCTGTTGCTAAAGTGCTCTGCTGTCTGACCAGTAGGTCATGGAGGGGTGTGGTATGTTGTCCAGTGTAGCAGTGAGTTTACTAAGAGACCCCCTTCTTTCTACCACCACCTCAAAACCTTCGAGTGAGCATCCCAAAACGGAACCAGCCTTCTTAATTCGTTTGTTGAGCTTGTTTGTGTCTTTACCTCTGTTGCTGCCTCCCCAACAGTCTGCTGCGAAAGAAGATGGCACTTGCAACAACAGACTGGTAGAGAAGATCTCCAACATCTTACTGCAGGTCCTTTAATGTGTGCATTAAGATGTTGAAGATCTTCTACCAGATTTGACATGGTTACTTCATGTTCTTGATTATACTAAGCACAAAACATTGTACCATGTAATTTAATATAATTTCATATCATTACCAGATTCTTGTTTTCCGCCAATCCTGCGGCAATCTTCCGGCAATCTTTCATCCAAATGTACTATCTTTTCCTATATTAGTAAGGTCATCTATAGGTTTCTGTTGATCTTTGTTGTCCTATAACTAAATAATACTACACCTACACCTAAACCTAACCCTAACCTTAACCTTAGTATCCCAAAGACTAATTTTCTGTTTTATTAGTTTTTTTAACTTGATTTTTGGAGAAAATGACATGTCCTAAAGTGAGAACCAGCAAAATGTCCTCACTTTACCAAAAAAAACAGACTGTACTATACTAGTGAGGACATGTGGACCTCACAACTATACCTCTACAAGAACACACAAACACACACACACACACACACACACACACACACACACACACACACACACACACACACACACACACACATATACATATATATTTCCATAATAGTAACTTTACAGAAGAGGCCAAATTTTAATGTAAGTAAATGTAATAAGGTTTTATTCCAGTGACTTTGGAGTGTTTGTAACATTCATTATGAAACTTGCACAGGATAGTTATGCTGTAAATGAAACGTAAATAAACAAATACACACACACACAAACATTTATATATATATATATATATATAAAACATATATCGATGCCACTTGTTTGTGCCATTGACTTGGTTCATGCGTGTGTTGTTTTCCAAAGTTCTTTCTTTATGTAAACTTCAGCATCAATTTTTATGAAACACCTCAGAACACTGACCTAAGATCAGCCTATGCAAGCCTATTGAGTCCTATGTAACAGACATAAACTGAGCCAAGATTAGCGCTCATTGTATGAGGTGTTTGAGGAATACGGACTGAGGCCTCCGAACGTGGACCCTGGGGTGGATATGTTTGCAATCCGTCTGTTTTTTCTCTCTCTGTCAGATGTGAACGAGTGTGAGGAGACTAATGGAGGATGTGAGGCACTGTGCTGTAACACTATTGGCAGCTACTACTGCAAGTGTCCCTCAGGCCAGGAACTCAAGGAAGACGGCAAGACCTGCCAAGGTAAGCTCAATCCATCTTCTGTTAGTGAATGAGTGATGTATGTATCAGAGCACACTGAGGGTCACCTTTTGTCTTTCACAGTCTAAGGAATACATATTCAGACGCAGGGAACGTGATCAATACCTCACTTCAACCACTTACACATTTATGGTCTTTTTTATTTGGAATATTTCCATATATTAGGAGCGGGAGTCTCTACAGTGGTGCTCAGGGGTTTGAAGAATTAGAATGTTCTATATTTCTTTAAATGTTCTATATGATCTGAAACATGATCCAATTTGAGCAGAAGTCCTGAATGAGGTTAAGGCGAACCCATGTATATCTGTGAGTGGCAAAAGTATGTGAAGGTCTAGCATTAGCAGTGAATTGAAGGCGAAATTAGTTTTACAATGGCTAATGCTAATGTTCGTTATTCCTTTATCTGGAGAACATTGAACAACAATGTTGGCATCGCATGGTTGCAAGTTTTTGGTTGATATAAGAAATTTTATGTCTGAGAATAGAAAATCAATATTTGTAATTAGTTTGTGACTCCAGACGTTTTGACTGTATGTTCTATCCCTCCTCAAGGCAAAGGGGTCTCAGAGTATCTTAATTTGGTGTGGCTGGTGAAGTGTAGGGGTAACACCTGTGTTTGGGCTTCCATGTTTGGCAATAACACTATATGTTCTTGGGCATGACTCCTGACACCACCTTCTCCTGCTTCTGTTTCATTTTTACAAGTTGAAATTTAGGGGGTAGGGTTTAGAACTGGGGTCCAACAGTAAATACTATTTTGCGAAGTACGGACCACTAAGTCAGGGCAAGGAAGTGGAACTCTGAGAAACTTGGGGCTGGAGTTGTGGGTGGTTTGGCTGCTGGGTTTTGAAGCCAGGCTTGCCAAGCGAAGAGTGAGTAAGATTTGAAAGAGATGGAGGAGCTGGGTAGATGAAGTATCCTAACCCTAGATATTTAACAGGACTATGTTATAAACTATCAAAACCCAAAACATTAACTAGGAATAAGCTAAAAATAAACCAAATCATAATTTATAGTTATTTTCTGTTGGCAGGTGGCTGATCTAATTCCTTACTCCTAAATTTACAGTTGTGAAAATAATAATTGTTTAATTTTAAAAGTTTTTTTGAGGACTATTTACACTATATTTTTTTATTTTATTTATAATGTATTATTGATGAGAGAGGATATTATAATATTATATACAATATATATAATATTATATAACAAATATACATACATATACAAAGAAATATGAAGAAGATGAGAGACAAAGAAATAAACTAACAAGCAAGCAAGGGGAAAATAAAAGAATATAAATTAAGACGTGAAATATAACCAACATATTAAGACCATAGATAGCAAAGGGAAGCATTAAAGGTATTTTGCAATGGGAAACAAAAATACATAGGGATCAATGTGTGTGTATGTGGGGGGGGGGGGGTGGGGGGGGGGTGGGGGGGGGGGGGTATTATTTGTTGTTGTTATGTATAAAGTGGTGTTTAATTTGGTACTGGATCTCAGTATTCTTGTGTTTACAGTGGAGTTGCTTTGGCCGGATGGTCATTGTTGAAGGGGGTTAATAATTGGTGTCCAGATTGAACTGAACTCTGGGATTTTATTTTTAGTGGAAGCGGATTTCCAGTTCATGAGGATAGTTTTCTTGGCGATGGTAAGGGCTATGAGTAGAGCAGTTGTGGTTTCTTCTTTTTGGTTTATTTTAAGTGATGTTGAAAGATTTAGATTGATCAAAAAAATGCTAAAAAAGTCTAAGTATTAGCATTTAACATTGTAGGTGAGATGGGAAATTGGAATAAGAAGCCAGCTTCAGCTTTATTAATGAATTTCTCAGGTTATCTTAGTGTCCTGAACACTCGTACCTCTCAGCGTCAGACTCTGCTTATAGTCTAAGGCGAATCCCTAAAGACCGGACATCCCTTCATTTCTACTGCCTTGATAAAAAGTGCACTACTTCAGTCACATGTCAAAGGTAAATGAAATCGCAGCAGATTCGAACCCTCGTTTTAATCTGTTGCATCTGAAGTGTAACTTTCAGCCATGTGGCGAAACGGGGTGACATTAAATACTCGAACACTGACTGATAATCATGTAAAGCAGTTGTTTTACTGAAGTCAATTCATGAGGAAATTCATGTGACTTTAAATGACTATTGTCAACTGAGAATCATATACAAGCTGATCATATTATTTTTGATTGTATGTATATAACTACAAATGAAATATATGGACCACCCATATCCTTTAGACATCACACACTGTCGTGCAACTGTATTTTCTATTTGTATAGATCCTCTATTAGTAAGTTCACAGCTAATAACTAAAGCGAATAAAGCTACAGCTTCACTTTTGAGGATATTTTCTAGTCCTTTTGAGGAGATCTTTCTTTTCCACCGTCACTTAAGAATCAGACCAGGTCCAAATATTTTTTTTTTGTTTTCTAAACGAGAAAGAAGAAATGGATCAACAGAGATAAGGTGAAGAAGGATGAAAGAAAACCTTCTTGTATAAATACTGAAGATGATGGATGTGAACCGCAGTGGATCAGTTTATAGATCTGAGCTGCCTGCCAGCTGAAAATGCTCCCGCTGCGAGCTGAAAGTCTGAGCGTCAGCAACTCTAGATGCCAGCAGTGTAGCGGGAGCTACAAGTCACATGCCAGGACTTCAGCTCACTTCCATCCATTCTCCGTTCTTTCTCACCATTTATTTAATTCTCAGTGCAGAATTTTCCATGTTTGCTCGCAGAGTCTCGCGGAAGTATTTAAATTGTCTTGGGAATTTTATTATAATGTTTTATTAATTTTGGGAGAATGGGGGTCATCTGGCTAGAGAATGTTGTTGCTGTTCATGTGTCCATCCATCCATTATCTTTAATCTTTACGCACACACTCACACCTACAGGCAGTTTAGGATGTTAAACAACATTATATATATATATATATATATATATATATATATATATATATATATATATATATATATATATATATATGTGCCCAGCTGTCAGTAAGGAAGGCTATATGACTGGCTGTAATGAAAATACATAGATAACATAACCAGAGCACGACTACTGCAGAATTTGAAATTTCAACACCGTTTCAACTCCAGATTGTCTGGTCTGATAGTGTGATTCAGGCTTTTATACAGCGTTTTGATGGACAGATGCATGGATCCCGGAAAACTATAGATTTTGTCCAGAATTTTTCCCATAGAACATGAATAGGATGAAAAAGTGCACGCCAATCTACTGAACTTCTGCCCGACCAACAGACACTGTTTTGCATACACTGATTCAGGGCAGACCCCTGACCATGACTGTAGTGTTGGTTCAACCCACACTCATCTGTTTGTCTTTTTTCCATCCTGCTTTTCCCTCATGGAGTCCTATTCATATACAGCCAAACCCAAACATTATGGTTTTGTTCAACCTACAGCCACCAAACAGCATGTACTCACTCAGGGCAGGTCCCCAAACACAGACTTACTGACCCGCACACGTCTATTTGTCGTTTATGCCCAACCAGCCTGTGTTTCCTTCAGGAAGTGCACATTTCTTGTTATTATTGTAGTTCTAAGTCCCTCAGTACCCCAAACTCCTGCATCTCAGGTTGCTTCTGTGGTTTGTTCACTTCTTTTGATGCTCAGAGCTCTAAGCTCCAAAGGGCCTCAAACTCTGTGACAGACCACCACCACAGAGCCGCCCTGATAAACATATTTAGCAGAACATATTTATCCTCCATGCAGAGGAATTATTGATAGGTGGTGTCATGTTGTCTGTGCCTTTAAATACACTGATTAGCCATAGCATTAACACTACCTCCTAGTATCTACACTCAGTATCTATTGTATCAGCTCCACTGACCATATAGGAGAACTTTGTAGTTCCACACCTACAGACCGTAGTCCATCTGTTTGTCTGTCTACTTTATTACCCTGTTATTTAATGATCAGGACCTCCACAGGACCACCACATAGCAGATGTTATTTGGGTGGTGAGTCATTCTCAGCACTGCAGGGATATTGACATGGTGGTGGTGTGTTAGTGTGTGTTGTACTGGTACAAATAGATCAGACACAGCAGTGCTGCTGCTGGAGTGTTTAAACACTGTGTCCACTCACGGTCCACTCTATTAGACACTCCTACTACTTGCGGGTCCACCTTGTAGATGTAAAGTCAGAGACAGTAGCTCATCTGCTGCTGCACAGTTTGTGTTCTCTAGTTCTTCATCAGTGGACACAGGACGCCGCCCACAGGACACTGTTGGCTGGATGTTGCTGTTTGGTGGACGATTCTCAGTCCAGCAGCACTGCTGTGTCTGATCCACTCACACCAGCACACTAACATAACACCACCATGTGCCGCACCACCGCAGCGCTGAGAATGATCCACCTCTCTAATAGTATCCACCTGCTCTGTGGTGGTCGTGTGGGGGTCCTGACCATCGAAGAACAGGGTAAATGGGGATAAACAATGTATACAGAGAATCAGATGAACTACAGTCTGTAAGTGTAGCTCCTATATGGTCAGTAGAGCTGCTCTGTGGTGGTCCTGTGGGGGTCCTGATCATTAAAGAACAGTGTAATAAAGTATACAGAGAATCAGATGAACTACAGTCTGTAAGTGTAGCTCCTATGTGATCAGTAGAGCTGCTCTGTGGTGGTCCTGTGGGGGTCCTGATCATTAAAGAACAGTGTAATAAAGTATACAGAGAATCAGATGAACTACAGTCTGTAAGTGTAGCTCCTATATGGTAAGTGGAGCTGATACAGTGGACAGTGTGTTGTGGCTGGTCGCTGTATGCCTTTACTTGATTTTGCTCATTTACAATTTTTGAATCTTTGAATTTCAGCTTCTTATCTCATCTTCTCCTCCACTGTTCTTATCCAGTTCCTTATCCCTAGAATACCACTTGGTTCTGGAATGTGTATGCTAATCGGCTCCAGACTTGACTCAAGAGCATGAAAGGTTAATCTTCCCCAGGCAGGCCTTGTCTGTATGTGGGCACGTGGCACCCAACAATCTGCTTAACAGTCTCGAAGTAGATCAGAGCTGAACAAGCAGCTGGGCTTTGTCTGGATGTAAAGTCCGTCATACACATGCCACAGATGTATTAATAAGACTCTGGGTAATGTCTTTTGCGTGACGTTCATATCATATCAGCTCCACGGCTTTGGCAGGACTTTAGGGAGTCTGGCTATGTGAAGGAGTCATTTGAAGTCTTGAACTTAGTGTGGACGTGTAGTTGACCTGTCAGATTTTTTAAAAAAGAAAAAAAAGTCGGCCAGTAAGTCAGCTTTAAATGTGGGTGAATGGACGGGAGAGGCAGAAATATGGAATTGTCTGTCAATGTTCTTAGCAGATCTTTGCCCTTTTCCTTTGATTCATTCCATATTCCACCCCACATCGTGCAGTAGCTTTTGATAAAAGAAGAAGAATGCTCCTAAATCAAACTCCACCTAAACCACGCCAGTAACTTCTGTCTCATCACATGCCGAGGGCAGGCAGTGTTTACGCTGCAGTATGTTTGGCTTGAGAAGAGCTGGTATTTATCTCTGCATCCCATCGCTCAACGTTTAGAGTTTTAGTCATGTGTCTGATATTTGATTGGTCTCATTACTGCGATGGATGCGTATGGGATATAGCCAGTCAGCTTTAAATGTCTAAATAAGTCAAAGCGTGTTATCTCTGTATTTATTACATTGAAACTGATGTAATAAATACAAAGAAGTCGAAAAGAAGTCGTTCTGCTGCCAATAAGTGGTGCTACTTTATATCAGGGAAATGCAGTTTTCATGTCAACACCAGCAACACAGCCTGTCAGATGTTACGCCAGGATATGCCTAGTTGGTTTGCTTGCAAACAGATATCTTGTTGAAATAGCATGCAGATGTGCATCCCATCCTTAAGAAAATAAACTAATCAGGGTGGATTTACAGCTCTATGTAAAGGTTTAGGCACTTTGGGACATTATTATATTTTAAAAAGCTATTTTTTTAGACAGGAAGCTTATATTTACTCAGTAAAACACTTAATTATTTATATATTCTAATAGTATTAATAGATTAAGTAGTGCTTTTACATACGTCAATGTGTTTATTTAACCCTTTCCAAGCTTCTCCTTGTGAAAACAACCCAGTATTATTTACAGTTCTCATCTAATACCTGCTTTGACTGCTCAGTACTTCATTAAGCTAAATCAAGATTACTGCTGAAGGAACTGAATACATTCATACAATGTCTGGGGCGTCCAGGAGAAATCTGGAACTACACTTTGTTCTTCAAACTGGAGCTCAAGATATGATCCACTTCCTTCACAATAACATATTCATGTTACTTTATATTGTATGTAGGATTATTTACATCTGTTCTAATCAGATCTGCTGTTCTTACTGGTGAACATACACTCATTGTTAATATAAAGGATTTTAAACAATGAGATTAGGTGTCTAAGATTTTTGCATAGTTGTGTATGACTGCAACAGAAGATGCAATAAAGAAAACATTCTTCTGTAGAAACTTCAAAACATACAGTGCATACAGTACCATTAAAAAGACCACCCTTCACTAGATTTATTTTTCAGTCACGATGGATGTTAAGGATGTAAGGTTTGTTTCAGCATCAAAAATTAAATATAAAATAACATTTTTCAGTACTTTTACATCCCAGCTTATTTTCTTTTCAGGACTTAGAAGATTTTTAGGCTTTCAGTTTTCCAAAGAAATTTGTGGAATTTGTCTGTACCGCCAGTTGAGGCTTAGATGTTCCCGTGATCCAAGAAAATCCAATCACTTTCAGTAGATCCGTTCAGAGTGGATTAGTTTATCAGACGGACATCTGTGAAGAGATATCTAAATCTCCTCAGTGATAAATATCACTTCTGGAACAGAAATACTGTTACCACTGCAGGGGCTGTAATTTCTGTCAGTATGATGCATATAAAGAAACACTTTGATGTTATTGTGTAGCTAAATGTGAACATAATGCTTATATAATATAGGAGTTACATTTTTGCATCATTTTTAATAGAATAATAGAATTTTTAATATATGTATTTATACTGTGCGGGTCAGTTTGACCCATAACATCATGAATGAATGTTTTTTTTTAACAATATGAGGGTAACCAAACTTTAAGATCTCACTTCCCTGATAGACTTTATTTTGTTTCTCTAGCTGCTAATCCTCTTGCTGTGTAGAGGGGCTGGAGATAAAGTTTTACCACGAAAATCCTGATATATAGTGGACAGACTTTCAAACCATCCGCGCTTTTGCAATTTGAAATATGTTGAAATTGGATACATATACTAGATCATTAGTATTAAATTAGAATTCAGTAAGGTCCAGTCAGAGGGAATTTCCTCAGGCCTAGGTCTGGACCGTGTTTGTAGTATGACCATAACTTGTGTTATGACCATATCCTGTATACTGAAGTAGCCTAGTTCAATTAGCATTTTATGTCATCAGAAACTGAAAGATAAACCAAATTACAAAAACCGTTCAGTATATTTCAACTACATTTATTGTTTTAAATGAGGAACTAAATTAATTATTTATAAAACCTCAAGTAAAAAACGTCTACATTAAAAAAAGAGAATGCTTTTGAAAAAAAATGTACATACAAAAGTGTTTATTTATAGAAAAGTAAATAAAATGTGCAGCTTCTTGTTAACTCTGTTTTACATCCTAACCTGTTGGTTTGGAGCTGCCTGTGGGAAGAATAAACATATTCGTCTCTCCACTACTGGTTGAAAAGAGGTTTTCGCCATCGACTATTCTATTTCTCACTTTACTCTCCGACTAAGGCTTCTCGCTTCGTACCTCGTCTGCGTGTGCGCAAAGCCCCAGACACTGTACAGATCTGATTGGCTAAGAAAGTCTGTGAGGTTACTGCACCACAAAGCCTGTATACCGTAAACACAAGAAAAGCTCCACCTCTTAAAATGAACTCTGCCAAATTAATTCGTTCTCAATAGTTTATTGGTTTGGGTCCGCACTTGAAGACGTCTGGGTTTGAACCCCGTCCACTGTCCGCCTATTAGTGACCTCTGTGCTAGATGACCAAATACAGGAAGTAGCTGTGGTCAAAAGCGTGCACCATCTTGTGAAGAGTGAGGAAACTGGCGAGACTGGAATACAGTAGTGTTTATCTATGTTGGTCTACCAGGTCTCGGACAGTTGTTAATGTGAGAGATGGTCTTATATTAATCTCCTTAAAATCTTAACTGAAAAAATTAACAATTTGTACTGAATGGTTATTGGAAGGAAAGGAAATCAGTGAATGATGGAGTTTGTATTTTACGCTGGGCTCTATAATTGGTGGCCATGTGATGGACTCGTGACCTGTCCTTGTTGTACCCCGCCTTCGCCCGATGGCGCTGGGATTGGCTCCAGCCCCCCTGTGACCCCAACTAGTGGGATAAAGCGGAAGATAATGGATGGATGGATATATAATTGGTTAAAAAATAACAACAACAAAAAGTGGCAGCTTGGAAAAAACTTTCAAGTCTTTGTGTTTTATGAAATTGCTGAATACATTCTGAAGCATTAAAGCAAATATCTGTGGTGAATATCTGAAAATGTAATGCTACAGTAACAATAGTGCCACCATTATCCTTTCATTTGAGGTTAAAGCCTCTTACATGTCCTTTTCAAATTTGTGAAGCATGCGGAGTTTCAAAGTTGTAATTTTTGGATAAATTTCAGTTTAAGAACATTCCTCAGGAAACGGAAGCCTCATTAGTGCACTTTAATTGGTCCAAGTCGAAACCAAGAAAGGAGTGCGAAGTTGAAGGAAAGGAGGGGTTTGGGGAAGGCACGGTGGAGGAGGTCCAAGAGAAAGAGCGAGAGCTAATGCAAGTACAAATATATGTACATGAGGGGAAGCGAGAGGGAGAGAGGGAGGAATGGAAGGAAAATAAAAACTCATGATCCTAATTTTTCATCTGTGACGAGCCCAGTTCGATCTGTCTCCACCCTGACTGCTGCCTCACTGCACAAATCTGCATTCACGTTCATCATCCTGACTGACAGGCTCATCATGCCCTCACTCAGCTGGTGGCTGATTTGTCTTGTCTCTTCCGGACTTTATCTGTGCCCGGCTCAGAGTGCCTACTATTCTAGCTATTGGCATCAAATTAGGAACTGCTATAGACAACCATGTTACCACGTGTATAACACATTCAACACGGGATACCTGAGACCAGGTGAGTGGTACATTTATTCATGTTATACATGTTGCAGTTAAATCATTACAGGTACATGCATGCGCTTCAGTGAGAAAGGAGAAACGTTTATGCATGCTCGTAAAGCATTTCACTATGAAAATCCTGAAATATTCCTCGTAATCACTTGATAACTGGCTGTGAAGGTGGTTGTTCTTTCAGACGCATTCATTTCACATTAATCTCACAGCTAAGTAGCTGCAGACAGCTTTTTAAAATGCCATGTCTCGTGGTTCTAATCTCCTGAACGATGCATTGGGCAGAAAGCCCAGTTGTTTGGACTTCATGCAGACTGAAATGCTACTGCACCGTAAGACACCAGCTCAGTTTTATCATCCGCTTCTCCTGTACCACCCAGATAGGCCTGCCACTCTAGTCTTTAGCCCAGAGATACCGTCCGGCATCTCCCTCATAACGCTGCGGGAGGATAGAGGGTTTATCTCCATCGAGTGCATACTTGGCAACCCTCCGTCTGACTCCGCCAAGCATACTTCAGTATAGACAAACACGTTCAGTAAAGCGAGGTGGAAAATGTGCACCTTGTTCAGAATGCCTTCCCGTTTACCCCGCTGTGTGTTTATTTTGGAAGCTTGGTACGGATGTGGAGGTCTTTGGACGGTTACATTAGAATACAGTGATGGGGTCATTACAACAAGCCTGGCATTAGCAGCCATCGTCGTGTTGCTATTCATTTGATTTATGTTGCCAGGCCTGACATTAGGGATTTATGTATGATTTATTTTGTATGTGCTTTTTTGCTTTGTTGTTTTTGGCCTGTGGTGCAGAACTGACCTGAAATATGAAACTGAATATGAACATGTATTATTTAAACTACACACCTTCCTTCAGTGAATCTTCATAAGCGCCACACCCCAAATTAATAAACATGCTTTGCCAAGGCGATACAAACTCGATTTTTTAGAACTTTATCAGTTGTTTAAAACTCTTGCCAACCTGTTAAAATGCCCTGCTAACGTTACATTGGCTCTTTGCCCTTGCCTGATCTAAGAATCTCTTTCTCTTTGGCTTTTTCTCATCCATCTCTTCTTCTTTACGATGCATGGAGTTCAGTGCGTAGCCCCTCTTCTTCCCCTGCCCTGTGCTAAATGGGTAGACGTTTGGCGATCTGCTGTAAAGGTTTCCGTACTGTGGATTACCTCCTGAATCATACAAGATTTTATTTGCATGTCAAAACAAATCAGGCATGTTTGATGAAGAACATCATCTGTGGGAATGAAAAGTTCCAGCCTGGATCAACAGATTTCTCCAAATGTTGCTGGTACTCTGTTGTCGTTGTTCTGCTGGTCTAGCATGTGAGCTGGTGTATGTAAAAATTGTGGGTTGTATATTCTTGCTATAAGGTTTTATATATTCTATAAGGTCTTTATATATTCTATAAAAGCAATGAGTTCAGCCAAAACAACAATTCTCCTTACACCATATATAGACACTGAGCCACGACATGTTTGGTGCTCAACTTCTTTCGTTTTGATCAGGAGCTACAAGGCTTATATAGAGCACAAGTAGTGGCAACTTATACTACCCGAACAAGTATTCCGCGAACTGAATGTTCAAATAATCATAGACTCTGAAAACGTGGGCAAATTAAGGCAAATTTCACTTCAAATTTCTACATAATTGAATGGTGAAGTTGTAAAGCAAGTCATTCAGAGTGGCTCAATCTGAAATCCTTTAGTCAGAAAAGTGATAGAAGGCTGTTATATGAAACAGTATTTTTATTTAAAGTATTCGCCGAATTGTTCTTACACACTTTTGTAGCATCAGCAAAGAAAAATACACCAGAAAGCGAATGCTCTTGTATTAAACACAGCGCTGCTGCATCAGCAGCACTGGAGGCAGATCATCTTTAGCCACACAGTTTACACACATGGCGGACCTACACTTACCTTACTGCCCCACAGCCCATCACAGAATGACGCAACAGAAATAACACAACTGTGCAGCACTTTACTGAACCAAACAATCTTATTTACAGATTAAAGTCTCTTCTTCTGCAGCCACTCAGGCTACTAAAGCGATTATATTCAAAATAGTGTCCAGAAAATTAGAAGACTTTTTTATTCTTTGTCATTATTTCCTTTGTTGTTATTTCACAGTGTTCACCATTGCATGTCATTGCTGTCCAATGAAAAACAAGGATCTCCAAAATGGCAACTTTACAGGAAAGACCAAAAACTTTACTTTCAATGTCAATGGAACCAGAATTTTTTACTTTTGATCCATTCGTCATTTGAAAATGTACACAATGCAAACTTCAGCTGTATTGTTCAAATGATGTAGAAAAAATAAAATCTACAAAAGTTACATGTCAATCATCACCACCATTGTAAAGAAATGTGAGCTGACAACTTTCTCTATGATTAACCGTTTCTCTGTCTATCTTCCATTTCATACTGAGTTATACAGTAAATAAACTAAATCTACTTGATTAAATCAGGTTAAATGTCCCCGTGTGATCATTTCCTTCCCCACACATAACCAAGTGCATCGGCTTTGTGCTGTTTTGCTAACATATTTCTGTAATTTAGTTAAACCCCCAAACCAAACAAGTGTGCTGTGTGAGTGGAAAGTCTAGAGTCTGTGGGAACAGCTCCACATGCATTCTGTTACTGCACTATGGTGAGGGTTGTGGTGTGGCTAGAAAGACACTTCTACCTTTGAGAGGTTACATTTATAGAGAAATGGTACTTGAAGAACCAAAATTTACCAGGACAGTGGCCTTTTTGTGTAGTGGTCCATTTCCTTCTAAACATTTACAGATCTGGGACATGACAGTAACAGGTTATATTTCTGTTCACACTGACTATAACATTAGAGAACACACAGAAATGGTAACGTACCAGCAAATTAGTACATTCACCATGTAACTTTTCTGGAAGTTGAATGTTGTGCTTACAGTATACAAGCATAGCAATTGAGAAAAGTGGTGATTATTTCTGCCCCTATATGTACAGCACTGCCTGCATTAGTACATATTTAGGACCTAAATTGTGGTCAGATCCTCTATTGAGTCAAATCAATAGCCAATGAGAAGCAAATATAACAGAATTTAGAGTTTTTCATCCACTTATTGTGTTCCAACATTAAATATTGTTGTGGCAAAGATGTGTTATTATTTTCTTTGCTGTTATTTCACAGTGCCTTGCATTGCATATCATCGCTGTCCAATGAAAAACAAGTATCTCTAAAATGGCAACTTTACAGGAGAGACCACAAACTTTACTTTCAATGTAAGTCAATGGAACCAGAATTTTTTGTCCAAGTGATTTTGAAGCATTACTGTTGGTCCATTCATCATGGGAATGGTACACAATGAAAACGGCAGCTGTATTGTTCAAATGATGTTGAAAAATAAAAAATAAACAAAAATGGAGTTACATGTCAATCAACAGTTCCCATCGCCACCATTGTAAAGAAGTGTGAGCTGACAAGTTTCTCTACGATTAACCGTTTCTCTGTCTATCTTCCATTACATACTGAGTTATACAGTAAATAAACAAATGATGGGATTCTACCTGAAGTTAAATCTACTTGATTAAATGTCCCTGTGTGATCGTTTTCTACCCCACACATAACCAAGTGCATAGGTTTGGGGCTGTTTTGCTAACATTTTTCTGTAATTTAGTATGACCTAAATTGTGGTCAGATCTTCAATTGAGTCATAACAATAGCCAATGAGTACCAAGTATAGCAGAATTTAGAGTTTTTCATCCACGTATTGTGTTCCAACATTAAATATTATTGTGGCAAAGGTATGTTATTTGTTATTAACAGTGTGATATAGGTGATAGTTGGACTGGATCAATCAATTGGAAGATATTCAGGATGAGGATAAGGTGTGACCATATCCTTTTTTTTAAAAAAACCCACCAAAGTCTGGTTTTAACCTCACGCATTTGAGTGTGTGCCATGTCTCTGAGGATTCCTCATGATTTCTGAGGACAATCCATGCTCATTAGGTTGGACATGGTTCCAAAAATCATATTCCACACTATCCTTGCGCCTTCCTGGATTGGTCCTCCTCCAAAATAGTCATGGAATATTTTGGAAGATCACAAAGAAGCCCAGGGTAACATCTAAAGATATGTAGGCTCTTTTACACTGGTTAATGTTGGTGTTGCTGGAAGATAACTGTTACTTTCCAGGAATAATATTTCTGACAGTTTAAATGTTCCTAAAGACCACCAGGACGAGCCAGAGGGCTACTGAGACAATGTTATGTGGATGGATATGGTTATGACTTAAATGGGAGATGTTTTGTTTGGCCAAGCTGAACACTGCATCCCAGCATCAATGCCAACGTACAGGGCTGATTGACAGTTATAGGAAGCAGTTAGTTGAAGCTATTTTTGCTCAACTGGGCCAAAAAAGTTCCTGAAAGCAGACTTTCATGTACTTTTGCCAACAGAGACATTTAATGTTAGATAATGTGGTTTAATAAATGAATGAAAACCGATATACTTTTTGTGTTATGTGTTTAATTTAGTTCTCTTTATTTATTTCTATGAGTTTAATTGAGATATAATCATGTTCTGGGTCACATGTTGAAATACATATGATAGTAAAGGGTTCACAAACTTTCAAGCAGCACTGTAAGTAAACCTAAGGTAGTTCTGTACCAGTAATCTGTCAGGTGGCTTCTATTAGCGCCCATATTTATTTAGCTCTCGCAGCCAGGTATCCTACAGTGGCAGGAATCCTCTGACCGCATTTACACACTGTAAGCTATTAATAAAATACATCTGGCAAGTTAAAGAAAACTGGTAAAAGAAATTCCCAGAGCTCAACCAACAGAGTTTCTGTAGAGTTTAATGGAAGTAGTTATTGTTTATGATTGTCTGATTGATAGGAATGCAGTTACATTCACAGCCAGTTGGTGCTCATTACCACATAATGAATCTAGATAGACGACGACGCCAAGGAACACAAGACGAAGGTGCGTCTCCTGCGGAGATGTCATGATGAGACAGTGTCACAAGCCTGGCCATTAATATGTAACGGGGCAGAGGTGATGCTAACAGCAGCCTCTTTTGTTCCTGCTAGAGGAAGCAGTGCTTACCTTGGCATCAGAATGTGAGGTTTTGTCTGAGGAGAACCCGGTCAGAACATGCCACGTGCAATAAAGAAACAAGGCTTAGGAACTCTACCCATGTGTGGATTCAGCTGGTAGAGAGTGAATTAGTTTAGGAATACACCCTTCTCACTGGGGGAAGTAACCTTAGGAGTGGACTCTCTCCCAGTATCACAAAATGAATGAAAAGCCCTACTGGCCAGCCCAGCAGGCTGTGTGTTCGAATCCCACATTTCTTCTGGACTGATCCAGAAGAGCCATCAAGCCTTAGTGTGTGACAGTAGCAGTCTTAAAAGTAAGAGTGCAAAACATTCCTTGGAGAGATGCCATAGAAGAACCAGTTTTGGTTCTGTTCTCGTTGGCTCTGTGACATTTTGCAAACAATATAATGAAAATGCTGTAAAAAACGTTTGGGAATTTTACTGCCTACATCTTGTTTTCATGAAATAAAAATTCTTTGCATAGTGATGTCACTGCCTGGAGAAATGCTGCTGTCACATCATCTTGCTTTAATGAATAACAAATATGTGTCTGACGTATCTGGTGGGAATTTCTTTTATATAATAAATTGTGTGCATGCTTTTGTTTGTTAGCTTTTTTTCTTAGTCTACTAGTAAGGGTGAGAGAAATGAACAGAATTTAGAGATTTAATTGATACTGACTAATGCATATGTTTGTTAAATATGTGTAATGAATATTTGCCATCAGGTTTTATTCCTTCAATCGTCAGACATTTCTTAGTGTTAAAACATGTTTTCTATAACGTTTGTCACATGAAAATCTGCTTAGTGTGTATAGTAGATATACTAGTAGAGCTAGAATTCTGCTTTTTAAAAAGAAGTTTGACTGGTAGTGTATCTAAAACGTTTGGCTGGTAGTGTACTAAAACGTTTGTCTGGTAGTGTACTAAAACGTTTGACTGGTAGTGTACTGAAACGTTTGGCTGGTAGTGTACTAAAACGTTTGACTGGTAGTGTATCTAAAACGTTTGGCTGGTAGTGTACTAAAACGTTTGTCTGGTAGTGTACTAAAACGTTTGTCTGGTAGTGTACTAAAACGTTTGACTGGTAGTGTACTGAAACGTTTGGCTGGTAGTGTACTAAAACGTTTGACTGGTAGTGTACTGAAACGTTTGGCTGGTAGTGTATCTAAAACATTTGGCTTGTAGTGTACTAAAACGTTTATCTGGTAGTGTACTAAAACGTTTGTCTGGTAGTGTACTAAAACGTTTGTCTGGTAGTGTACTAAAACGTTTGGCTGGTAGTGTACTAAAACGTTTGACTGGTAGTGTATCTAAAACGTTTGGCTGGTAGTGTATCTAAAACGTTTGGCTGGTAGTGTATCTAAAACGTTTGACTGGTAGTGTACTAAAACGTTTGACTGGTAGTGTACTAAAACGTTT
Organism: Megaleporinus macrocephalus; assembly: GCA_021613375.1. Lineage (NCBI taxonomy): Eukaryota > Metazoa > Chordata > Actinopteri > Characiformes > Anostomidae > Megaleporinus > Megaleporinus macrocephalus. Next base: position 17,002,245 of record CM038714.1, on the reverse strand, counting down.
GACTGGTAGTGATCTAAAACGTTTGGCTGGTAGTGTACTAAAACGTTTGGCTGGTAGTGTATCTAAAACGTTTGGCTGGTAGTGTATCTAAAACGTTTGACTGGTAGTGTACTAAAACGTTTGACTGGTAGTGTACTAAAACGTTTGACTGGTAGTGATCTAAAACGTTTGGCTGGTAGTGTACTAAAACGTTTGGCTGGTAGTGATCTAAAACGTTTGACTGGTAGTGTACTAAAACGTTTGACTGGTAGTGTACTAAAACGTTTGACTGGTAGTGATCTAAAACGTTTGGCTGGTAGTGTATCTAAAACGTTTGATTGGTAGTGATCTAAAACGTTTGGCTGGTAGTGATCTAAAACGTTTGACTGGTAGTGTATCTAAAACGTTTGACTGGTAGTGTACTAAAATGTTTGACTGGTAGTGTATCTAAAACGTTTGGCTGGTAGTGATCTAAAACGTTTGACTGGTAGTGATCTAAAACGTTTGGCTGGTAGTGTATCTAAAACGTTTGGCTGGTAGTGTATCTAAAACGTTTGACTGGTAGTGTATCTAAAACGTTTGACTGGTAGTGATCTAAAACGTTTGGCTGGTAGTGTATCTAAAACGTTTGACTGGTAGTGTATCTAAAACGTTTGACTGGTAGTGTATCTAAAACGTTTGACTGGTAGTGTACTAAAACGTTTGGCTGGTAGTGATCTAAAACGTTTGACTGGTAGTGTATCTAAAACGTTTGACTGGTAGTGTACTAAAACGTTTGGCTGGTAGTGATCTAAAACGTTTGACTGGTAGTGATCTAAAACGTTTGACTGGTAGTGTATCTAAAACGTTTGACTGGTAGTGATCTAAAACGTTTGGCTGGTAGTGTACTAAAACGTTTGACTGGTAGTGTACTAAAACGTTTGACTGGTAGTGATCTAAAACGTTTGACTGGTAGTGTATCTAAAACGTTTGACTGGTAGTGTACTAAAACGTTTGGCTGGTAGTGATCTAAAACGTTTGACTGGTAGTGTACTAAAACGTTTGTCTGGTAGTGTACTAAAACGTTTGACTGGTAGTGATCTAAAACGTTTGACTGGTAGTGATCTAAAACGTTTGACTGGTAGTGTACTAAACCGTTTGACTGGTAGTGATCTAAAACGTTTGACTGGTAGTGCACTAAAACGTTTGACTGGTAGTGTACTAAAATGTTTGGCTGGTAGTGTATCTAAAACGTTTGGCTGGTAGTGTACTAAAACGTTTGACTGGTAGTGTATCTAAAACGTTTGACTGGTAGTGTATCTAAAACGTTTGACTGGTAGTGTACTAAAACGTTTGACTGGTAGTGATCTAAAACGTTTGACTGGTAGTGTATCTAAAACGTTTGACTGGTAGTGTATCTAAAACGTTTGTCTGGTAGTGTACTAAAACGTTTGACTGGTAGTGTATCTAAAACGTTTGACTGGTAGTGTACTAAAACGTTTGACTGGTAGTGTATCTAAAACGTTTGACTGGTAGTGATCTAAAACGTTTGACTGGTAGTGTATCTAAAACGTTTGACTGGTAGTGATCTAAAACGTTTGGCTGGTAGTGTACTAAAACGTTTGACTGGTAGTGTATCTAAAACGTTTGACTGGTAGTGATCTAAAACGTTTGGCTGGTAGTGTATCTAAAACGTTTGACTGGTAGTGTACTAAAACGTTTGGCTGGTAGTGATCTAAAACGTTTGACTGGTAGTGTATCTAAAACGTTTGACTGGTAGTGTACTAAAACGTTTGACTGGTAGTGATCTAAAACGTTTGACTGGTAGTGATCTAAAACGTTTGACTGGTAGTGTATCTAAAACGTTTGTCTGGTAGTGTACTAAAACGTTTGGCTGGTAGTGTATCTAAAACGTTTGACTGGTAGTGTATCTAAAACGTTTGTCTGGTAGTGTACTAAAACGTTTGACTGGTAGTGTATCTAAAACGTTTGTCTGGTAGTGTACTAAAACGTTTGGCTGGTAGTGTATCTAAAACGTTTGACTGGTAGTGTATCTAAAACGTTTGACTGGTAGTATATCTAAAACGTTTGACTGGTAGTGTATCTAAAACGTTTGACTGGTAGTGTACTAAAACGTTTGACTGGTAGTGTACTAAAACGTTTGACTGGTAGTGTACTAAAACGTTTGGCTGGTAGTGTATCTAAAACGTTTGACTGGTAGTGTATCTAAAACGTTTGACTGGTAGTGATCTAAAACGTTTGACTGGTAGTGTACTAAAACGTTTGACTGGTAGTGTATCTAAAACGTTTGACTGGTAGTGTATCTAAAACGTTTGACTGGTAGTGTATCTAAAACGTTTGACTGGTAGTGTACTAAAACGTTTGACTGGTAGTGTACTAAAACGTTTGGCTGGTAGTGTATCTAAAACGTTTGACTGGTAGTGTATCTAAAACGTTTGGCTGGTAGTGTATCTAAAACGTTTGGCTGGTAGTGTACTAAAACGTTTGACTGGTAGTGTATCTAAAACGTTTGACTGGTAGTGTACTAAAACGTTTGACTGGTAGTGATTTAAAACGTTTGACTGGTAGTGATTTAAAACATTTGGCTAATAGTGTATCTAAAACATTTGACTGGTAGTGTATCTAAAACGTTTAACTGGTAGTGTATCTAAAATGTTTGACTGGTAGTGTATTAAAACGTTTGAGTGGTAGTGATTTAAAACGTTTGACTGGTAGTGAATCTAAAACATTTGACTGGTAATGTACTATAACGTTTCACTGGTAGTGATCTAAAACGTTTGACTGGTAGTGTACTTTTCTTTAAGTTCCTGTACTTGTTGTATCCTGATGAATAGATGGTAAAGGTGAGCCTCTACTAGATGCTCATTCGCTGCTATTGCCTCCATACAGTGCTCTAAGTTGCATTTAGCTTAACTTTGAGGCCAATTAGCGTCACATAATCTGTTAGTTTCTTGACTTGCTACCATCCTTCTTTTTTCCTCCTAACAGACTCTCTATATGTTTGAGGTTGAGGGTAAAGACAGATGTGTGAAATAGCTCTGCCAGAGGGGGCATTTTGTCTAGGAGGGCATAACTCATACTGGCTCAGGTGTTCATACTGCTATTTTGTTAGCATAGCTGTAGTGCTGTTATGACATCTGGATGAATGGTCTTCACATTTTTCTTCTCTTTAACATTTAAGGTGGTGCCATTCTCAGGTTTGAGGAACAAATCAATAAGTAAGGTAATCCAATAGAGTGGTCAAAGAAACAGTCCTGGTCAAAACCGCCATAGCTAACGACAAACACATGAGGTCACTGGAAGGCTGGATGAAAGACAGGTGGAGGTTAGAACCAGAAAGGGAGTAAATCCATATCCTCAAAGTACAACCCTGCAAACACAGTTACACTGTGTTCTTTTTCAGTGCCCACAACATTGAAATGTAATTCCTCAGAAAGTTGTGGCAATGTTATCTAACAACATTGTGATAACATTGTGGTACATGTATGTGGTATGAAGTTGGCGGACAATATCACAACAAGGGAAATTGCTGTTGTCACTAATGATCCAAATAGCATAAATGTTCCATACAGGTATTTATTTATTTATACAGTGGGGAGGCTGTCAGTATAAGATTAGCTATCTTTAGGCTGTCAGCTGTGGTTATACTGTTGTCTGTAAAAATGCAATTATTCCTAATTTATATATTTATCAGGCTACTCAAACTACAAGTTAAACATAGCTAACAGGTAATGCAAAAGTAAATTTAACACATAAACAATGATGCATGTGTGTTTATTTACACACTTGTCCCAACATTATTTGCATTACATCCTATCAGCAGCATTTCATTCCAGGACCGCTCTGTCATTTCCTACTGGTTGAGTTTATTGCTTAAATACTCTCTGTGTAGATGGTTTAAAGAGCTGCTGCTGTGACTGGCTAGCTTTGTCACCATGTGATGTACAGCTATATGAAGACATGGAGATGCATATGGGTTTACAACATACTAACCTACTGATTCTATCATCTTGTCGAAGAGTTAAAACTACATGTATATGTTTAATGATGAGTGGAGGAAAATATCACAGCAAGGAAAGGCAAACTCCTGATACATATCGTCGCTGTCCAATGAAAAACAAGTATCTTACTTTCAATGTAAAAAACAGAATTATTTCCAAGCCATTTTTATTGGTCCATTCATAATAAAATTTTCACACAATGTAAACCACCATTGCCGTGTTCAAATGATGGATGTTTTTCATTGGACAGCAATCATACACACTACCGCTCAAAAGTTTGGGATCACAGTGAAATGTTCTTGTTTTAATGGAGTATCTTCTTCCTTAACACAACAATGAACTGACGGGTCTCTAAAGAAAGTTGTTTCTTTCTGGTCATTGTGAGTCGGTCAGCAAGCCATCAACTGCTCATACTTCAGATACTAAACTAACCTAGAATGTTGTTCCCTTTTATACTCACTTATTAGTAGAATGTTTTTCAGCTGTGCATCACAATTGATCAAGAGTGTCCTAACAACCAATTAGCCCAATAACATCCTTAACTTGGATTGACGGCCGTACCACTTTCTTTAGAAGAGACTTTGTATTTGTTCTGTATAACCAAAATATTGATAAGTGTCTTCTTTTTTAGAAGGCTGGTTCCAGGTGGTTCTCAAATCAGATACAGAAAGACTGTTGACTGTGGTTCTGTGGGAAATGACATCTAAAGCATGTTTGTTCACTACTGTTAGTTTTATTACCAGAGTCTGTTGTAGATATTTTAGCCTGTTTGTTTACAGAAGTCATGGGAAGCTCTTATGCAGCGACGTTGGCTTTGTAAATGAGGCATAGCATCTTCAAATCTGATCTCAGTCCAGTGCGAGCAGAATGGCAGTGTGTTTGGAAATGAAGCGTGCCCTGATCAGCTGTGATCTCAGTGGGAGTCTGCTCTGAAAGTCATAAAACTATTAGCGACTTGTCGGACTTCTCAATGAGGCATGATTAAAGGAATGAGTCAGAGTCGGTTTGTTGCCGGCTACACATAGAGCATGTGAACCAGAAAGCAACTTTTCTTCATTTGTTTTTAATCACGCCGACTGCTTGCATGGAACGTGCGTCCAGCCGGGTGAATTCATGATCTCACTAATCCTCTTCAATCACGTACGTTTTACAGTGAAGAGATCTGAATTCAGCTCGAAGCTTTCAGACTGCCTGAATGGCTGGAAGATGCAGTCAGTGTTATTCAGGCTGCATGACGTATTTCATGTTTCGCACAGCAGATGTGATCGTCTGTGTTCTGTTTGATTTGATTAGACTTTACAGCAGCCATGGTGGTCAAACTGCACAGACTTTATATCAGATAAAAAAAATGAAGCGAGTAATTGTTTGAGGCAATAAGTAGAACTCAAAGTGTTCATGTTTTTCAGCGTCGGTCAGTAAGACAAATCCTCAGTGCTTCAGTACTGTTAGTTTTGTATTAGTTTTTATTATATATATTTTATTTGTGGCTCTGTTTCTATTGTAATTGTGTTGTAATGTTCAAAAGTTTACAGTAGCATTGCATGAGAGGACAAACACATCTTTACATTTTATGGAAGGTCATAGAACCAGATTATTTTTAGTATTTAAGTTATTGTAGAGGATTTCTATTGGTCCATTCATCATAAAATGTTCATTTTAAATGACGGCTGCTGTGTTCAAATGAACAAAAAGCAACAAAAATGGAGATACATGGGTTGTTCTGACAACAGTGAGATATGTGATATGTGCGGGATATTCGGGGACAGTCGTGGGCTGAAGGTTAGGGAAACTAAACTTCCTTGTGACCAGAAGGTCACCTGTTCGATCCTATCAACCAACAGGACACAACTAAAGTGCCCTTGAGCAAACCACATAACCCCTGACCCCTGTGTGTGTTCACTAGTGTGTGTGTGTGTGTTAGTAAATGGGATCAATAAAGTATAATTTAAAAAAAGTTATTATATATATATATATATATATATACATATGTGTGTGTGTGTGTGTGTGTGTGTGTGTGTTTCAAAAGTTTGGGCACTGATTTGAAACTATGTTTCTTAAGTTTTTCAAACATTTGCTGTGTATTTATTTGTTATCCGAAATGTTCAATTTCAAAAAGAAATTGTGCACTACACATTAAAAAAGATGATATATTTAAATTGGTTCCATGTAGGGGATACATTCACTTATTATTACTTAGAAAATTAACAAAATATGCAATTTAATGGGATCTTCACACTCACCTATATGACTACATATGTGAAACAAGCTATTGATATGATAGTGTGATGGAAATGCAGAGAACAAAAACATAAATCATAACAAATAAACAACAGAAGAAAACAACATATAAATCAACATATAGATCATATTTCAAGTTTTTTTTGTCATTTGCAATTCATGTCAGGCCTTACATGCATTGAAATATTTGGGGTCAGATATACTCTACAGCGGGGCAGCCTTATATATAGTAGTAACTAACATAACAATAAATAGATAATAATGAAGTGAAATAAGCTAAAATATATACATATATTAATAACTGAAATATATAAAGAAATATACAAAAAATATACTTATTTATAAACTGGGAGGTGAATTGGGCTTTCATCCCCTCAGTATAATCCAATGTCTACCACCTTGCCAAGCAATTAGAGCAATTGCTGGAAATTTGGCAAGGACATCGACCCAGAAGCACTAATTTAGGGTCTGTAGAGATCCCCTTTAGACCCCACAATACAACACAAGATGTCCATCCAGAAAATGGACACCACTGGACAGAACCAAACCTATGAGGTAAAATCCCCTCTGCACTAATGGATCTGTTCTGGAGTGAAGAAACAGATGGATGGATTCTTTGCAGTTTCACTATTGATCAGTGCAACCTGTGCATAACCTTGAACTGTGTAAGAAGAATCCTGTAATTCATAGAACATGTGGGAATCTTCAGGAGACCTGCATTCCAAAGCCTGTCTGAAAGCCCAGCACCAGCATCCCTCCCTCCCATCTACATGCCCAGACACAACTGTAAACTGAAAGGAGATCACAGTGTAATAATGTATAAAAACACTGATCACTGATTCTCAGAGTTGGAAATGGACTGTTTAAGTTTCAAGTTTATTTGTCATGCTTGTTAAAAAATAAACATTTAGTAATAACTAAATATATAAATGTATATTTGTGCATGTGGATGGACGCACCTGCATCGGTAAAAGAACGTATACCCCTTTAAATATGTACTACATGTGTAAAGCTATCCTGATAGATGTCCTGTAAGGCTGGTAGTTTGTTCCTTAGGCAGTGGTACTGATAGATGTCCTGTAAGGCTGGTATTTTGTTCCTCAGGCAGTGGTACTGATAGATGTCCTGTAAGGCTGGTATTTTGTTCCTCAGGCAGCGGGACAGATAGATGTCCTGTAAGGCTGGTATTTTGTTCCTCAGGCAGCGGGACTGATAGATGTCCTGTAAGGCTGGTATTTTGTTCCTCAGGCAGCGGGACTGATAGATGTCCTGTAAGGCTGGTATTTTGTTCCTCAGGCAGCGGGACTGATAGATGTCCTGTAAGGCTGGTATTTTGTTCCTCAGGCAGCAGGACTGATAGATGTCCTGTAAGGCTGGTATTTTGTTCCTCAGGCAGCGGGACTGATAGATGTCCTGTAAGGCTGGTATTTTGTTCCTCAGGCAGCGGGACTGATAGATGTCCTGTAAGGCTGGTATTTTGTTCCTCAGGCAGCAGGACTGATAGATGTCCTGTAAGGCTGGTATTTTGTTCCTCAGGCAGCGGGACTGATAGATGTCCTGTAAGGCTGGTATTTTGTTCCTCAGGCAGCGGGACTGATAGATGTCCTGTAAGGCTGGTATTTTGTTCCTCAGGCAGCGGGACTGATAGATGTCCTGTAAGGCTGGTATTTTGTTCCTCAGGCAGCAGGACTGATAGATGTCCTGTAAGGCTGGTATTTTGTTCCTCAGGCAGCGGGACTGATAGATGTCCTGTAAGGCTGGTATTTTGTTCCTCAGGCAGCGGGACTGATAGATGTCCTGTAAGGCTGGTATTTTGTTCCTCAGGCAGCAGGACTGATAGATGTCCTGTAAGGCTGGTATTTTGTTCCTCAGGCAGCGGGACTGATAGATGTCCTGTAAGACTGGTATTTTGTTCCTCAGGCAGCAGGACTGGTAGATGTCCTGTAAGGCTGGTATTTTGTTCCTCAGGCAGCGGGACAGATAGATGTCCTGTAAGGCTGGTATTTTGTTCCTCAGGCAGCAGGACTGGTAGATGTCCTGTAAGGCTGGTAGTTTGTTCCTCAGACAGCGGGACTGATAGATGTCCTGTAAGGCTGGTATTTTGTTCCTCAGGCAGCGGGACTGATAGATGTCCTGTAAGACTGGTATTTTGTTCCTCAGGCAGCGGGACTGATAGATGTCCTGTAAGACTGGTATTTTGTTCCTCAGGCAGCGGGACTGATAGATGTCCTGTAAGGCTGGTATTTTGTTCCTCAGGCAGCGGGACTGATAGATGTCCTGTAAGACTGGTATTTTGTTCCTCAGGCAGCGGGACTGATAGATGTCCTGTAAGGCTGGTATTTTGTTCCTCAGGCAGCGGGACTGATAGATGTCCTGTAAGGCTGGTATTTTGTTCCTCAGGCAGCAGGACTGGTAGATGTCCTGTAAGGCTGGTAGTTTGTTCCTTAGGCAGTGGTACTGATAGATGTCCTGTAAGGCTGGTATTTTGTTCCTCAGGCAGCAGGACTGATAGATGTCCTGTAAGGCTGGTATTTTGTTCCTCAGGCAGCGGGACAGATAGATGTCCTGTAAGGCTGGTATTTTGTTCCTCAGGCAGCAGGACTGATAGATGTCCTGTAAGACTAGTAGTTTGTTCCTCAGGCAGCAGGACTGATAGATGTCCTGTAAGGCTGGTATTTTGTTCCTCAGGCAGCGGGACAGATAGATGTCCTGTAAGGCTGGTATTTTGTTCCTCAGGCAGCAGGACTGGTAGATGTCCTGTAAGGCTGGTATTTTGTTCCTTAGGCAGTGGTACTGATAGATGTCCTGTAAGGCTGGTAGTTTGTTCCTCAGGCAGCAGGACTGATAGATGTCCTGTAAGGCTGGTATTTTGTTCCTCAGGCAGCGGGACAGATAGATGTACTGTAAGACTGGTAGTTTGTTCCTCAGGCAGCAGGACTGATAGATGTCCTGTAAGGCTGGTATTTTGTTCCTCAGGCAGCAGGACTGGTAGATGTCCTGTAAGGCTGGTATTTTGTTCCTTAGGCAGTGGTACTGATAGATGTCCTGTAAGGCTGGTAGTTTGTTCCTCAGGCAGCAGGACTGATAGATGTCCTGTAAGGCTGGTAGTTTGTTCCTCAGGCAGCGGGACAGATAGATGTACTGTAAGACTGGTAGTTTGTTCCTTAGGCAGTGGTACTGGTAGATGTCCTGTAAGGCTGGTAGTTTGTTCCTCAGGCAGCGGGACTGGTAGATGTCCTGTAAGGCTGGTAGTTTGTTCCTCAGGCAGCAGGACTGATAGATGTACTGTAAGACTGGTAGTTTGTTCCTTAGGCAGTGGTACTGGTAGATGTCCTGTAAGGCTGGTAGTTTGTTCCTCAGGCAGCAGGACTGGTAGATGTCCTGTAAGGCTGGTAGTTTGTTGTCTATGATGTATTCTGCTGTCCTCACTACTCCTTTTAGGGCCTTACGGTCGCAGGCAGTGCAGCTGCCATACCAGACTGATGCAGCTCATTAGGATGCTCTCTGTAGAGCAGTTTGACATACAAACCTGAAGAAAACCCAACAAATTAAATCAAATGAGACAGATTAAAGTTATTAATAGAAGCAAAGTGACCATCAATGTACAAACCTGTGGTGTGTCAGTGATTATGAGTTATCAGTATTAATTGAGCATGTTTGTATGCATTTGGTTTTTTTTCTTGCAGATATTGACGAATGCCTGGTCCATAATGGAGGCTGTCAGCATAAGTGTGTGAACACTAAAGGCTCTTATCACTGCCAGTGTAATGCTGGCTTTCGCCTGCATGTGGATGGACGCACCTGCATCGGTAAGAGAACGTATACCCCTTTAAATATGTACTACATGTGTAAAGCTATCCTCTTCAAATGAGTGTATACAGATACTTTATTAGTAGCAGCTGACCGAGGTGTTTATAAATCTCGTTTATTCTTCATAGAAAAGCATTGACCATTAGACTAGAATTGACTAAAGGGGTATAAAGCCCCCCAGCATTGAGCTGTGGAGCAGTGCATCTGTACTCCAACTTCAGTAGCTGATGACACAAATGGCTGAATGTAGAAATTCTTACAACAGTGTGGCTGTTGCTGCAGTAAAGAGTGGCAAACTCAAAAGAGTTATTGCTCTCATTCTATTGGCAGTCTTCTTCTATGGAGAGTATATAAGCTGTCATATGATTATGTGCAAAACTTAAAATAGCTGAAAATTGTATTTAGTACCATAGAGTATACATTTGTATGGTCAATAATGTAACAGATTTTAAATGATTTTAAAAGATACTTTAAGCTAAAGATTTAGTTTAAAACATTTCAGAAAATGATCAACAGAAGGTGAAGAAATACCAGTTTTGATGGGAGGTCAAGACCTCTATATATCATGTTTGCAGAGATTTCTACTGAAGTTAGCATGCTAATAGATGACTCCAGCCCATCACATCTTGTAATGCTACTTTGTTTCTTGAGAGGTGATAGTGAGTCACTGTAGTGTCAAGTCGAATCAGCCCAACATTAGAGGATGAAGAAGTAGGGCTGTTGTTCCAACTGTGTCTTCTAACATACTCATACTGTATGTAGAAGGTCCTGCTCCCAGTTAAATCATTTAAGAACAGGTAATCAATGAAAGGAAGAGTAAAAGCAATAACGGCTAAAGCTCTTGGCAAGTGACCTTCTGTCAGAAATCCACCTTCAGCAGCAAACAGAAGAAGGGGTATCAATAAAAGCTAAACGAGATGGTGCTGCTTTCCACCACTGGAGATGCTATTAGAGAGTAAAAGGATGAAGTATGATGGTGAACTAGACTGGCAAATGGGATGGAGGAGGGACTGTACTTTATGTTGAGTATGAATTCAGGGTTGCACCATTTTAAAAAAGTGCTTTGCTAATTGATATGACCATCAAATATCTGTCAATTGTCAATCTTAAGCTTAACCAGCAGAAACTTACTTAAATAAACTAAATATTATTATTAGTTATGCACCCTACAAGGCTTTGTTTGGAAGTATTATACACATTTTTTGATTGTTATTATAACTATGATTGTGTTTTGTGTTAAGTGTGCAGTTAAAGAAGTGAGGATTTGGTTACAATTAGTTTACTGCCTACATAAATATATGAATATATTGAATTTCCCAACTTGAAATTATTCACGCTGTGAAAGTTGTACTCGTCATGCCAATAGTTATTTAAAAATAAGACAAATACCCCAAAATAAATGGTCTGGATATTTATATTAAAAATAAAAAAAGTATTCTGTGTTATATAAAAAGGCTTCTGTCCTAAATCGGCTGTAGCTTTCAGGTGTATTTAGAAGTCTTGTGTTTAATGTCTAATTATAAAGTTCATGAGATTCACTGCTCAAAACCATGTTTGTATTGTATTCCACACCTGTTAGACACTAAACGACTGTGCAATTATTAACAATCTGACCTCCTCCAGGGAGACAGGAAGAGAGCAGGGAAGGGAAGATTTGTGTCCAGTGCTTTCTGAGCTGCATCATTATGTGGTCATTTCATCGGATGTGTGACCCTGTGCTCCCGCCGCTGTCCCTTATATCATTATTCAGCTGCAGAATCACAGGAGATGAGTCTGTAATTGCTGTAATTGAGAGATACAGGATTGAAGCTATTCTGTACAGGTCCTGTTTCTGAAGTTCACACTTTCGGAAAGTTCTGGGTCATTTTATGAACAAACTGTTACAGCCCGTCTAGGTAGAACTCCACCAAACCCTCCCACTTCAGCCCTGCCAGATCAAGCAAATAAGCCACATATGTCTAGTCACATTAGATTGATTTTATTTACCATTAGAAAGAGGAAGCTATAGGCTTCAGAGGTGGTCTAAGCCCAAAAGAAATCCAAACCACATCCCTGCCCAACATACTAACTTAACTCTTAACAAAAAGAAAAGAAAATACAAAAATCATACCCCACCTCCCTAAACAGAAACAGAGACAAATCCCAAAAGTAGTGATGGGCAAATAATACCGAGGCTTTGGTGCTTGTGTTGAAAGAATCCAGAAAGTCGTTTATGAAGCGTGTATGGAGGCTTGCTTCGTTAAGGGCGAGTGACGTCACTGATGGCGTCTGAAGCCTCGCTGGTTCAGGACGTGTTTCGAGTATTGGCGTGATTTATTGTTTCTTAATAAAATTAAAGTCACCATCACACCACAATCACTGTCCCATCTCTTAAAACCACTGAAACAGTTTTAACATCGATGTCTCGCATCCTGTTGGATTATTTACTGACTGAAATCATACTGCCAGTTTATTTTAAATTAACAGACCCACACAATCAAACACAGATCAGATAAACAAATGAATTAACCACAGAAAATGAAATGAAGGTGTTTTATGTATATACTTGTTCCCATGCTGACAATGCTGCAAGAAGCCATCGCAAATAGTTGAAATGACAATGAAAGTTTTGGCCAGCAGGGGGGTTTGTGTGCACATGAAGCTTCAAGTAATTAACCTTTTTTTTAACCCTCTGGAGGGAAAGCTTCAACGCTTCAAGAGGCTTCATCTGGCCATCACTACCCAAAAGAAAACAGGCTACACCTCTTACAGCTTCCCTTGAGAGAATTTCACACTAGAGCTAAAGAAACCAGCAAAGCTGGTAAGAACACGCAAACAGGAGCTGAAGCCTCTTGGAGCAATAGCTCAATCTGGCAGGGAGAAGCAACAGGGAAGACAGGAGGAGCCCCAGCCAACCAACCACCAGGTCTTCAAATAGGCCTTTCCAGCCAAACACAGCACCGCAACCACAGCAATCAGCAACACACCTGCAACTAGTAATGAGAGAGAGACACACACACACAGAGCCCACACAGCAATCACAAAATACAGCACTGGCCGTAACACAAATAACAACACAAAATATTGAATTTATTATGAAATCTGATCTTAGAAGAAGAATTAAGAACTGAAAAGTAAAGTAGAGAAGGACTGATTAATAAATTCTGTATTAAATTGTAACGTTACAGAGAGCAGTCGTGGTAGATGTGTCTGAGAACCTGAGGGTGAGTGGATGTATCTTCTAAACTGTTAAACTGACCGCTCAGTGTGTGTGTTTTTGTTTGTAGCTGTCCGCTCCTGCAGCGTTGGGAACGGAGGGTGTGAGCACTATTGCGTCCAGCAGACAGCAGCTCATTTCCAGTGCCGCTGTCGTCCCAGATACACGCTCGCAGAGGACGGCAAGCACTGCACCTGTGAGTGTCCACTTTCAGAGCTCGATGTCCTCACCACTGACGCTTATGAATCCTTTACCAGCACGTCACCTCACACTTACAAAAGTTGTACCTCACACTTACACAATGATCTCAGTTTTGATTTGTGAGCTGCCAGTGACTGAAGTCTGAGGATCAGCTGTGCTCTGAGCGAATGGCGAGTGGGAAGAAGTTGTGTTAGCATCATTTTAATGTGCTGCTGCTCTGTTATTGTACTTCACATTGGGGGAAACTTGCAGTGTTCATAAGTGGAGCTCAAAGGATCCAGTTCTGATGTCAAAGCTTTATAGCTTTAAAATATTGAAAGCACTTTCTAGAAGGGTCACACATTTCCATTCAGTCACGTGGTTGGCATGTAGAGGGCTGCAGGGGATCTTGGTTTATTACTAGGTTTGTACTTTCCTACTTGGACATATACCGTCCAGGAAAAGGCAAGACACACTGTGAGCTCAGATGAGCACAGATTTACCATTTTCTAAATTCTAAAGTAAAAAATTACAATGTTTCATTTTTTGTATTATTTTTATTTTTGATAAAATCTCTACATTTACACATGTGTACTTAGTAGAAAGGGTCTTTATATATTTTTTTCTAATATCCATTTTTTTCTATTTTTTTTCTAATATGGGAGAACTTGTATCAGTGATTTTTAGTTGTTATATATTTTTAAAATGTTAATTAAATTGTAATAAAACGTAATTACATTATAATAGTTTGAATTCCTGAAATTTATAAAGGAAAAAATAAAGGATTTTCATGATTTATAAGTTGTTGTAGAGGAGCCCTAACACACAGGACTGGGCCAGTGTTAATGATTAATCAAGTTGATTAATTAATCTGTAAATAATTAATTTCTAACAAATTAACTCAACCCAATGTTTATTTGTTACACAATCCAGTGTGACTTCCCCCCGCATAGTGTGATGACTTACTTGCTGATCGGGCAACTTGTCATATATACCACACAGACGCATACATGCCCACACACACACACGGTATACACGCTTATAAGTGTTTACTGAAATAAACTTAAATTAAATTAATACAAAATATGTGCTGAGACTTCCTTCCTTCTTTCTTTCTCTCAAAATTAAGTTTGTAAGTCAGTGTTTTTTGTACGTCTGATGTAGAATCATTGTATACCTCATAAAGCGCTGACGTGTAGTTAGATGTATATTGGCGTTTGAATGCATATTGAGTTGCAGGATGTTCTTCTTATGGGCTTTTCCTACATTCTCTCCAGTGGCTGACCCGTGTGCAGTCAGGAACGGAGGCTGTGCTCAGGAGTGTCGCAGTGATGGAGGGAAGGCCAACTGTTACTGCGGTCCAGGCTACACTTTGGCGGAAGATGGCAAAACCTGTGAAGGTAAAGGACGTGGTGCTGGTGGTCATATGTTGGCTGCTGTAGGTTGTGATGTGTGATCTGATGTGTTTGATCAGTATCGGCAGTGATCTATACCTGATACTGTTTCTTAGTTACGGTCATTATGCAATTGTAACAGTAGTTTTATTTCTTTTTGTAGCACAGCACAAAACATACTGTTTGTTTACGTTTGCACATGATTTTCATTTTACACATCATAGCATAAGTGGCTTAACAGAGCACTTGCATCAGACGGGCAGTTGAATGTGGATATGAGTATCAGGATGGAGAAAGTTAGATCAGTGTCTGACTGGCTGACTGGCTCCTGCTCGATTAGCTGTAAGGTGTATCATTACTGAAGTCAACCTGGGCTTGATTATGGATTTCAAAACCATATTAATATATTCAAATTGCTAATGCTGCAGTTTGTGTAGCATACATATTATCAGGTTATTTATGCTAATAACACTTGTGCTTTTGAACATCCTGTTGATTAAATAGGCCAATCAGAAGCAACCAAACACTCATGTGCAGTGACAACAGAACAACAACAACAGCTAACTGGCACACTATATTTAGCCTAAAAGCCTCAAGCCAGAAAAAGGTGGATATGCTAGTCTACTTTCTCCAAAAAGCAGGCATGGACCTGTATTTCTTGGAAATAATCACAATTTAAATGATAATATTGGTTAGAAAAAATACAGTTAGAAAAAAAAAAATTGTGAACTGTAAATTGAACAATATGGCTAAGGCTCTGAATATTCTTATGCTGAATTAACAAAAGTGCATAATACCCATTGAAAACATAGCAAGTTTTTCTTCTTCCATGCTTTACCATTAGAATTTAATTAAGGCAAAAATAAGCATGTATATAATTAAATATTTAACATTATAGTAATAAAATTATTATACATCAGACTTTTTAGATAAACCTTTTGTATCAAGTGAATCATATGTGCCTTTTCAGAAACTCTGTGTTGTTTTTCCCCCCTGTGTATAGTAGGGCTGTGTATTGGCAAGAACCTGGCGATACAACGCGCATCGTGATACAGCGATCACAATTCAATTTTTCAATATTTTTCAAATCCTACTATTAAAACACACCACTATATGAACAGGTTTATCAGTGCTTACAATAGCACTGCGTCCTTGTGCTGCTTGTTAATGTTGGAGTGGAGCTGAAAATGGATTACAACACTGCCATCTAGTGATCAGAGGTTTAAACACAACACACAATGATTCACTGTCTGCCAGAATCTATGTATCGATACTGTGTTTTTGAGAATTGATACAGTATCACAAAATATAATTTCCTGATATTCAATATTTTCAATATTTTTACACCCCTAGTGTATAGACTATAAATATAACAGACACTCAGAAATAATATCTCTATATTCCAAAATCGAATACTTTTACACTCCAGAGGCTGCTGTACATTCAGTGTGTCAGGTTTGTTTGTTGGTTTGGTTGTTATTTCTTCCATGCTAGCTTCACAGCTTGCTGGAGGGCGACTTCCTGTTGCTGTTATTTCTGTTTTTCGTGTGCGAATGTCTCTTTTGCATATTGCAGATTTCTACAGTATATCCTGAAGCTGCTAGTGACATTTCTTTTGCCTGAGCTGGAAATTGTTTTCCTGTGTTTCTGTTTATGTGCGTGCGTGCGTGTGCATGTGTTAGACATTGACGAGTGTCAGGTGGGTCAGACCCAATGCGCCCACGGCTGCCGTAACACCAGAGGCTCCTTTGTTTGCGTGTGTAATGCTGCCTATGAGCTGGGAGCAGATGGGAAACAGTGCTACCGTGAGTTTACAGTCTGCACACTACACGCATGACAAGTTCATTTTAAAGCTGTTTATATCAGGCTGTCATGTTTCATACATCACAGATATTACATATACAGAACCATTGTCACTCATTTACATATTTAACTTCCAGACAAAACAGCCTTTATGTATAAACCATTCATTTTTCAGAATCCAAAATAAATCAATAAATAAATAATAAAACACAAAGCAGGCTTATGATTTTTGTGTTTTGTAGTATTTAATGTTTCTACTCTACATCTTTTTGACAGATTCCATTCTTTTTCAAAGATTTGCTTTTAAAGACATCTGTAGGTCTAGGGTGTAGAATTAGCATGGACGGAAGTGACGTGTCCCCACCAATATCCAGTGATTATTGAATTGTCCCCACCAATAATTTGATCCCCTCCAAAAAAATCTGAATGGTCAACGTCTCATTAACCTAGAGGTGCAGAAAGGGTTAAATCACATTCTCTACCCAAGTGCACTGTGATTGGCTGTGTCTTTCCCTGCTGTCATGTGAGACTCTGTAGCTACATTTGTTTGTTAGCAGCACCAAAACTGGAAGGAAAGCTTTCCAGTCATATGAGACTCACTGTGCAAGACTCAGGTGCAACGTGTGAGGATGTGAGCAAATAAGAAGGTGGACTTAAGGAGGTATTTTTCATAGAAACGTGTAAGTCACTAAAAGTCTAGTTCTCTAATAAAATTAGTCCATCATAATACCATTAATGGTGATCCTCGGCTTTGGTGCACAGCATACAGCAGGCTAACATCATCTATAGCTATGAATAACAAGCAGTGTTCCAACTTTTATTAATATTAATGTATATGAGATGTCAGTAGCAGGTTATGCAGTGCTCCATGTGTTAACCCTGATGTATGAGACCTGTTTCATTTGCACTATGGCTGAAGTAAACTAAAGTCTAAACTATTTCTTTGTTATTCATTTAACACTAATTTAACATTATGAAATTATGGAAAGCATATAGAATAACATATGTAGTATATCACTTGATGTAGGGAGTGCTTTTGCCACATCTCCAAAGTTCACTCCTGATTTTTTTACTTAATTTCCATTGATGTTTCCCTTTCTTATCCAATACAATTATTTAATATCTAATTTTCTGAAAAGTATTCACCTGAAAAATGCAGAAATGTATGTTTTTGCTGCAAATTAAATAAATATCTATGGCACAGCACTGCACCTTTGAACTGAATGGCAAAGTTCTCCCCATCACAGAGGGTTTGAAGCGCTGCCCACCCGTTTATTGGGCTGTCTTATGTCTCTCTGTGTGTGTAAGGGATTGAGATGGAGATTGTGAACAGCTGTGAGGTGAATAACGGCGGCTGCTCACATCACTGTCAGCACTCCTCCGGCGGGCCGGCGTGCAGCTGCAATCAGGGCTACCAGCTCGATGATGACCTGAAGACCTGTACTGGTAAAGAAGAGCGCAGTCTGCTAACCATGAACTGAAAGAATTCCTTTTGGATGAATCGATTGTCGAATTGGACTCGTGTGTGTTTGTGTGTCAGATGTAGATGAGTGTGTGGATGGAAGCTCTTGCTGTGAGCAGGACTGTACAAACTACCCAGGAGGCTATGAGTGCTACTGCGCTGCTGGCTACAGGCTCAACGCTGATGGATGCAGCTGTGATGGTGCGTTGCATCCTGCATTAGGAATTAACTTTGTGTTTAAATGTATTTTTTTTGTCATATACCTGCTATTTATATTTCTAAAACTATTAGTTTTATGTTTGCACCAACACATTTAGTTGCTCTAGAAGCAATTTAAAGAACATCAGAGATCGCTAAAATATATATTATATATTTATTTTATTTTACATTTTAATGCACAATTACTTTGTATTTATGGAATTTAACAAAATGAAAAAAACTGTACTAAAGTTATGGTACATTTTTTTGCTGAGGAGAAAATGTGTGCAGTAAGATTGTGAGAGAATAATAGTTGGCTGGGCACAAAGCTAACCTACTGTAGCATTAGCAGTAACTTATACTTGGATTCACCTTTGATTAAATATAGCAGGCATTATTAAATGTATTCAGCTGTGCAATCTATACAAGCTACAGCTATACAATAGTAAAAGTTAGTAAGTAGTCATTTTTAATAGCTAACTCTTCGCACAGCCTATTTATTAATGTGGTTCCCACAGCACTGCTGCAGTGCACTAGTGAAATCATTATTGTGTAATAATTGTATTATGTTTAACACAATAATAAGAGCATTAAACATTAACCACAGTTTTTAAATAGTTTTCTGCTGAAGTAAATGTCATTTTATCCTGATTTCAATTACGTTGTGTGAAAAATGGTGCAAGTTTTATTTAGTTTACTAAATCATTATATGCTTAACACTTAAACCCTTCAGTTACAGTATTCCAGTATTTCTTAATATATAAATGCTTTTAGTTCACCGCTATGCTGCTCACTGAGTGCAGAGTTGGTCATAGCTGACCGGTTACTGCCCTGATAACATATTTTCACAATAAAATTCACTTTTCTTAGATTACTTCATTGATAATGGCTGCTTGTCTTACTTGAATTAACTGGGGAGACTAGAAGTGTGGCCACGCTTCATGAGGATGGCCCTGGTCACCTCTGGCCACTGTACTGCATTCAACTGCATTCATTTAAAATTGTTATAAAATGAAAAAAAATCATGCAAGAATCAACAAAAATGAAATCAAATTAAATTATTGAAGAAACTGTATGAGGTACTAAACAGTTTTCTACAGAATTATAATTAATCATGGATAAATATGTCTTAGTTATAATGAATGCTGTGTATCTGTATAATGAGGCTTGATGGGTTAAACTATAATTGCAGATATAGATGAGTGTCTGGCTGAGAACGGCGGCTGTGATCACACGTGTCAGAACAGCGCTGGGTCCTTCCAGTGTTACTGCAGAAGGGGTCACCGCCTGGCCGAGGACCGCCGCTCCTGCATCTGTGAGTCTGATTTACATCTCTGCCAGCAACTGGGCCAGCTGGACAGTGAATAAAGTATTTGGCTTTGGCACAGTTTTAATTTAAGTCCAGCTGGATACAAAAGAAGGCTGGGGACTTTGCTGTGTGATGTCAGTGTTGTCCATCTCACAAGTTTCCTTAACTACATTCTGTAGATTCTGTAGCTACTTTAGCTACTTCTGCTAAACACTACCTTTCCAGTAAAGGAGTAGTTAAGCAGTGAAGACCCTTCAGATGCATTGAAATTATGTTTTAGAAGCAGTTATTAAGGTTAAACTCAAAGAATGTATTTTGATCATGTTACAGTCATAGCCTATTACTCACAATACCTATATGCCTTATATATATATATATATATATATATATATATATATATATATATATATATATATATATATATATATATATATATATATATATAAATAAACAATTTACAATGTGCAGTTGGTGTAACAGCAGAAATCTCTGAAATTCTTAGCAGAAGAGTTATAACAATAGTAATAAAAGCAAATAAAACAAATCTAAAAAAATGCAAATGCACTGACATTTATACATACTACTACTACTACTACCTCTATTACTACTTCTAGTACTACTACTACTACTACTACTACTACTACTACTACTACTACTACTAATAATAATAATAATAATAATAATAATAATATTCTAGATATTAAGCAGCATCATAAAAAAGCATAGCTAAAAATAAAAAAAAAGAATCTACAGTGTGAATTTTCTATAATTAATTAAATTATAATTAAAAGTTGGCTTTGTTGGAAAGCAAGGTGAAACAGTTTGTAAGCCTACATGTGTTTGTGTGTGTTGTCAGTGCTAGAAGGAGCAGTTGAAGCCCTAAACAGCGGTCCAGCAGTGGAGAGGCCCAGGCCACAGCTGGCCATCTTACAGGACTACGAGCCTCTAGAGCGCTATGATGACTACGAGGAGGGCACTGGCGAGCTGCGAGCGGAGAGCACACTGGCTGAGAAATTTGGTTAGACATATTGTTCATAACAATCCTGTCAGACCATTTACAGTCCTGTTGTGCAACTGCATTCCTGTTCTGATTCTGTTTTATTAAATTAAATTAAACACAGCAAACTTATATCTGACATTTTTACACTTTAGTGCACAGTTTAAACTATACTATGTGCAACACGTTTTGCTTATTATTTTTCATTATGTTACATACTACAAACAAACAAACTGTCAAATTTGTCTAACTGTCAAACTGTCAAAGAATTTATTTGGTTGAGTTTGATAAGTGTGATAAGTGTGGTAGTGGTTTATGATCGCTGGCTTAAAAAAAAGATTTTACTTTGTATCTCTTTCTTTATTTAGTTTGTCTGAATGACACGTTTGGCTTCGACTGCAGTCTGACCTGTGAGGACTGTGTGAATGGAGGTGTATGTAATGCCCATAGAAGTGGCTGTGACTGCCCGGATGGATGGACAGGAGTCATCTGCAACCAGAGTGAGTTTCTGAGAAGAATTCACCTCAAATTTACAGCTACTAAAAAAACATTAATCACAGACGTGACTTACCTCCGTTTTTGTGTCTTGCATGTGTGACGCAGCGTGTCCTGAGGGCTGGTTTGGACGGAACTGCTCGTTTAGCTGCAAATGTAAGAATGGAGGTGTTTGTGATCCCGTGACCGGGAGCTGTCGTTGTCCGCCAGGCGTCAGTGGAGACCTCTGCCAGGACGGTCAGTCCAGAAGATCCTAAATGTTTTTAAGAGACTAAACAAACATGCATGACACTGTACATCTAAGAAAACACTGAGACTTGATAAGTACTGTAAGCTATATAGGTAAGGTATAGATGTCTGACCTCTCAATGACCATCAAATTCACTTCCATCCATCATGTACCATGTACCATAGTAAAATTTAGGCAACAAAAAGTGCTCCCAATAATCAATTCCAACATCACCACCTTGTTAAGCTAACAAAGTACTGTCTGTCAGTATGTTGTGCATGTAGTCGAATGTACTGATGAAAATAATGAAGTATGAATGAATGTTGTCCTGTTGTCTGTTGTCCGCAGGCTGTCCTAAGGGTCTGTATGGAAAACACTGCAACAAGAAATGTAACTGTGCCAACAATGGCCGCTGCCACCGCACATACGGAGCCTGTCTGTGTGACCCGGGACTCTACGGGCGATTTTGCCACCTGCGTGAGTTTGATAGTCACTCATGCAACCTGCAACCTGCAACATCTGAGTTGTTTTGTTCAAAGTACCATTGAATGCAACAGAAGAATAGAAAAAAGACTGTGTAAAAGTAAAAGAAGTGGTTGCTTGGATGGTTGGACAGGAGTCACCTGCAACCTGCAAATTACAGCTACATGTGGAGAAAACACATTAGTCACTTACTTCATGACTCACTTCCAATTTTGTGTCTCATGTTGAACTATAAGCATATATGGCTGTGTTTCATGTAAACAATGCCTATTTACATTCTGTGATTTGGCCCAAGAATTAAATTACTTGTTTTTTTGTTGAGCTCAAGAATATTTTGATGAGCGCTTCTCTGGTTGGTTTAGAAGCAACATGTCAAAATAGATACAGGCAAAATATGTATATATATATATATATATATATATATATATATATATATATATATTCAAGTGCAGAAGTCGGTGGAGCGACCAATCGACCAAACACATGAATGAAAGACAGACTTATGGGCAAGAAACAAGTAACAGGATATCCACAAAACAAAGAACAAACCAAACACCAAGCACAGACTAAGCAGAAGACCAGGGATGTATAAACAGGAACTAAAATCAAACATCTGGGTCTAACAAGAGGTCAGGGCTACCGATCAGGAACAGGTAAGGGGCGTGGCTAGAGGGCAAAGGCAAGGCGGAGCTAAGAAACCAAAACAAACAGAACCACATTGAAAATGACAAATAGTAAACAAAAGATAGGCAGGCAGGAAGGAGGCAGGACACAACGTGACACTCTTTCTTTGCTACATGAGGTTTGAGAAACTGTGAAATGTGCAGAGCAAACTAACTTCTTGGAATTGAAGCTGTCCAGGATCCTGTTAAAGATGTGGGAGCTGTTGTTGGCTTCCTGTCCACCAGCTTGTTTCGCGAATTTACTGTTCCACCTTAAATGGGGTCGCTGCTACATTTTGGTGCCTGTGCAAGCTGTAGCATTTAAAGTGGAACTGAACACACAATTTAGAAGCTGGCAAATAGGAAGCCAACATCAGCCTTGTTTGAGGATGAACATCATCCATGCTCGCTGAGAGATGATTGGAAACAGCAGTAGTGTTGACATTCCCATCACAGCCAGTGCAGATTTCTGCACGTATGATCAGCCGCTGCTGTTTATCCGTTGTTGCTGTTTCTGCTGGGCTGAAACTTGAGCTGGTATCTGTACTTTTCGGCCGTCTTTATAGCTGGAGTCAGAACTAATACACAACAGTCTAGGATTTTGGAAATGGCTTGTTTTATTGCCCTCTTTTTTAAACACAGGGTTTTTCTTTCTAGGAGGAACAACAATGTTTGAGGTTCATGGTGTATCAGTTGTATGTGCTGAACCCTCCCAAATAAGAGTTTTATATTTTATGAAAAAGATCAGTAAATATTTTGTTCTTCACTATTGTTTTCCTCCTGTGTCGAGCAGCGTGTCCTAAGTGGGTGTTTGGTCCAGGCTGCTCCGAGGAGTGCAAGTGCGTCCAGCAAAACACACAGGAATGTCACCGTCGACACGGCAACTGCATCTGCAAGCCTGGTTACCAGGGTGAAAGATGTGAAGAAGGTTCAAACTCAAGAATCTTTGTCTTACAAATATGAATAAATTACTATTTCTAATTACAAAACCTATCAAGAATTTGGGGACACAGTGTTTTCTGATAATTTATTAAATATAAAACAATTACACTATACCTGAAAAAAGCCAAAGCCTGTGCATTTTATGTGATGTGATAACACTCATCAGCACTTAAATCCTTGCTATATTTACTAATATATATTGTGTAATAAGCATAATAAATCATATCAGTCATGTTACATTTTGAAATGTGGTTTTTAATCTGTTAAAATTACATTATTATTGTGGTCAGTTCAGTTTCTTTATCACTACCACTGAAATGTAGGGTGCTGTTGTTACTCTTTAAGCCACCTTTAGGTCAAAAAGCCTTCAATATTTGCTTTTAACAATAGTTTAAGAAAAAAAATCATTATTTAGGTAAAACCAGCTCTTTATATCAAAGAAGATGAACTTTGATGAGTGTTAAAGCCAAATACACCCAAAGGACTGGCACATTTATGTAGAGATCAAACCATTTTTGGAACATTTCAAAAGATGACAAGGTGTCCTCAGACTTTTGCTGGCCAGTACATTAATACGATTCACAGTGTTACAGCAGCAAAGGGATAGCAAGCACTCATTACAAACAATAGATAAATAAACAGTACAGTATATACAATATAAATAATAAAAAGTCAAGAACTTCTGAGATTGTATAATCTTTTATCTTTTAGTGCACAGGTAAGGAAGCAAACTTGGGTATTTTTTAGTGAAGCAGTCGTTGAACTAGTTTCACTGATACTGGTGTGTTTTCTTTCTGTAGAGTGCAGTGTAGGCTTTTATGGTCAGGGCTGTGAGAAGAAGTGTTCCTGTCCGTCTGGCTCGAGATGTGATCCTGTGACTGGGGCGTGCCAGCAGCAGTGTCCAGCCGGGAAGAGAGGAGAAAACTGCGCTCAGGGTCAGTTCAGTGTTTTTTTGGTGTGTTGAAATATGAATCTTTCCCATGTACTTCATATGAAGTACACGGTGTCGTCTGTCTAATGCTGTCGGTGCTCTTACAGATTGTTCAGTTGGGAAGTTTGGTATTGGCTGCTCTCAGTTATGTGACTGTTCGGGATCCCCATGTGATAAAGTGACCGGGCAATGCAAATGTCTGGCTGGGTTGATGGGGAGCCGGTGTGAGAAAGGTAAGCTTGGAATGCATAGACTTAAGCAATATTAAATAACAGCAGTGATACTATTTGTAAAAAAGATAGAGCACCATCCAGTTACACTGGGAATAAGTTGGAATGGGGTTTGTGATCCAGAACTAAGCATCTAATACCACCTGTACGTGACCTTACTAATGCTTTCGATGCTGAATGCAGTCCAAACATCACTGCAGTGTTCCCACATCTAGTGTAAAGCCTTCCCACTAAAGTAGGGGCTGTTAGTTCAGTAGAGAAAGGACTGATGCCTGTTTAGTACCCCTGATTATGTATACAGTGATGAGTCACCTGCTTAATATACTGTTGGTCCTCCACGTGCTGCCGAATGAGCTCAGACCTGCCGAGGCATGGTGCACCAAGACGTTAGCAGCAGATCCTTTAAATCCTGTAAACTGTGAGGTAGAGATGCCCTGGTTGTAATTTTTTGTTCCACCACATCCCACTGATACGTGATCAGATTGAAATCTGCAGAATTTGGGCTGCTCTTTGTCATGTTCCTTGAACCCTTACCGGATTATCCTTCTGAAAGAGGCCCCAGTCATCAGGGAATACTGTTGCCATGAAGAGGGGGTAGCTGTTCCCTAACAGTGTTTTGTAGGCTGTATCCTGTATCCCTGTGCATTCACTTTCTCTGGCTAACTTATCCGACTGTCCACAAGATATACGAGAAAATGGGACTCTTCAGCCTTCTTTTATTGACCCTAGGTCCAGTTCTGATGCACATGTTCCCATCTATCCCTTATCTTCCCCTTTATCCCGCTAGTTAGGGTCACAGGGGCGGTGGAACCAATCCCAGCATCACTGGGTGAGGCGAGGTACACCATGGACAGGATACCAGTCCATCGCATGGCCAACACACACTTACGCACGCACTCACACCCACAGGCAATTCAGAGTGACCAATCAACCTTAAATGCATGTGTTTGGACTGTGGGAGGAAACCGGAGTACAGGGAGGAATCCAACTCATGAGAGTACTTGAGGAGAACATACACACTCCACACAGAACCACCCGGACCGGGAATCAAACCCAGATCATCTTACTGTGAGGACACAATGCTGACCACTACACCACCATACTAACCACTACACCACCATACTAACCACTACACCACCATACTAACCACTACACCACCGTACTAACCACTACACCACCATACTAACCACTACACCACCATACTAACCACTACACCACCATACTAACCACTACACCACCGTACTAACCACTACACCACCATACTAACTACTACACCACCATACTGACCACTACACCACCATACTAACCACTACACCACCATACTAACCACTACACCACCGTACTAACCACTACACCACCGTACTAACCACTACACCACCATACTAACCACTACACCACCATACTAACCACTACACCACCATACTAACCACTACACCACCATACTAACCACTACACCACCGTACTAACCACTACACCACCGTACTAACCACTACACCACCGTACTAACCACTACACCACCATACTAACCACTACACCACCATACTAACCACTACACCACCGTACTAACCACTACACCACCATACTAACCACTACACCACCTTACTAACCACTACACCACCATACTAACCACTACACCACCTACTAACCACTACACCACCATACTAACCACTACACCACCATACTAACCACTACACCACCGTACTAACCACTACACCACCGTACTAACCACTACACCACCATACTAACCACTACACCACCATACTAACCACTACACCACCATACTAACCACTACACCACCATACTAACCACTACACCACCGTACTAACCACTACACCACCGTACTAACCACTACACCACCATACTAACCACTACACCACCATACTAACCACTACACCACCATACTAACCACTACACCACCGTACTAACCACTACACCACCATACTAACCACTACACCACCATACTAACCACTACACCACCATACTAACCACTACACCACCGTACTAACCACTACACCACCATACTAACTACTACACCACCATACTAACCACTACACCACCATACTAACCACTACACCACCGTACTAACCACTACACCACCATACTAACCACTACACCACCATACTAACCACTACACCACCATACTAACCACTACACCACCATACTAACCACTACACCACCATACTAACCTCTACACCACCATACTAACCACTACACCACCGTACTAACCACTACACCACCATACTAACCACTACACCACCATACTAACCACTACACCACCGTACTAACCACTACACCACCATACTAACCTCTACACCACCGCACTGACCACTACACCACCGTACTAACCATTACACCACCTTACTAACCACTACAACACCATACTAACCACTACACCACCATACACCACCATACTAACCACTACACCACCGTACTAACCACTAAACCACCGTACTAACCACTACACCACCTACTAACCACTACACCACCGTACTAACCACTACACCACCATACTAACCACTACACCACCATACTAACCACTACACCACCGTACTAACCACTACACCACCATACTAACCACTACACCACCGTACTAACCACTACACCACCATACTAACCACTACACCACCATACTAACCACTACACCACCATACTAACCACTACACCACCGTACTAACTACTACACCACCATACTAACCACTACACCACCATACTAACCACTACACCACCGTACTAACCACTACACCACCATACTAACCACTACACCACCGTACTAACTACTACACCACCGTACTAACCACTACACCACCATACTAACCACTACACCACCATACTAACCACTACACCACCATACTAACCACTACACCACCATACTAACCTCTACACCACCATACTAACCACTACACCACCATACTAACCACTACACCACCATACTAACCACTACACCACCATACTAACCTCTACACCACCATACTAACCACTACACCACCATACTAACCACTACACCACCATACTAACCACTACACCACCATACTAACTACTACACCACCATACTAACCACTACACCACCATACTAACCACTACACCACCATACTAACTACTACACCACCATACTAACCTCTACACCACCGCACTAACCACTACACCACCATACTAACCACTACACCACCATACTAACCACTACACCACCGTACTAACCACTACACCACCGTACTAACCACTACACCACTATACTAACCACTACACCACCGTACTAACCACTACACCACCATACTAACCTCTACACCACCATACTAACCACTACACCACCATACTAACCACTACACCACCATACTAACCACTACACCACCATACTAACTACTACACCACCATACTAACCACTACACCACCATACTAACCACTACACCACCATACTAACTACTACACCACCATACTAACCTCTACACCACCGCACTAACCACTACACCACCATACTAACCACTACACCACCATACTAACCACTACACCGTGCCACAATAAGCATTTTCAGTAGTGCGCACTCTGACTGATCTGCAGCCACATATGCAGCATAGTGTTATACACTGTGTGCTGTGAAACACTCCTCCTGAATCCATGTGCCAGCACCAGGATAACCTTTTTCCCCCCTTGTGCTTCAATGACCCTTGGGCACACTGCCGTCACTCTGTGGGTTGTTCCTCTGTAGACCACTCTTAGGGGGTAAACCCTGAAAAACACTGAAAACCCCACAAGCCTTGTTGTTTCAGAGATGCTCCGTCTGGCTATACAGGCCTGGTCTGTCAGTCGCCCAGGTCATCTTATTTGCCCTTTAATCCACATCCAACATCTCTGTAATGTTTTGGCTCGTGGGTGTATACTACAGCTCCCTCTCTCTCTCTCTCTCTCTCTCTCTCTCTCTCTTGCTCTCTCTCTCTCTCTCGCTCTCTCTCTCTCTCTCTCTCTCTCTCTCTCTCTCTCTCTCAGAGTGTACTGCAGGCCAGTGGGGAGTGGACTGTAAGGAAACATGTCCAGCATGTGAAAATGGGGCCACGTGTGACAAACACAATGGTACCTGCCTTTGTCCACCTGGGTATCTGGGCCGGCTCTGCCAAAACTGTGAGTAGACCAGTGTAATACCTGCTTTTCTATTCTGAACTGAGCCTCTCAACCAAGTGCATAAAGTTTCCCAAATGTAGTACATCAGCCAATTAAATTCACTCCCTCAGTTCACTCCCTCAGTTCACTCACTCAGTTCACTCCCTCAGTTCACTCCCTCAGTTCACTCCCTCAGTTCACTCACTCAGTTCACTCACTCAGTTCACTCACTCAGTTCACTCCATCAGTTCACTCACTCAGTTCACTCCCTCAGTTCACTCACTCAGTTCACTCACTCAGTTCACTCTCTCAATTCACTCCATCAGTTCACTCCATCTGTTCACTCACTCAGTTCACTCCCTCAGTTCACTCCCTCAGTTTACTCCCTCAATTCACTCCCTCAGTTCACTCTCTCAATTCACTCCCTCAGTTCACTCTCTCAATTCACTCCCTCAGTTCACTCCCTCAGTTCACTCCCTCAGTTCACTCACTCAGTTCACTCACTCAGTTCACTCACTCAGTTCACTCCCTCAGTTCACTCCCTCAGTTCACTCACTCTATTCACTCACTCAATTCACACAAGGACAAAAGTATAGACAATTTAAGTCATACAACATACTTTTGTAAGCTTTTGTGAATTGAAGTATATCATAAAGTTTAAAATTTAGTATAGTTAGTCATAAGCATGCAGTTTCGTCAGGTGGCCATAATTTCTCTTATTAGCTCCTTGTTAGCATGACGTCAGCTTCCCACTGGAATACACCTCCTTGGTCAGACAGAATAGCAAAACATTCTACGATAAATCGTTATTTATTAGGGGAAAGGCTAAAACCAGCAATAAACTGAGATCATCTGTTTAAATTAAAATCAGCTGGACTCATTAACAACAAAACATAAACTGTGGTGATCATGAGCGTGAAGGCTTAATGAAAGTATAATTTCTAAATCTACCAAATTATCTGACTAGCTGTCTAAATGGATAATTAACACTGCCTAACAATCCCTTGTTTATAGAACACAAAGCTCATCATCATGGATATTTTTAATAAATGCTGACAAAGACTTTACAGTTCTGTCAAATATAAAAGAAAGAAAGAAGCTAAATATATAATTAATAAGCAGCCAATACAAGGATAAGAATATAACCTGAGGTAAGATTTTACCCTGAAATTAGGCATAACTGGCGCAAATCCTCATGTCGGGGCCTGGATTCTAGTTGGGTTAACGCTCAAGCTGTAGCAGTTTAAAGGGGGGTGGGAAGATATTAACCACAAGGTGGCGTATAAGAAGCATAATTCAGCCAATTCACTATTTATTAACGCTGACACTCAGTTCCTCTGCCGGTCAGTGGGAGTAGCTGCAGTGACTCCTGCCAACAGTGGCATGTATACCTTCTAAATTTGGTCTTGCATCCTCTTGCCTTAATAACAGTGTCAGTCCTGTCAGGTGAGGTCTCTTGGGAGTGTCTTGAGTTTCTTTTAGAGAAAGTTATGTGCCTATTTTTGCAATTCACCCGCAGGGTCAGATTGAGTATTGGAATTGAGGCCTGGTGATTTGGCTGGTCAGTCAAACTGTCCCGGTCTTCCATCATGTCTGTTGAACCAGTCACTTACAGACACCCTACAGTTGTTATCTAATGTGTTCTGCTTCTGCCCCTTCCAAAGTAGCCACAAAATTCAATATCACTCTTTATAGAGGTCAATGTGTTTATTAAGACATTTCTGGAATATAGAGATCAGTCATGTGATTAATTGTTTGCACAGAGGGTTTATGATACATTATTTTATTTGTGTCCAGCATGTCCTGCTGGCCGTTTTGGCCAGGGCTGCCAGCTGAAGTGCGTGTGTGAAAACAGTGGCCGATGTCACCCTATTACTGGCCGCTGTTCCTGCGCTCCAGGCTGGACCGGACACAGCTGCAAGAAAGGTACAGCAGACGCACTTCAGTACTTTGCTGTTATTTAATTGGTTCTAATTGTGAACCTCTTACTCAGAACCAGTTAGCTTTTGGGAAAAGTTACCACCCAGTTCTGTCCTTGCAAGCACTGTGACAGTACACTGTAGTGAAATCACCCGGCCGTAATTAAGGCCAGAATGACTCAAGCTCCAGTCATACTGTGTACATATTTCGTAAAACCACAGGCAGTCCTAAGGGAACTTATTCACCTGCTGTGGAAATAATATGATTTGTCAGCATTTTTGACTTTTTTGAAAGCATTCTTTAATGTTTCTTTTTTGTGTGTACGCGTTTCTCCTGAAAGCATGCGACGCAGGGCACTGGGGACCGGACTGCACGAGAGCGTGTGACTGCAAGAACAGCGATGGTAGCTGTGATGGTTTGACAGGCCAGTGTAACTGTGAGCCTGGCTTTACAGGAGTACGCTGTGAGCAGAGTGAGTGAGCTGGATATGTTTGATGTTGTATAGTGGGGCTTGGTGATACAGCCTAAAATCTTCATATTTTTTAGATCTATATATCTTTAATACATCTGATATGATGTGTTTTATGTGTATTATTGATTATTATTGATTATTTTTATTATTATTGTTATATACATTGTCCAGTGTCAAGTCTGAATAGGATGCGAAACCTAAAGCAATCAAACAGCTTATTCTGGTGTGCTATACAAAATGATCTATCTATATATGTGTGTGTGTCTAAAAATAAGGATGTACAATTGACAGTACTTGAGAATGTTGTTGACCAGTTGAGGTGCCAGTGTTAGAATACAGCTCATCAGTTTTTAGGTTCCACAATTCAACACGACAGGACGTTTATTATTTTTCAGGTATTTGAGATATTGAATATAAACATATGTATAATACAGTTTGCTACTCCAAAACAAGACATGTTGGTAAATCATCCAGAGAAGACAAGGAGTCCTCATCAGTATCTGGTGTTGTGCCACTAGTTTTAGCTCATATACGAAGAGGTTGCCTATTAAACCATTTTCTGTACAGTCACAGAAAAGCGGTTAGCTTTGTCATAACTTCATTTATTCCCATCAGAATGAAGAGGGAGACCAGTTTAGAGTAAAAGCTTATATTCTTTGGTCTGCAGTACCAATGTTCTCTGAGCTCTCAAGCTTTGGTCTCAATCATGTCTCAGCTACATTGTCTTTTATAGGCCTGCCTTCCTGCTCCTTCTGGCCCATGTGGTACACCTGGTCAGTCATAATTTTCTGGGTGGACAGTGGTTCTCGAATAGTCCCCAAGATAAGTCGCAGGCTTACATGGCCCTATATGACGGGGGTCCCAAAAAGCCCTGACCTTCCCGCAAGCTCTGCAACATCCTTGGGCCACCTGTCTCTCATACCCTTCGAACAAATGCTATAGTGTGTAAAATACAAGATCGTCAGGCCTGTGAATCAAGTGTCAGACACAGCAGTCTCTGTAGAGTATGAACGGGTCGTGAGGTAATTTAAAATGCCTGAACAGAAGTGAACTGAGAGCTTCTATCAAATGGTCCTCGTGTACCCAAGCAGCTTACATCCCGTGAAACACAATGGAAGGCAAAAGCTGGGGGTCTGCTCTTGACTCATGTTTGTCTCGGTACCAGAATGCCCTGCTGGCTTATTTGGACCAGGTTGTCGGCAGAACTGCCAATGTGACAACGAAGCCTCGTGTGACCACGTGGGCGGAGCCTGTACCTGCAAGGTGGGCTGGACTGGAACATTCTGTGAAAAACGTGAGTCTATAATTTAATACTAAATAACCTGGAAACGTAATTATCTACAAAACTGTTGGTTTGTCCTCGTGTTGAACCTGTTTGTTTTGCCAGCTTGTCCGCAGGGTTTCTATGGGCTGGACTGCCAGCAGAAATGTGCGTGTATGAATGGTGGACACTGTAATCATCTCTCTGGACAATGCGTATGTCCAGCTGGCTGGCTCGGTCCAAACTGCAACCAGAGTAAGTACACAACTCTGCTCCAAATTCAGGGATGACCTTAGTCATTTGAGGTGCAGCGTTACTGTTAAAGATGTTACTGTAATTACATAATACACAGTTACATAAAGAATTACAGTTCATACACTGGTACACATTGGACAGGCTTGAGTCTGTACTTCCAACCACTTCCTGTTCATACTGATATGATAAAATGAAATAAGCATGACAAAAATAGAAAAGGATGTTTTTTCTTTCTGCAAATCAAGACTAAACACACAAAAACCTTCATTAAATTTATTTATATTTTTCGTCTTTTTTCTAAAAACACAATTACGGAATGTATTAATTAGAATCTACACATTCAGAAGTTCTCTGCTTGTTCAAAGAGCTCAGAGGAAGAAACGAATACAAGAAAATATGTTTTAAAGGTAAACTGCGGGGTTTAAAAGAGCAAAGCTAATAATGAATTAATACAGTTAGGAAGCAGTTGGCATTTACACGTAATCATATCTATTAAAATGGTAAATAAATACTTCATTGTGCACAGGCTGGCTTTTCCACTGACTTCCATTCATTATTAAAACATCACCTTTTTTTTTTAAAGTGAGGTATATTTGCTCTCTCTCTCTCTCTCTCTCTCTTTCTATACAGCCTGTCCCGTTGGTTTCTATGGTAAAGCTTGTTCCCAGAACTGCCCTTGTCTGAACAGTGCAAAGTGCCATGCAGCTACTGGTCAGTGTGTATGTACAGCAGGCTGGACAGGACAGAACTGCTCTCGGGGTGAGTAGTGGCTTTCAGCAGTGCAGTTGTACGGTCTCTCTCGTGTATCGAGTGAATTGTTAAAAGTTGCTGTCGTTGTGGCCGTTACTCTCTCAGAATGTCCGGAGGGTTTTTTTGGAGTGGGCTGTAGACAGCAGTGCCTATGCCAGAACGGCGGGTCATGTGACCACATCAGCGGCCGCTGTTCATGCGCCAGTGGCTGGACAGGGACGGCCTGTGAACTGGGTGAGTAAATTACTAGCACACAACAGCAATTTTACAAAACTGTAAATCCAAAACACACCAGTATATTAAAGTAAATGTATTCACTGGTGTGGTGTGTCTTGTCCTGGTACAAGTGGATCAGATACAGTAGTGCTGCTGGAGTTTGTAAACACTTTGTCCACTCATTTGTCTCTCTATTAGACACTCCTACCTTGTTGGTTTAAATTGTAGATGGAAATTCAGAGACAACAGGTCATCTGTTGCTCCACACCACCCAAATAACAACCTGCTCTGTGGGGGTCCTGACCATTAAAGTACAGAAACAGTCTGTAACTGTAGTGCGTGTATATGGTACGTGGAGCAGATTAAATGAACAATGAGCATAGAAACAATATAAGACCCAAAGTGTTGATATGTGTATATATATATATATATATATATATATATATATATATATATATATATATATATATATATATTAGTGTTGGTGGGTGTATATATAGTGTTGATGAGTGGACCCAAGTGCAGAGAATATTTGACTGTTTATAAACTTCAATGAATGCACAGAAAAGAATGTTTGTGGAAACTGTTTATATGCCGGATTTGAGCCGCCAGCCTCAGGAACCGTGGAGCACCATCCGCTACACCATCGCGAGGGTACAAAAAGAGGAGTACTGCTACAAAAGTGGTGGGAAAATAAATGGCGGGAAAATACAAACAAAGGAAATGCCAAGAAGCAGCGTGCTCAAACAAAGGCCTGTGTTTTAAAAGAAAAGACCCAAAGCTACTTCTCCCTTTCAAAATACAGCACGAAAATATCTTCTCTTTTCAATTCTTTTTTTCTTTTTCTGGTCTTTTCCCTTCCCTCTTTTGGTTCTATGTATTTATTATTTTTACTTATTATTTTTATTCTTTAGCCCTGCTTTTCTTTTCTCTGTGTTTTGTTTTGTTTTGTTTTGTTTTGTCTTTCCTTTCCTTTTACTTCTCTTTTCCTGCAGGTATACCCTACCAGTTACTCTTCAAAGAAGTTGTAACACTGGGCCGCTGGTTCAGAGAGCTTTTATGCAGGGCCCAGCAGGTGTGACAGCTCAGTACTGATTAGTACTAGGGCTTCTGGGATTTGGAGTTGTGAGAGATGCTACCTGCAGCTTTCCTGCCACAGCGCCTGGGCCCCTTATTGGCTCCTGGTGGCGTGGGCTGACCCCTTACAATTTGTTAATTAAACTAGTCCTCCACCATTTTTGCTGCTCTGTCAAATGGTTGCTCTCCTCCGAGCGAGAAACAGCTAGCTAAATATTTAATTTAATACTACATATGTATGTGTACATGGCAGCGTTCTGGTCTGGGGAATGTTTTTGTGACCCACTTAACCATGTGGAAGACACTCTCAACTGATTTGGGCTGAGTCCATCCATTCAGACCTCGTACACCTATACAAGCTGATGGTCTTCTCTGGGGCGTATGGAATCTTCCAGCAAGACAATGGACACGTCACACAGCAAGAAATGTCCCAGATTGGCTGTAAGAGCTGACCAAGACTTCCAAGTACTACCCTAAACCCTAATTCCCTCAATTTGAACCCAATTGAGCATCTGTGGGACCACCTGGATTGTGGTGTTGGCTCTATGGATCCTCCCCCACACGTCCTCCAGCAGCTGTGGCATGCACTGCAGTCAGCATGACTCCAGATACCTGTGATCACCTACCAGGACTGTCTAGCTGCTGCTACTCAGGATATTAGCTGGTGGTTATAATGATGTGACTCGACTGTGTAATATATCATTCAGCTGTAAGAGCTTTAGCTAGGGTGTGACTTCTTAAAGTCTTATAAACTTTTAATTATCTTATTTTTCATAGGACTGACTGCACTACAATCATGTATCATAACAGTGCAACAATGGTGGCCTACCGGTAGAGGAATTTAGCCTACATCTGGGTTTTTAAAATAAACAAAACATTCCGGTGTGGGTTATATGTCATATTTAAAAAAGATTTGTCATGTTCACTGCTCAAGCGCTTACAAGTCTTAACCGTCAGGGCTCCCTTTAAACAGAAATGCTACAGAAAAGCAGAAATTAGTTTCTTGATTGTGATTAAACACTTCTGCTCCAGGATAAAACTTTCATAGTCATTTCAGAGTTGCTCAAGTTCAGATGAAGAACAAGGCCAGTGCCTTTTCAGACTGCTGCTCCCTCTTACCTGATTAAAAGTCTAATTAAAATAAATACTGTGCTCGAAGAAGCTGTCGAGTCTAGTCGGACAAATAACATCTTTAAACAGTTAAACACTCAGAGCTACTGCGAATGTCATGTGAAACTTTTGACTAGACCAGCTCTGGAAAAACATAACCTTACAGCACTCGACATGGGGATCCGCTGTGGTCAGCGCTGCTGCCCCATGCTCAGGAAGCAAATTAGCCACCATAGCTTTCGGTCCTGACATCATTTGTTTTGTCTCCTGCTGGTCTTTGGCAGCTCGTTAGCTCCTGTGGCAGACATTCAGCAGCGGTTGGGACCACAGACGGTCTTCTAGACCTCCTCAAGCTGTCTGCCTCATAAAACTTCTCCTTTCCTACCCCACTCACCTCATAACGCTCTGCACTGCAGCTTTAGGTTGTAAATATACTCATGTTTCAGCAAGAACAGACTAATGAAGCCCCCGCTACAGGAAATGCCCAATCTCACATGACCTGTTCAAACACAGGTTTACTTTACCTTGCCAAACATATGAGAATTTAATTAATCATCAGCTTGTGGTCAGGCTTCAGGGAATACAGTATTTGTGCAAGTGCCAGTTAGTCCGTTTGACTGGTCAAGTTAAGTCTGAAGAACGGAAAATTAAATTTACTCTGTTTTCTGCTCACCGCAGATGTAATCAATCAGCCAAGACGTGTTTGGTGTCCAGCTTTCACTTTTTTAGTTTAGAACTATGATGTACCATTTCTAACAAACACTAGCACTTTTAAGATACATCCTTAAAACATCTCTAAACCTCTCAGACAGCATCCAGCTCCTTATTAAGGCTGTGCAGTCTGTGGTATAGGACACTGTATGACTACTATGAGCTATAAAATGAACTAAACTTCACTGTGTGGCTGAATTTTGCAGGCAGGTCTGTAGTTACCTCAGGAGTGAAAGTGCTTATCTAGAATAACTATTTTTAAAATTCACTGTCATAAATATGGAGAGATATGATCCAAACTCAGTCCAGCTTTATAAATACCAGTCTTGATGGCTGCCAATTGTGCTTTTATAATTCACAGTAATTTAGTAAATACTAGGTCTTAAAAAACATTAATATCAACTGAGGACCTTATTGAAGATGTGGATGTGGTTTAGGCGAGATGAAAGAGGCTTTGTTGATGTACTTTTATTGGAAACAGTTTGTTTGGGTGATTATTGTTCTAGTGTTTGTTAGCAACGTTAATCTCATAGCTCCTGTTCTAAACTAAAGAAGCAGACTGTGGGTACCGGACATGTCCTGGCTGATCAAGAACACTTGGCGTGGCCTGAACCACTGCTAACCATACACTCACATACAGTCTAGCTATTCCTGCAGGTGAAGTATTGATTATCTGACTCAAATGAAACTCCTCTGTTTGTTTCTGACTGGTTTGTATATTTTTGTGTATTCTAGAGTGCGCTGCAGGACGTTTTGGGACTGACTGCCAACATAAGTGTGAGTGTGAGAATGGAGGCCAGTGCGACAGGCAGACTGGACAGTGTGCTTGTGGGCCAGGCTGGACTGGAGAGCAGTGTGAAAAAGGTACAGTAAGTGTGTTTTGTGAAGGTGCTTCTGTTTCAGGTTGGTTATCTGTCTCTGCTGTAAGAAGCTTCTGGCTTCAGGCAACTTACAGTGGCATGCAAAAGTTTGGGTTAGGGTTCTGCCACTGTAAGCAGCTTAAAGGCATAAAATTCAATTTCTTTTATATTTTAAGCAGCGTTACTTTTCATTTCTGTATTTTAAATAAGTTAAAATACAGGAGACCCTACTGCTTGTAAATGTTTTTTGTTTCCAGCTGATAGTCTGTGAGTTTTTGTTTGGAGGAGTATTGTCTGTTCTTCTTTGCAAAAGGCTTCTAGTTCTGTGAAATTCTGCAGCTTCTTTTATGATCTATATATTGAACCACCTGTCTGTAAGACTACATACAAAGCAAAAGTAGCAGCTGCGTTAGAGCCTGAATTTTGTTTACCCCGTTTTACCAACAGTATGTTAAAAACCACACCAGCAATTAGAAAATGTTATATGCATAATTCTGTTTAGCTATGCCAGCCTTGGCGCTCTAGAGTGAAGAAAAAAAGGCAAACTACAAACACATAACATGTTTTGAGTAATTTTGGGGTAAATAATTTTTTTGTTTGTTTGTTTCAAATCAGAGGATATAGAAATGCATGCACTACAATCACTCTGACATTGTCTTATTAGCGTGTGTGTCTGGGCGTTTTGGTCTGGACTGTGAAGAACAGTGTCGGTGTGAGCACGGTGCTCCCTGTCACCACGTTACAGGAACCTGCATGTGTCCTCCTGGTTGGAGAGGAGTTCACTGTGATAAAGGTCAGTTCATCCTTTTCCCAGCTTCACCTGCAGCCCAGCAGCCTTCAATATAAATACAAAACTGTGTTTATTCACATTGTAATGTTCCACAGCTATGAAGTCCTTAAGCTGCAGTCGTTTAAGTAGTTACAATTGATTATTTGGTATATCTATGAAACTAATATGAATAAAATATATAGAGTGTAAATGAGGAACTCACAAGGCCTACAGGGTAAACACAGAGTTTGTATAATATCATCATTTCTTATTTATATAAATTAAGAAACCCCTAATTTGTGATAGGACACAGTTTGGAGAGATATGGTTATAATATGATTTTCTCTTTTCCATCAGCCTGTTTGCCTGGCACCTATGGTAAGGACTGTGCTGAGCTGTGCCTCTGCCCACAGGGCACTTCCTGTCACCATGTTACTGGGGAGTGCGGCTGTCCACCTGGCTACACAGGACACGGATGTGAACAGAGTGAGTGCCTGAATGGTTCTGGAGGAGACTTTGCACTGGGTTTATATACCTCGGTATAATTACATATTTTTATGTCCAGCCTGTCTGCCTGGCACCTACGGACTCAACTGCAATCAGGTGTGCCAGTGCTCTGAGAGGAATCAGTTGTGCCACCCAGTGTCAGGACAGTGCTACTGCGCTCCAGGATACAGAGGACCGAAGTGCAATATTGGTAAAAACTCATTTTTAACATTGTATGATTGCTAGACATTATATCAGAATATCTTCATAGTTTGATGTTAACATGTCTTAAAAACGTTATCATTGGCGTATTGTTTTGTTTTAAACCGAGTACAAATTGCATCAAAGACACCTGAGAACATGGCCTACTTAAACCAGACTGAGAGCTGGGCTTTTTTAGAGAAACACAATGATATTAGAATCATATAGTTATTGGCCTAAAGGATAGGGCTCTGGTCTTGTGACCGGAAGGTCACCGGTTCGATCCCAGGATCCCCCAGGCCACGACTGAGGTGCCCTTAAGCAAGGCACCTAACCCCCAACTGCTCCACGGGTGCCGTGGATAGGGCTGCCCACCCACTCCGGGCCCTATGCCCCCTAGTGTGTGTTCACTAGTGTGTGTGTATATGTGGGCGTTTCACCACATGGATGTGTCATAGGATGGGTGAGGGAGGAACCAAGTGCAGAGATGGAAGGTCACCAAAATAAAATCAGGTGGCCTTCGGCACCTGTGTGCTCACCAAACAGCGTGAAAATGGGCTAGGAGTGGTGTAAGAGTTTCCAAAAGTCTTTTGTTTTCTTTAGGTGTGGGGTATTTCAGTCCTCTTTTGTTTTCTTTTGGTGTGGGGTATTTCAGTCCTCTTTTGTTTTCTTTTGGTGTGGGATATTTCAATCCTCTTTTGTTTTCTTTTGGTGTGCGATATTTTAATCCTCTTTTTGTTTTCTTTTGGTGTGGGATATTTTTAATCCTCTTTTGTTTATTTTGGTGAGGGATTTTTTAATCCTCTTTTTGTTTTCTTTTGGTGTGGGATTTTTTCATCCTCTTTTGTTTTCTTTTGGTGTGGGATATTTCAATCCTCTTTTGGTTTATTTTTGGTGTGGGATATTTCAATCCTCTTTTGTTTTCTTTTGGTGTGGGGTATTTCAGTCCTCTTTTGTTTTCTTTTGGTGTGGGGTATTTCAGTCCTCTTTTATTTTCTTTTGGTGTGGGGTATTTCAGTCCTCTTGTATTTTCTTTTGGTGTGGGGTATTTCAATCCTCTTTTGTTTTCTTTTGGTGTGGGGTATTTCAATCCTCTTTTGTTTTCTTTTGGTGTGGGGTATTTCAATCCTCTTTTGTTTTCTTTTGGTGTGGGGTATTTCAGTCCTCTTGTATTTTCTTTTGGTGTGGGGTATTTCAGTCCTCTTGTATTTTCTTTTGGTGTGGGGTATTTCAGTCCTCTTTTGTTTTCTTTTGGTGTGGGGTATTTCAGTCCTCTTGTGTTTTCTTTTGGTGTGGGGTATTTCAGTCCTCTTGTGTTTTCTTTTGGTGTGGGGTATTTCAGTCCTCTTGTATTTTCTTTTGGTGTGGGGTATTTCAGTCCTCTTTTGTTTTCTTTTGGTGTGGGGTATTTCAGTCCTCTTGTATTTTCTTTTGGTGTGGGGTATTTCAGTCCTCTTGTATTTTCTTTTGGTGTGGGGTATTTCAGTCCTCTTGTATTTTCTTTTGGTGTGGGGTATTTCAGTCCTCTTTTGTTTTCTTTTGGTGTGGGGTATTTCAGTCCTCTTTTATTTTCTTTTGGTGTGGGGTATTTCAATCCTCTTTTGTTTTCTTTTGGTGTGGGGTATTTCAGTCCTCTTTTATTTTCTTTTGGTTTGGGGTATTTCAATCCTCTTTTGTTTTCTTTTGGCGTGGGGTATTTCAATCCTCTTTTGTTTTCTTTAGGTGTGGGGTATTTCAGTCCTCTTTTGTTTTCTTTTGGTGTGGGGTATTTCAATCCTCTTTTGTTTTCTTTTGGTGTGGGGTATTTCAATCCTCTTTTGTTTTCTTTTGGTGTGGGGTATTTCAATCCTCTTTTGTTTTCTTTTGGTGTGGGGTATTTCAGTCCTCTTTTGTTTTCTTTTGGTGTGGGGTATTTCAATCCTCTTTTGTTTTCTTTTGGTGTGGGGTATTTCAGTCCTCTTTTATTTTCTTTTGGTGTGGGGTATTTCAGTCCTCTTTTATTTTCTTTTGGTGTGGGGTATTTCTATCCTCTTTTGTTTTCTTTTGGTGTGGGATATTTCAATCCTCTTTTGTTTTCTTTTGGTGTGGGATATTTCAATCCTCTTTTGTTTTCTTTTGGCGTGGGATATTTCAATCCTATTTTGTTTTCTTTTGGCGTGGGATATTTCAATCCTATTTTGTTTTCTTTTGGCGTGGGATATTTCAATCCTCTTTTGTTTTCTTTTGGTGTGGGGTATTTCTATCCTCTTTTGTTTTCTTTTGGTGTGGGGTATTT
This sequence comes from Megaleporinus macrocephalus, assembly GCA_021613375.1. NCBI lineage: Eukaryota > Metazoa > Chordata > Actinopteri > Characiformes > Anostomidae > Megaleporinus > Megaleporinus macrocephalus. The sequence goes on along the minus strand of CM038714.1, from coordinate 16,961,254 downwards.
CAGTCCTCTTTTATTTTCTTTTGGTGTGGGATATTTCAATCCTATTTTGTTTTCTTTTGGCGTGGGATTTTTCAATCCTCTTTTGTTTTCTTTTGGTGTGGGATATTTCTATCCTCTTTTGTTTTCTTTTGGTGTGGGATATTTCAATCCTTTTTTGTTTTCTTTTGGTGTGGGATATTTCAATCCTCTTTTGTTTTCTTTTGGTGTGGGATATTTCAATCCTTTTTTGTTTTCTTTTGGTGTGGGATATTTCAATCCTTTTTTGTTTTCTTTTGGTGTGGGATATTTCAATCCTTTTTTGTTTTCTTTTGGTGTGGGATATTTTTAATCCTCTTTTGTTTTCTTTTGGTGTGGGATATTTCAATCCTCTTTTGGTGTCTTTTGATGTGGGATATTTCAATCCTCTTTTGGTTTCTTTTTGCTTTCTTTTGGTGTGGGATATTTTAATCCTCTTTTGTTTTCTTTTGGTGTGGGATATTTGAATCCTATTTTGAATTCTTCTCGGTAGAGCTACCGTTTACTGGTCACACTTGGGAGAGTGCGACAGTCACCTGCTGGGCTTCCGGTTCTTTATAGGCTGTGTAACAGGTGCCGTAGATGAGGGCTCGTTAGGTCCCCGCCTAACCATCTTAGTGGGCTTACGGCACCCTCTGGCGGTTATGGCGGGAACTGACAGACCCCTTACAGGATGGGTTAAATGAGGAGGTCAAATTCCACTATGTACAAAACACGTGGCTAATTCGAGTTCTGTTCTGTTCTGTTCTTAAAAAAATTCTAATGTGACTGATACTTCAAACTGATATTTGATGAATTTTTTATTGTACTCTAAAAGATCTGCATATGTAAATCTACGGTTTCTCTATATGCTTATCCATTTTTTATGTATTTGCGTGTACAGCATGTACAGTCACAGAGAAAAGTCTGAACAAGCAAAGTCCAAATGAAATGTATGTGAAATGTAGTTTAATGACAAGTTTTTGTTTTTAATGTGCTTAATTTCTAGAGTGTGAGAGGGGATACTATGGTCCAGACTGTGAGAGGCAGTGCCGATGTCTGAATGGTGGGGTATGCCAAGCCACCACAGGCACATGTGAATGCCCACCTGGGTTTATAGGTGCTCAGTGCAATATCAGTAAGTCCTTTTAGAAATATCCACTTTCAAATGGAGTGAATCGTATACTCTTCAAGTTAGGTATGGTGCAAAAGTGACCACCTGTTTTCAGAGATGGACTGGTAAATATTTTTTAATTTTATTTATTTTACTGTCTATGCTGTGTTGAGGGATGTACTCTCAAATGACTTATCAGGCTAGTGGTGTTAAAAATATTTACTTAGCTTTCCCCGCAAGGCAAACCTAGTTGTTTTGAGTCAGATATGGTAAAAAATGCCAAACTGATGACATGTTATCTATCAGCACACATGTAGTCTGTATATAGTAATAAGTGAGGATTTGCAGGGGTCCTGTGACCAAGGGGGCTCACATAGAACTGCAGTAATCATTAACGCTAATCACTAATCAACACTTTGGATCGGCTAAATAAGTGAAATATCAGCTGATCACTGATCACAATACTAATAAATGGCTGGTTGATTCTTCCATCTCTATTATGTATGTATGTATTTGGCAGTGCACTAGATAAATGTATCTATCCCACTTGTGCTATTTTCCACAGCGTGTCCAGCTGGTCGCTATGGGCAAGACTGTGTCCACGTGGCTGTCAGCTGTGATGGAGCAAGGACTGACCCAGTGACTGGTAGATGCGTGTGTACCCCTGGGCACAAAGGAGAAAACTGTGGACAAGGTTGGTTGAATGTCAGGGAGAAACAAACAACAACAAATAGAGCTTCATATGGAACATGTGACGTGCTATAGCCTAGTATGTGCTGTTACTCAGAGTTACTCACAGATAAGATGTACTTGTGTGTGTACTCAGGCTGCGCTCCAGGCTGGTTCGGGGCAGACTGTTCTCTGCGCTGTAATTGCAGTAATAGGGGTCTGTGTGACTCTCTCTCTGGGAACTGCACATGTGGACTAGGCTTTACTGGACTCCACTGTGAGAAAGGTCAGCCGTTGATGTTGTTGTTATCCTTGGCTCATTGTTTTGTGTTAAACCCAGTACCAACTGTGTCAAAAACATCTAAGTAGAGCACAAGGACCATTTGAAGAACATCTGAGCTGTGGCGTCAAAAGTTTAGCGTTAGACTGCTGGTGCATGAAAAACACCAGACACCTTCTCACAGTTCCCTGATCAGTTACAGAAAGCTCTCTGGAACTCATATAAACACACATTTTTGGGAGTGTCCTTTACACATACAGGGAAAATCAGTGCTATGATTCTGATTCTGATTAATAACACACTATTAAAGAAACACAACTACACTCTATTATACAGTCCTGGGAAAAAATGGTCTTAACAACAAGTCATTGAAGAAACATACTTCTCTTTAATTTCTTTATATAGAGAAGTTATCTGTGTCAAAATCTTCTGTAGAAAGAAGAGCCAGTACCAGTCCTCACAGCACTGACGGCTTCACACAGCTGAACAACTTAGTTTAAATATTCTTTGTGGGCTTCAATCTAATCTGGACTCTTTAATCAGTGTGAACTCTGACCAGGCCAAACCAGCAGTAATAGCTATATAGCTGAGACTCATCTCATTGTTAAACAGGAGTGTCTCAAATAAAACTCCTTCTTTTCACATGTAGCAGATGATGAAATCTATAGGTTTATTCTACTTCCCAGCTTTTGCTGAACTTGGGAAGAGTGTTGGGTTATTTTTTGAGTGGAGTGCTGGCGTAACAGTTTGTAACTCATGTTCTTTGTGTGCGTGTTCGTATGACAGAGTGCCCTGAGGGACGGTATGGTCCGAACTGCGTGCTGGAATGTATGTGTCAGCACAACAGTAGTTGTGACAGAGTGACAGGAAGCTGCCAGTGTGGACCAGGCTACTATGGTCATCGCTGTGAGCATGGTGTGTCTCTTTGTCTCACACGCATTTCTTGTTAATCATCTTCCTCCACCGTAGTTCTTTCCTTCGTTTCTATTCAGGATGTTCTGTTCTTGTGTTTTAGTTTGTCCTGCAGGTCTGTATGGGCTTCAGTGTCAGCAGCACTGTGACTGTGTGAATGGAGCTCCATGCCACCCAAGCACCGGCCAGTGCCTCTGCCCTGCAGGATACAGGGGACTACGCTGCGAGACAGGTCCCAAATCTAAACACTTATTTTAAAAAACGACTGTTTCTGAGAAATAAAAAGTACAGTTTGCTCTCCCGTCACAGCTAGACGGGCAGCTCAGGCATGTTGGGTGTGTAATATTCGCCTGTGATTAAATTCTGATTTCACCTGTAATTATGTCCATTAATACATTTACAGCTGTTGGCAGAGACTAAAGTCCTAATTACCAATTAAGCTAAAACACAGCCAGAAACAAGGGTCTGATATCTAGAAAGATACAAAATACACCACTGAGAGTGCAAGTTCAGTACATTTTAAAAAGTGTCAAACAGTCCACAAAAAGAAGAGCAGCCTTCTTGTTTATTAGAGAGCGGTGGTTAATATTTATATGCATACAGTAATATTATACATTATATTATTACATTCTGGGTTTATGTATATTGATTTGCTTGTTTGAAATGCTGCCTTTCACCTGCTCACCTGCAGATCTAAATAACTCAATATCTAACTCAGTAGTCGCTATACTATACTGGATTGGTGTGTTTTAAGCTCCAGATTCTACTTACACCACCTTATATTTTATTTTCTGGGGTATTTAATACATCAGTGTGAGGGGGAATAGGTTAACAATTAACTTTAATGTTACCTTGTGTTGGGTCTGCTCTGTGTAGACCAGATGCTTTCTGCTGAGATGAGATGTTATTAATGTACTGCTGTTGTAGTCAAGTTCAGTTTTACAGTATACACACTGTACAGACAGTAATACTCGTCCATGTAAAACACAGTGAGCTGTATTTAGCAATACAGAGTAAACAAAGCTTTGATGCAAAGACATTGCGTATGAGTTACTGGAGATTCTTGAGGGATTGTTTCAGCTGTAGTGCAGACACACTGGTCTCAGAGAGGGAGCACAACAACAACAAAGCGAATATATCGTCGCTGTCCAGTGAAAAACATGTATCTTCATTTTTGGTGATTTTGAGTTTTCTGTATTATATGAACAAGCCCATGGTTGTTTACATTGTGTGAAAATTGTATGACTAATGGACCAATATAAGTAATCCAAAATAGCTTGGAAAAAATTCTGGTTACATTGACTTACATTAAAAGTAAAGTATGTTTTTGGTCTCTGCTGTAAAGTTGCATTTTTGGGGATGCTTGTTTTTCATTGGACAGTGACGATATGATTTGCAGGTTTGTGGGAAAGATGAAAGGGTTCTCAGGGCTTTTCAGTGTTAAGTACTGATGATATACGCAGAAAAGCATACTGTGACATGATGTAACATGGCACGGTACATGTAGTAATGATGCATGTTGTCATTAAGTGTGTGAACAGCACTGTTTTATCCCCTGATAACAGAAGGATCTCTTTTCAGAGTGTGAACAAGGCACTTTTGGACAGAACTGTTCTCACTCGTGCGACTGTGCGGAGAGCACGCCCTGTGATCCAGTGAGTGGCCGGTGTGTGTGTTCTTCTGGGAAGACTGGCGCCAGGTGTGACAGCGGTGAGTACATAATACTTACCTACAGAGCGGCATGTTGTTATACCCAGCATTTTCATTTCTCTTCATTTATCTTCTTTTCTGTGATGCTGGTATGTGGCAGACTGCAGTGTGAACCGGTACGGGCCGGACTGCGCGCTGAGCTGTGAGTGTGAGAACGGAGCGGACTGTGACAGCCGGAACGGACGCTGCACGTGTCTGAATGGCTGGATTGGGCTGACGTGTACAGAAGGTAATGCTAACTGTGTTAGAAGGTGCTTTCTAAGAGAAAGAGAGAGATATCTGAATGTTTATAAGCTCTAAAAGGAACACTAAAGTAACCCTTCCTCACAAACATTAAAGTCAACAAAATCAGAAAGCAGAACACTTTTTCCTTCTTCCATGTGTAATGCATGGTCATGAGATCAGAGTCGTTACACTTTGATCAGAGTTTACTGAGAAAAAAAGGAATAAGACGATTAATACGCTTAACATGAACTTTAACATTAACACAAACTAACAAGGTAATAGAGATCTATTTTGATTTCGGGTTGACTTATATATAGCCATCCTTTACTACAGTGCCAGAATGAGGAATCAGGAGAGTCGGGAGATTTCCCGGTGGACCAGTAGGGTTTTGAACACTCAAACTGTAAACATTATATCTTGTCTGTGTATGCTGTACCCCCCACCTAAAGTGCTACAGCCTGGATTTGCTGATTGTAGAATTGTAGTGAATTCAGATTTGATGAAGCTGTTTGGGCACTAATGTGTAAATGCTGGCACTGTTTAAGGTGGAACAGAAATGTTAACAGGAAGCTAATACATCAGTTTATGTCTGTTTATTAACTGTGTTCGCAATTAACATGTGAATTACATTAAGTGGCAAGCACCTTTGAAAAGTAGGGCATTAAAAAAAACTAGTTAAGGAGGATGAGGGTAAACCACAAGGCTAGCAGTGAGAAATGTTGACAGGGTGTTCATTTCAGCTAATTAAGGATTTAATTAAGGTTACCATCATTCATAGCACACTGTCAAGACAGAAAATGTCATGTTTTTATTCTGTGTAGCCATCTTGTTTATCTTAGTATAGCATATTAATGACACATGTAAGAAAATAACATATAAACATAGATTTTAGTTACGTTGAATGAAGGGAATGCTGTGTGTCTGCATAGCAGGAGAAACAGTGTTAAGCTGTGAGCTGGTCTGCATCCCATTATACATTTTATTTGGTGACATGCTGAAAACTGAAAATTTGTCAATGCTCACAATGAACTCTGTGTATAAAGAGGTAATGAGGCTAAAGTTGTTCTGATTGATTGTACCTGCATCCATAGGTGGGCCTCCACAATTCAACAGCAGGAACAGAACAAAGGACCAGTTACCTCACAACTCATTATAGCCCTTCCACTCTGAACAGATCCAGTAAGGGAAGTGAGGGCACAATTGCAGCTACTGGCTCATCCTCTGGGCGTAAAGGATTCTGCTTCAGCTGTACATGAAAACAAGAGCGACTGAAAACACCTATACAATCTCAGAGGACAGCAAAAACATTTTGTTTGTGTACAGAGACACCAAGAAAGGAAAACTGTCTCGCTGGTAAAGTCACTGGCTGGTTTCTTGTTGACTTGTGACAGAAGAACAGTACAGCTAACAACCAGGATCATCCTATCAATTTAAGAACCTTAACATGAGGACCAGAGCTAAAGACAGATGTCAGAGATGGCCCTATATTAGAAAAGGTGCCATCATAAGACAGTCCTTTACCTTCGACTTGGACCACAACGCAGCATGTTTTGGTTGAACTTGGATTCCCCATTAAAGAATATAATACAGGTTTATATGGAAGTAGTAACTGTTAGCTCGTCAGCACTCCTGTTCTGAAATTTGATGCAGGGCATCTCTGGTCTTATTATACGGTCACAGAATGCAAACGTCTCTTTAGTGATGCACTCATATTTGTAATTATACTTGAGCATTTATGGGTTGTGTTGATGTTTCAGGGCATTTACATCTGTGTGTTTATCTTGAAGTCCATATTATGAGGTTGTGATATTTAAATGTGTTCATATCTGGTAGACTGTACCTGCATTTCAAGCAGCTAACATGGAGACATCAATAAGCTTACACCATTTAATGGAAGAAATGGACAGTCGTGGGTCATTATTTTATACATGGTCAGTTAAAGAAGCAGTGTGTAAAATTTGCGGGGGTCTTCTAGCAGAAATGGAATATAATAGGTTTTCATTAGTGTAGAATCGTCTGTAACTGTGAATTATGTTTCCAGGTAGGATTATCCTCCTTATGGAACTATGAGGCTTAATTCAGCTTATTTGCCAGCTTCTTGTTTGAATGCTCCTGATCCACCTTTTACAACACAACAGTTATGATAATACCTCTGGGGCCAGAATGTAACTGCAGCACCATTTAAGATGTAATAGGAAAATTCACACAGGATGATGTCCTTGTTGGAAAATGTTAGCAGCATTAATATAATAATTAGGAAGTTTTGAGCTTAAATCAGCTCATCAGGGAGAAGTAGTCATTATTAAGCTGATTTAAACATTAAGGTTAAGGCCGAGTTACACAAGCACTCCAAGCATGAAACTGTCCGTCAGTATTATTTTAATGCTGGTCGCTGCGTAATGTTTGAATAGGAGCTGCTCTGTTCTCTGCTGTAAGGATATGTTAAAATTGGGCTGAAAAATCAAGAGTTTTGTTGCCACAATTCTAGAGTTTATCGAGAGCTTAGATGGAGTGCTTAAAAGAAAAACAAAAAGAAAGCTCAAATAGGTCCTACTAGGCTAAAACTCACTTCTGTTTACCATCCAAAAACTTGTACTCTGTGTACCTTTAATACACTGCACAACTGATATGAGCAGGCTGGGTAGGAAACTACCACTGGGGTAAGATAACTTGCTAGAACATTGTTGCTGTTCAGCCATTCTGTGAAGCCAAATTTTGACAAATTAAGAACCATATTTATTATTTAGCAAAACAAAAACACAAAAAAGCAAAGAGGGGTGAATCCCCGCTGATAAAAAATAGTGAAACATAAAGAAGCAAGGCAACTCGGGACAGGCACTGCTGCAGTAACCTGACGGCTCAGGGGAGGGAGGGAGGGATGGATGGGTGGTGTAGTTTGGTAGGTTGAAATAAGCAACCTCACCGCTGAAGGTTACACACTGCTCCTTTAATCCTACAATTCAATTCAATAGTGTATGATTTCCTAAAACAAAGGCTCATTTGTCTCCTTTAGTTAAGCTTTGATATAATTCAGAATGCTGTTTTTGGGACTTTATGTGAACGTCATGAAGTTGTCTAATGTGTACATGAAGTGCCTTCTTAATTAACACGGTGCTATTTCCCCTTGCTCTCTATAATCTATTCAGAACAGGGTTTATAGAAAATGTTTTCTTCTGTATCGAGATAATCCCATTATTTAAGTGTTCCAAAATAGCTCTTTTCTCCTCTGCACAAACTCACTTGCTTCCCTGGAATTTTTGATTATGTATAAAGTTTAATTGTGTACTTATGAATGGTGGACATTTTTAAAACAATTCTATACTGATGTGAATGAAACAGTCATGATAGGCAAGGTTTCAGACGATACAAATTATTCTTACTTTAAAGTTTCAGGAGTATGTTAAGAAGAACTTTTCAATTGGAAGAAAAAAAAAGACAATATAGCAGATTTTCATTGCCATCGTTTTTATAATCTCCATTTCATAGATACTGAAGCTGTACATGTCTAAATTCAGATTCAAGCACAATGCAGTTAGCAATGCCTGTCAATGAAAATAAAAAAAGGAGAAAAGAAGGCCAAAGTGATCACAACCATTTATATGTATATATGTACAAAGGTCAAACTATATACAGATATCTGTCTCAACATACAGAATCTCTCCACGCAGGGTGGAAATGTAAGCTTGCCATTGTATACATTTTACAGAGTTTTTCAAAATGCATATTCAGTGCAAATAATTGCTCATCGTTGTCGTCATCACTACCACCACCACCATCATGTTAATAATATCAAATCAGGGCAACGAAGAATGGTAAAAAAATAAAATTATTTTCTCGCCCTTATCCTAAAATACTGAACATAAAAAATAATCTCTCGGGAAATAAAGAACCATAATTAGAAATAAGCACTCTTCCCGTATCTACAGGTCTGATTTGATTTCTTCAGGGACTCTGCACTGTATCCCGACTTCTGTTACACTGTGGCATTAAGTAACACATATTAACATGAGAGGTGGCTCTTATGGATGAAAATAGCCATGCTCTCATAAATACCACTACTGGTATATGAAAATAAAAAAGCTCTATCGTGTAGAAACGTTAAAGTACTGTGATGCGTAAATACTGTTTTAGCTTTGGGAGGCTAACAAGACCTGCCTCGTGAATGAGGATACAGCAAGCTAGTATCATTCGTACGCACCTCACTGCCAAAATCACACTGATATGTTTTCAAATGTAGTCCTAACGTACGACCGGATGCAGGTGCGAGCGCACTACGAACATCTTAAGTGCTGACCTAAGTTTCTCACTGCAGACAACAAACAGTAATGCCCTTCCTTCCTGAGAAAATCTCTTACACAGAAAAAACAGGGCGACGTCATAAAAGCACTAAGAAAACGAGACGAACAACAGCAGACTGTCTTCACGGATGAAAACATTAGGAGTCAACTCAAAGCCAACATGTTGATATCTGACCTTTAACGACTGCTGCAACCTTCCTAGTTTAAATACAGTAGCATAACGCACGGAGCACACAGTGATGTGTACTGTCTTTGACGATGATACTTCACTAAGCTAACCAACATTGAAAAATGAAGCCTAAGTCTTAACCTAAACTAATATTTATACTGCTAACTCTCAAACAGGTCTACTCTTCATTCCATAGAATTTTAGATTCTACAGAAGCATTTTTTCTCACGTTGCCTTGCTCGTTTTTATTTTTTGAACCTCTCTACCATGCATAATGCATCTTTTTGGTAATAAACACACACAGCAATTGAAAGAAGGGATCTGATCAAATAACTGATAAAGTGCAAATTGTTCTGAAAGGGAATATGAAGAGCTGCATTGGTATCATATGAGAAGGAGCGAATGCTTCTTCACAAATCTTAAAAAGATGATATATGCATTGGTTATCACACACTGACTGGAATGGAATATACCGAAAGGTCCACACTGGGTGTTACTCCAAAAACTTGCCCATCATAGAACAATTACAAAGTACTTGGTGAGACTCACACATATACTACTCAACTAATGATCTGACACGGAAGTTTTCCTGCAAAAGTTTTGTTCCCAGCAAAAAGTGACCCTTTGCAATCTTCGACCGGTTTAACCTCGAGTAGAAACATCTGTGCAAATCTGTTAGCCCGTGTCCTCAAACTATTCAAACCGTTCAGTTCAGCGATGGCTGCTGTGTGGAGTGTAGTACATGCTTCAAGAGAATGGACCTCATGCAAGTCCCTTGTGCTTACCAGGGTGTATAGACTAGTCTGAGAAGGATTATTATGTGCATGGGGGTCATGGATCTGGACTTGGTCTTGATCGCTCATTGCTAGATAAATGTGATTAACGTCCCTTTAGGAAAGGTCTAATGATTGACTGCTTAATCATTCCTACTATATAGGGTGCACTATGTATACATGTGTTTATATCGCTAGACGGCTTGACCGGAGTGAATATACAAAGAAAGGGAGAGATGGCATAGCATAGGTAAAAGCTGGGAAGAGTACATGCTCTTTATTAATGGTACTTTCACCTCCACAGAGTTGGAGATACAGCGAGAAGTGGCGCAGGCGGAAGTGGGATATTATCTTTGGCTTTAGCCACATGTAATGTCACTGGTTCTTAACAGTAATGTCCAGTGTCCAGAAGTGAGAGACGTTCAGACAGTGAGTTCTGCCTCCTGACCACGCAAAAACAATGCATGCTCTGCTTCTCACTAGCTCTCGCACACTCATGCACTCAGACACACACACACACACACACGTTCTGTACCAGTCCCTGAGCTGCTGACACGAAGCAGTCTACGCTCCTATGGGGGCATGCAAGCTAATGCCAGTCTATGTGAACAGTCTATGTGTTTATTGGCTACGATCGTCCGCCAATTCACCAGCATGTGCTCTAATAGATCGCAGGTGATGGTAACTGCAGGGCTGCTGCAACTCTGCATGGGATTCTCTCTCAATCATAAATCGTTGTTTGTGTTCCGAACGCTCAGATGCTTTCAGTCTTTTTCTATCAATTGATGTTTGCCAAATGCTCGAATGGTACACCACCCTAAAACCCCAACGGGGGGCTCGCAACTCACTCTCATATGTAACTTACATAATAGTTCCATAGCAGCTGGAGTACAATAGGCTAAATACCTTCAAGCCTTAAAGAATTCCCTTGTGAGAGATTACCACGGGTAGATGACCTACTCTCAGTTCCAACACCTCTAAAGCAGCCACATCTGCAGTAACTCCTCAGCTGAGTTGAGCTGAGCTATCTCCTACGGCCCTGTTGGGAAAGCACTGCTGATCTGTACTGGAGCCATGAGCGTGCTATAGGGCCAGTCAGCAGGGATCAGACACCAAGACAATGCCCTGTGTTGGGGAAGAAAAAGCAGCACACATTATGCTATTCATTTCTCCCTCCTCACATATAACATCAGTGCCTCCCATAGCCACTCCCTCAGATGTACTCCTAAAGTGCTGATTGGCTCATCTGCGAAGGGGCACGTGCAAGCATGACGCAGACGACACAGTGAAAGGTTTTTTGGGGAGAATCTTTTGACGATGTGACCCACGTCTGTAAACGAACAAGCTAACTTTATGAGTGGCTATGGGAGATGTGCAACGAATCTGAATTGATTACCTATATTAAATGAAGCTCTGCTTTTTTATGCATTCAGTATCAAAATAAAAAAATGCAAAGAGGAAAACAGAACATTTCCAACAGCCAAGCAAGCGTGTGCTATTTTTTCTTTCTTTCTTTTTAAACTTCAGTTTTTTTAATGACTTTTTTTTTTTTCTGCAGAGTTGAATGTATAACAGTTTACTCTATGAGCTCATATTCCCACCAGGTAGGTCTGGCTCTTTCCTTTTCTCTGTGAATATGACTTACTCTCTAGTTATTTTTTTGTTTCTTTTTTTTTATTTATTTATTTTTTTTTAATTATTTGTCTTGCCTTGTATTTTTCTAAAAGGCGTCCCCTCCAGGGTCAGGGGGGGTGCCTTGCCAGTCTCATGCGCCGCTTACTCATTCAGTAAAAGCTCAAGCAAACAGAGGAACAGGCAAAGGTCGGTGCGGATGGCCCCTGGTCTTCCCACGCACTAGGAGCGGTAGTCCTTTTTACTGTAGGGTTTGTTGCCCAGTATGCTGTCCACCTCGTGCACGATGGAGGAGGATAACTTTGGGAGGACCTGCAAAAAAAAAGTGCATTTTTATGCAATTTTTGTGGCATTAAATTATATTTTTCCATGTTGCTTTTAGAAATGATTGAAGAGTTAGGCATGTCTATAGAACATCCAAGCTGTACTTTTTACAAATATATATATCGTCGCTGTCCAATGAAAAACAGGCATCTCCAAAATGACAACTTCACAGGAGAAGCCAAAAACTGTCTTCACTTTCAATGGACGTCAATGGAACCAGAATTCTTTTCAAGCTGTTTTGGAGCATTTCTGTTAGTCGGATCAACATGAAATTCCCCCACAATGTAAGCAGCAACTGCTTTATTTAATTAATGTTGAAAAATAAAAATCTACAAAAATTGAGGTACATGTTTTCATTGGACAGTGACTATATATATATATATATATATATATATATATATATATATATATATATATATATATATACACATATATATATATATATATATATATATATATATATATATATATATATATATATATATATATATATATATAAACTTTACTAGGTCATACTAAGTTTGAAGAAATCATCCCCCAAAATTGTGGCACTTCCTGTTCTCACAGCACAATTAAGTGGTGCAGGTAGCACTTGTATTACTTGAATTACATAAAAGGATTTAAATACCCACATCTCTTATAGACATAAGAACACAATTAAAAGATTTCTTATCATGACACTTACTTTGTAATGTGTTTAAAGGAACCGAAACTGTATTGACATTGCCTCTCTAGAGTAAGCTGTTTGGGCCATTTATATTTTTTCCATTAAGTGCTGCTTTCCATAAGAGAGTGATGAAAAGAAATACAGCTCTGAGCCCTGTTTAAATAAAACAGCCACTAGGGGGAGGGTATGGTCCAATATAGAAACTGGTAAGACTTGATTGTGATGGTCCACAGCAGAAACTTTGGAGATACTTACCTGCCATACAGCCATTAAATCTAAACCTCATGCTTACTGTAGTCCTAATACTGTAACACTGTAAACCCAAGCCTGGGCTCCAATATAAACTCCTAGCCTAACGCTGTTGAGAATCGTTTAGTTGAACTACAGCCTGTTTTTTAATTTCAGAATTTGTTCCATTATAATAAAGTGTGACCACCGCAATGGCAACATTTTGAGAACAATATATTATTAAAGAATCCAATTTTTAAGAAATCAGCACCAATCAACACCTTCGCTCCTGCTGCCCAGTGTCATGAGAACAACATGAGCACAGCAACTTCTTTCATTTAATTACTGTTATAAATATTAGGTGCATAATGTCGCCGGTACAAAGAATACAGCACAATTCATATTTTATGTTGGATTCTTTTTTCTTTTTCTTTCAATATATGAAGATTTGCCAACAAACAGAATTTGAGCAATGCAATTTTGGGGGCATTCAAACTTTGGCATGTAACTGTATTGAAAAAACATACTAGTAATTTAAGCCGTTGGACATTTTTTCCAGTAACCTTTGGGCCATTTCCTTTTATTCGATTCATCACAAGATTTATATACAATGTAAAGAGCAACAAAAACTGAGATCTCGTTCCATCAGAAGCGAGACAACATTGTTTTATTCCCCACAAAAACATCCCCAAATACCAAATGGCTTTGGTCTTACCTGTATTGCGCCTATATTCTCCATGAGCTGATCAGTGTTGGAGGCTCCTAAGAGCACAGAGCTGACTCCCTCATTCCTTAGGCACCACGCTGCAGAGGACCAGCATATAATCACACCCAATACAGGACCATTAACACCAAGCACACAATACGCCCCCCTTAACTCTCCCACACACACAACCACTATTTAAAAAAAGATCATACCCCTACCCATCCAGAACAACTGCACACCATGGAAAAACTAGAGCCGTTTCCAAAATTAAAAAAATACTGTAGCCACTTCTCCCACCTACACACCAAGGCATCTCACATAACACACATAAGAAAAAAAAAGAAACAGCTGCCAGACCACACTGTTACCATGGCTCCCAGCACCGGGGTATACAGTATGAAGACGAAAATATCTTCATTTTTTGCTTGCTGGCCTAAGAATGCGAGCGAAAGGAGCGCTCAGTGGAAATGGAACTGCAGGAAAGGTTTGGAAAAGGAGGTGAGAGAAGCCATGTACTGCTGCAGCCCCCAAGAGACGGCACATGCAACACCTCAGCCACACGCACTGGAGGGAAACTCTGCGGGGATTTCACTCCTTCAAAGAGTGTGTATGTGTGTGTGTGTGTGTGCCATCTGTGGCTCTGGCTCACTGTGTGTAGGCACAACTGTGTTTTGTGAGTGTGTGAATAAGAGCGGCCATTTGGTTGGAGCGTTAAAACATTAATCCATCTTTTAAGCTCGTGTGTGCACCACTGACGCTCTAAAACATTTTCGATTCACTAATTATTTGAACTACTAACAAATTCCTCCCCGAGGATCGCAGCGAAGTCTCTTAGAGGGTGGAGTGTCTTTTGCTTTTGATTCTCAATGATCACACACACACACACACACACACACACACACACACACAATATCCCATTCTCTCACACTGAAGCCAGAATAAACAGGTCAGTAAAATGATATCAGGGCCACATTTTCAACCAGTACGGACCTATATTACAGCAGTTATCAGATTACATTGTATATATATATATATATATATATATATATATATATATATATATATATATATATATATATATTGTTTAAGGGTTAGGGTTTTAGCTTAACCCCCCTTATATACACTGTGTGTATATAAAGGTCCTTGAATTTTGGAGAGTGGGGGTGGATTACAGTATTACAGCATTACAGTACGTGTCCATTATACTTTGTGTAAAATTCCAACCTCACGTCCTTTGCCAGTGCTTTGGCACTCAAGGAGTGTGTGTCAACAATTTAGGATAGGAATGAACCTATAAATCATGAAATCATGTATTTTAAATTAATTCCTGAAGTAGACTACTCTCATGAACTAGAGTCTATTTACTATTTACAATGGTATATATTGACGCTGTTCAAAGTAAGGCATGTATCTTCATTTTTGATTTAGATCTTTCTGCATCATTGAACACGACAGCTGACCTTTAGGCTCATTGACACTTTTATGATGACTGGACAAAATAGAAATGCTCAATAATAGGTTCTATTTAGACAACTATCCAACATTTCTATTCTCTTCTCCTGTAAAGTTGACATTTTGGAGATACCTTTTTTCTTTTCTTTAAATAGCAATGATATGCCTTATTTGAGAATGTCTGTAGTGGACAATAAATATGATTAAAGGTGCCATAGAGAGAGAAACTACTTTACTACTACATAAATACAGCTGAACAGAAAGAGTCTGTAATGTAGAACTGGGCATCTCAAACACAGACGTCTCCTTCAACTATAAACATGGCATTTACAAAAATGAGAGCAGTAAACTTGCTAAATCCTAAACTGACGCCCCCAAAATTTACATACAACAACAACAATGGAGCAACAGCAATGAAAACGGCTATGCTGGGAAATCCACAAGATCCTGCACAACTTTTAACTTAAGTTGTTAGCATGTCAGTAAAGAGCAGTTCCATCTCTATTATCTATTGTAACCTGTAAGTGGCAGCCATGCAGTTTGCTGGTTAAGCAGACCATCTTAAACTAAAGGTTTCATAATGAGTAACAACTTAAATTCATTTTGTTTTAATCTTAAGATTGAAAGAAAGTGGCTAGTGGAGGCAACGTTAGGTTCTAAATGGGGGTGTAAAACTGTACCTGTATTTTTACCCTGACCAATGTCACGTACCTTTTATGTAAACACCAAAGAACGATTCTACAAAGTACTAATAAATTAATTCTATGGCATCTTTAAGCTCTCTAAAGAAGAGGTTTGCTGCAGCTGCCATTCTCTGTATGCGCTCAATACCTTCACAGTCTTTTATACTTCTTTCAAATGTCTGTAATTTTTCGTCAATGTCGTCCAGATTAAACTATGTAGGCACATTGGCTTTGTGTATTAACATCAGAAAATCACCGTAATCTGATTGGTCAGCAATTCGCAGCTGTTGTGTGTAATGTGCATCAGGTTGAAGGCAGCTCAACGATTAATTGATTGATTTTAATTGATGAAGCTTTATTTTTTACAAATATTGAAATGTTCTTTGGCAGTGATAAATTGGTAGACAGGCTCATTTACCTGGTCACAGTGGTTTATACAGGGTTTTTAAATGTACCTACACTCCATGTATATATATCATGAAGGTATTTGGTATTTTTGAAAACCCATGCATAGCATCAATATGAGCTTTGTAAAACTCTTTATTCCTTAAGTAGATAAAATAGAGGAGTAGATTGAAAGGTGTGCCAGCCCTACTCTATGTGAACAGTAAATATGACCCAGTGTTTAGGTCTCGAATGGTGCCAGCCGTATGAATGAGCCGGGACGCTGCTGGCCTGATCGTAAATTAGCTGACTGGAGCCATGAAGGGAGAGAGGGATTTACAGTGATTGGAGGAAGTGGCACTCACTAATGGGGTGTGAAATGTGATCTATGGTGCTGTATCACGCAGCGGGCTGGGTGAGAAATGCCTGTGGGTTTGAGCCGGAGAAGCCAGGCTGAGGTGTGCTGTAGCCGGCTCTGCTGGAACGGGACTGGAGGGGAACTGAGGGGCTGTTGGTGGTCACACACACATTTTGCCTGCAGTGTGTAAATCAGCAGTGGTGTGCTGTCAGGACGAGGTGTGGGCTTTACCGCTGCAGGGAGCTTTTAGTGCCGACAGGAGGGGAAGAAAGCTTCTCAAACGTGGGTCTCATGAGTCAGAAGTGCGAGGGATGAGCATACACATACACACACATACACACACACATGCGCTCACACACACATGGTGTAATCCATTGCTATTAAACTAATTCCAGCACTCTGCTGAGCCATTAGACTACTTCACTCTCTCCAGACTTCACAAACCACCTACACTCCTCACACCCAAACCTCACACAGAGACAGAAACCCACTCACACTTCGGTTTAAGGACATTTACGGATGTGTATGTGTGCGAGCAGGGATTAGAAATGGTTAAACAAAAACTGATAATGAAGGGATTTTTACAGAACTCAGCTGGACAAAAAAAAAAAAACTGTCTACGTTGGTCTTGAATGGTCATGGATTTTTAATTATGCTTTGCCGTTATTACGAGTAGTCATCTTGTTTTCTTGAGATGTTAAGAGTTATTTATATAATAATCATGACATAAAATTGTTTTGTTAAGCTACCATTAATTATGTTGTAATAATGCCATAAATATCTTGTATCTCAAAAAAACACATTTGGTATGTCATGATAATTACATCAATGATATGACATCTTGAGAAAACAAATGAAAATAACTTATCCTGGAATAAGTAATGAGTTAAATACATGCAAATACATGATTATACTTTAATTACAATATTGAAATATCATTATTTTATTCATTTTACTGCTCAAAATGTTAATCAAACCCTGATAACCACAGCCTGCCACCATGTACTTGTAGTTTTACGAAACGTACTACTATAAATGGTGAGTAAGCATGTTTATAACAAACTTAGTAATGAGTAAATTCTTTATTTTAGCTGGAGTGTCCTTTTAAAGTTAAAAGTGTTTAAAGTCGGTTATTTACAGTTTGTGGTTCCTTTGCCAGTGCTTTGGCACTCGAGGAGTGTGTCTGTCAACAATGCAGGATAGGAATGAATCTATCGATCATGAAATCGTGTATTTTAAATTCACTCGTGAAGTAGACTACTCTCATAAACTAGGGTCTGAAGGGGCCTTTTTTCAATGAAGTGAAGTATTCTGTGAGGAGTTAAACTACTGGCTTCTTTTTTTTTACTATTTACTATTTACAATAGTATATATTGTCACTGTTCAAAGTAAGGCATGTATCTTTATTTTTGATACATGTATTTTCATATTTTATACTAGTGATAAAATCTGGGTAAAACCTTAGGAATGGTTTGTATCATTTGGCTAAATAACACAAAAAACATAATTTTCCAGCTTGTTCTGGCTACCGCTCTTACACCAATCTCCAAACAAGTGCTATCGACCCTTCTCCACTCACAGTGCAACCAGCTAGCTGACTGGCTCATATTCTTAAATGGACGCCACGTTCTGCTTTACAGGCCCATTCATTCACCGACCAGAGACTTCTCATTAATAACATCTCTAGCAGAGCATGGATCAGTCAGTCAGATAAACGTTAACTAGTAAGCTGACTGGGTGCCATACTATAAATAAAACGCTGTGGTACTGTTCTAGTGGGCACTCCGAACATTTAAAGAGGACGCTTCTAATCCCTGTGTTGTATGGGTCTGTGAGAGAGGGAGTGTGGAAGACGGAGGGGATGAGCTTGTGGGTGGGGGCGAGCGAGGTACAGGACGGACGGACAGACAGACAGAAAGAGAGAGAGCGGCAGTGTGTCATTAGGGGGTTTTGCGTACCGATGGCTAGCTGTGGCAGTGTGCAGCCCAGCCGCTCGGCGATTGCCTGCAGCTCTTTCAGCTTCGCCTTCTGACGCCGGCCCTCCTCGCTCAAGATCTTGTCCTTCAACCACTGGTAGCCCTGTCAACAACACAGCACACCTGCTCAAAAACAGGGCCCCTGCTGCACGGCGGTGCTCTCTCTCCCTCTCTCACACACACACACACACTCACTGGTACAAGCCTTCACACCATGAAGCACCTTTGTGAGCAAGGGCCTGTTTTTAAACATGTGACTCTGTCTTTCCCCAAAAGATGACCAAGCCATGGGCATTCACTTTGCTTGGGCAACTTTAAGGGGTCAAAGAGACTTCACACACACAAACACTGATTATGTTCAATGATTACTCTATGAATAGACATTTAGGTATTAATTTTCTTGCTTTTACCCGTAGAAGTCCAGAATTCTTACTTTCGTTACTGACAGACAACTACATAATTATATAACTACCTAAATAAACACACAGTGGTATTAAATGTACATCCTGTACTGTCAGAGGTTCCTCATTTCATCTGTTTGTTTAAAGATGACAGAAACATAACAAAATGAAATCTTTTCAGCATATTACAATCATAATAAAATACTTATATTCTGCTTATATATGCATATATAAAGCATATATGGTATTAACTGAAACAATATAATTTAGATAGTAGTAGATCAAGTAGATCAAATTTCACCACATTTTTTAATGAGCTAAGTGAGAAATACCTAATATGCACCAGCAGTAAATAGTCTGGACACACCTACTCATAGAAGAGATGGAAGAGATAGAACACAATAATAATGATGCCATTACTACTATTAAAGTGCCAACCAATTGGCTGAAATGCAACATAAACCTTTGAGTGAGAAACATAGTAAAAAGAATGACACAGTGGACACAGATAGCTCTAAATTAATTAAAAACTACAAATTTCAAAAACTTAGTATAGGCCAAAATATGTGTCCAAACATTTGACTGATAGTGCACATGCCTTTCTTATTGCTGAAGACTTCTGTGACTTCTAAGGGTTAATTTTATATATCTTTATATATCTAGGTCAAGATGCTCTTCTTTCAATTTTGTGGACAGAACACGTCAATTGTCAGAATAATTAAACTACGTGTTTGTGTGTGTGCCGGAACGGGTTAAAGTAACCCAAACGGTACATCATTGGTTAAGATTAACAGTGGGAAGGGTCCAGTCTGCTCTGATGATCCGAGCACTCATAGATCCGAAATACATAGAGGATCCATCACTGTCCAGATCACCAGCACAGGACATCAAGTGTCACTTCATATGTGATTTGCACAACGTGAAAGAACACAGTATGAATGACCCGGGTACGATCACACTGAGGGGACAGGTAGATGAGGAAGGGATGACTGGTTAAAGGTCCGGTGAAGACTAAACGACTAACAGCAATACAATGCTGCATGCCACTCCACCAACATATAGCGACATGGTGCTGCACTGGAGAAATGCTGTGCTGTGGGTGTGTGTTAGAGTGAAATGTGTGTGTATGTGTGTGTTTGTGTGTGTGTGTGTGAGGCAGATACACCAAAACTTGCATTAAATATCCTCCTCAGAGTTACCACAGAAACACTGTCACATGACAAAACAAAACAAAAACGTTGAGAAGATTTCTGTTTCTGAAGATTCATGCCACAACAAGGAACTTTCACAGACAAACACATCTACAGGGGAAAACACCCAAAGCTAGAACCTGGAAGACACGAACACATCCATTAGAACACCAACAACACAAGGAGCCACTTATGATGCCACAAATGTTCCGGAAACAGCGAGGAACAGAGGGGCCGATGGGAAACGTAGTACCTTAAGAGAGGCGCGGGAGTACGGAGGCACCCCGCTGTCGTATTTCCCTGAGATGATCCCACAGGCCAGAGGTGACCATGTCATTGCACCTACACCTAAAACAGACACACACACACAGTTTGTGGAGTGCACAATTTAAATTACATTGTAGAAGAAATTACATTATTAAAAAATACTTTTGAAACCAAGAATTAGAAAACCTCTACTGATCAAACAGAAAAAAAGGTAGAAAAAGCATTTAAGTTTTTGTATGTTATTATAAAATTATTTTTAAGTGGTTTCTCACAGCATCATGAGCATTCTGCATTTTCTGATATATGATCAATCTGGTACAGACAAAAAGCACCTTTAGTGTCAAATGTAAAAATACAGCTGTCTTAAAAATGCTCTCTTAGAAATGCAAAACATGCACAATACACTAGAGTGTATGCCCCCGGACTGAGAGGCAAAACATTCTGCAACAAGGCTGTGCTTATCAGGGGAAATTGTGAAACCAGGAATAATCTGGACTTAACAGTAAGACGGTAACTCTGGTGGTCATTATTTGGTCATTAAAATCTTCAATGTGTCCAAAATGTTCCACAACTGCAAAGTTGTCTGGCTAAGGAAAGCTGGGGCTAGCTGTCTTTTCCCATTCCACCTTCTGATAGCTCAGGCCTTACAATGGTAACTGCTGCCTCGTTTAAGGTGGAACAGTGAAATTCATACGAACAGAGAGCTGACTTCAGACCTGTGTAAAAAGATCTCTGAATTCTTGCTGAATACACGTGTACAGTCAATCACACAGCAGTTCTTTTCTATTTTCTGTGAATTTTTGCTGACATTCACCCTAATCGCTAATCCTGCCACGCATAAATCTTACTGCCACTCACATTCACGCATACCCTCAATATCTACAGTTCAAGAAAGTCATACTGCTCACCCCTAAACCAATAATAAAAGATTTTACCCGAGAGTGATAAAAATCTGTAGCCACACTGGTGGCTGATATTTTAAAAACCAAAAAGTAAGATAAGCTCCCTCCATGCAAGACCAACAGAAACACTTTTTATGCTCATTTAATTGTTCAATTAATTGTTAAGCATCTAACAGAGCCACTGTCTGTCCACAAGTGTGTGGACACATGCTTATACAATGTTTCTTCTAAAAACTAAAGCACATCATGGGGGTCCTTTGCTGTAGTAACTTTTTTGGGAAGGCTTTAGATGCTTTAGAAACATCACTGTGAAGATTGCATTTAGTAATAAGGGTATTAGCAAGGTCAGGTACTGGATCACAAACGTCACCCCAACTCATCTCCAAGGTAAGGGATAAAGCTTCTCCGCAGCCCCAAATGCTGGGGGGCATTACACCCTCCTAGTCAACGCTTGGCTGCTCCAGTGTGTCCCGTTATATCATGTCTAGAAATAACACCTCATTAATGCAAATCCACTATGATATCAGTTCTACCGCAGAACATAGCAGTACTTACCTATCTTATGAAAAAGTTCAGGCAACTGCACTTCCACCTTCTCTCTCTGGAACATGTGATACTCAGCCTGCTCGCAGATCGGAGGAATCTGGTTGAACTGTCGTGCCACAGAGTAAGCTTCCTGAAAGACACAATAACAGCTGCTTTAATTATCTGTATTACATTTATTAACCTCTTACACACATATTCATTTCACAATTTTGAGGGGAAATTAGCAAGGAGAGGTGGAGGTGTTAAGATGAGACAGATCCCTTAATCACAAGCAGAAACTGATCTACAAACTGCTAGGATAGGGTAAACAAAAAAAGTTAGCAATAAATAATAAAAAGGTTTGCTATAATTTATAATACAGAAAGAACAGTCACAGAGAAACCTGGGACTGATTTGTGGCCATACTACTAAAAGACCAGCTCTACAGACATTGGTCTTAGGAACCAATCAGTGTCAGTGGACCAAACTGAGTTGCGGGGCTGCAAGAGCAGATTAAGCAGGGAAGAAGTAGAAATTCTGATGTTCGAGTATCCATGAGAGTAAATAAATGGATATTTGGTTTACTGTGTGGAAATCCTGGGCTGATTTCAAGTATTAGATGTTCTTATTTATAAAACAAGCAAGTTAAGCTGATGCACTGGTGTTAGCATGTAAATAGATTTAGCAGTATTTGTTTATTTGTCTTTTAGGGTGTTTTCACACCAGCACTAGTTAGTCCAGTTTAAACCGACTCTGGTTTGTTTGTTGCGGTTCGTTTTGGCAGGTGTGAAAACAAAGACCCTCGAGGGGAGGTAGTCTCGGTCCGGTTCCTAATGAACTCCGGAGCGGTTTGTTTGTAATGAGAACATGATCCGACCTCGATCTGACCCAAGTATTAGGTGTACTCCACAAACATCTCCTGCAGTCAGGTGTGCTTTGCATTATGGGAATGCGGCAGGTGGCGTAAACAGAGAACTGGAGAACTGTAGCAGCTAACAGGGCGAGGACAATGAAACGAGGTCTCTCTTGGACTAGCAGTGAGGGACGTTGTCTACTTGATGTTTGGAGTGAGCTGGGTGTTCTGCAGGTGGACTGTAGTTTGGTATATTATCAGATTATTATTACAGCTATGAACAGATGCTGTCTCTGCGCTGCTCTGTGCTACGCTGTACAAGAAATGTTCAGTAGTTTAGAAAACCAGATCTTCTCCCTGTGTTTACTTTCTTGCTCTGAACAATCAGAGGAGACAATGTGCTCACGTGGTTTGTTGGGGCGCATTTTGGTGTATTTCGGTTTTTGCTTGTGTGAAAACAAACTTAACCGAGGAGGAAACGCTCCAAGTAGACAAACTCATTAACTGATCCAGACCAGTGAAACAAACTACAGGTGTGAAAACGCCCTCAGTCACTGCAATTTTGTGTCAAATCAGACCGAGCAATGGAGCCTTCTCATTACCTCTTCAGTAAGCTCATGGTATATTTAGAGATAGCCTAATAGTAGATGACTCAAGGGCGAGGATTTTTCTCATCAGTGGACGAGGTGCCCACATATTTGCTTGTCAAGCTTGTTTTTGGTTCCAGCTATTTATACCAGAGTAGTTATAGTCTATTTACACCCTAAGTATAGTCCTTACCAACATGCTACCGTTTCATGGTAGTGAACTACTATATAATATGCAACTAATATAATAATCACTACAGCTGTACGCCAATTCACAACTTTAGTCTTCTACTGAGTGGTCAAGCAGCTTTGCACACCCCTCAAGAAGACCCTACCAGCTGAATCCAAAATAACTTTGACTATGTTTAAGATTTTAATAAAATGGTCAAGAAAAGGAAATTATACAAGCCAGGCTTGCTCACAAGGTTATAAAGCAGTGGCTGGTACTGCAAAAGCAGGGATATGCGTTTGACCTAAACTATGTCTTCACTGAATCAATACAACTACTATATGTCAATAAACCGTCCGTAGGTGGCAATAGTTACTGCAGATTGTGTTGACTGACTCATGTTGTTGTGGGTGGCTAATGCTTTCAATATGATGCTTTACTGCCTGGAAGCAGTAATGAGAAACCATCCCTCAATCAACTCATTTTTAAAGTGCCTTTAGGTAAGGCTGAAAATTTGTTTGGATGATTTTCATTAAGAATTTTCTTGGAGAAGTTAACCTGTCCCCTGAGCGAAGCTACGAGTGAACCCCGAAGTTAATTCCTAAAATAGAGAGAGATGGGAGAGAAAGAGTGAGGATCGGAACGGCTGAGCAAAAGCATGAAAGGAGATGAGCTTTTGTTGCTGAAATGACTCACCATTATCTCCATGGGGCTCCAGCGGGACGTGCCCCAGTACATGGCCATTCCTTGATTGATCACGTGGGTCATCGCTCGTACCGTCTCTGCAGATCAGAAGGGATTGATCCAGATTAACCAGAGACAAAGTGCAGCATGTCACAGCACTGCCAGCATAATGCATTGCCAGGAGTGTTGGGAAAGAACAGCGGAAGGAAGAAAACAATACTGGATTGATTTAAGAAACAGCAGCACGCCCTTAATGAGCTCTTTGGCTGTTTGTGTTAAAATGAGCTTGCTATTCTAATCAATACAAGCTAATAAAAAGACAGTCCCTAGCAGCTGAAGGCGGTGGAACAATGGCACAGTTGAAAATATTAATTAAAAAAAAGAGAGAGAAAAGATAGCGCTTATAAACAATGTTCTCTAGGCTGAGCATAAGGAATCTAGTACCAACAAGTAGTTTACAGCTGTTTTGCTGATGGCCATGCTTGATGAAGTGCACTTTTCTGTTCAGTTTAATAAGAGCTGAGAAGGAGATGAAGAGAGAGGGAGAGAGCGAGGAAAAGTCATAAAAAGAGAAAGACTTCGCAAAATGTATGTTGCAGCACCAGGGAAGAGCATAAAGAGCAGAAGGCCACCAACGCTTCAGGGTCAGGTCACATGCTAACGTGAATTTTGGTGAACTTTTGAAAGGGCAGCTGGAGAAATGAATAAGCAAAGGCAATTCTGCTGCCTTCACAAGTCACTCCTCATTACGTAAATCTTAGGTTACATCAAAATCCGACTGGCAGGGGTTCCCCTAGATCAAAAGGCCAGCAACAGTGATCTCAACAGTATAGTTCCAGGAAGTTTCTAATCAAACGTCTGGCTTGGCATTAAAGAAAAGAGAATGGGAAAAATCTATCCTTACTCATTAGAAGAGAACGCTATCTGTCCATTAAGATATATCAGTTTTCTTATCTGATCCTGAAACATTTGAAATAAGGTGATGACAGAAAGGTGCAGACCAAGGACGTATGAATCTACCCCAAGCCCCCCGCCCCCCTTTTTTGGTCTTGTTTTCTCTTTGCTCTGTGATAAATGATAACTGATGTACTTCATATGCTATTCTAAGTGCTTTTAAACTACTCTGAATAACAATTCATAATTTAATTAACGCATTATATAATGTTAAATTAATGTTAAACTAATGATTGACAAAGAAGTAGTTTAGACTTTAGTTTAATTTTTTAACCATGTTATTCATAGCTACAGGCGATGTTAGCCTGCTGTATGCTGTGCGCCAGAACCTAGCATCGTTATTAACGCTATTATGATGGACTAATTTCATTTGATTTACACGTTTCTTTGAAAAATAACTCCTTATGCCCACCTTTTGACACCCATGTGTCTGCACCTGAGTCTTGCACAGTGAGTCTTGCATATGACTGGAAAGTTTTCGTTCCAGTTTTGGTGCTGCTAACAACCTAATGTAGCTACAGAGTCTCATGTGACAGCACGGAAAGGCACAGCCAATCACAGTGGCCATATGTGTTATTAATGTTAATTAGGTTGATGAGACGTTGACAGATCTGGGTTTTTTTTTCCATAATCGCTGGATATTGGTGGGGACGTGTCACTTCTGCCCATGCTAATTCTACACTCTTGTGGCAGACTCTGCTGTAAGATCAACATGCCGAATTTGGAGATATCTAGGGCTGTGAAGCTGGATGCTGTTTTACTGTGCTGTGAAAGTGTGTAAATCATGTCTCCTCAGAAAGCTACAGAAACTGCAATAGCAACAAATCCGCTTCTCGGAATTCCTCACCTTCCATAGGCGTGTTGGGGTCTGGTCTGTTTGCAAACACCACATCCACGTATTCTAACTGCAGTCTATCCAGTGAAGCTTTTAAACCTATACAAGAGACTCACAACGTCAGTCACAACCTTCAAGTCAGTCACATGACATTCTGCCAAAATCACAGACACAGATCTTAACTGAGCACCAAATATGTTAGTTTTATCTCACTGAACCTCAGATACTGGCTCCATAATTAGCTTGCTTATTCAGCAGCTCAAGGGAATCTTAAGACCATGTTCTCAAGGGAACCTTGAGGGAATGCCATGTTCTCCCGGGAGCGAGGCACATTAATTAAAACGGCTCTTGCTGCACTATTATTAGTTGCTACGGACAGAGTGTCAAATGTTTGATTTAGGCTCACCTTCAATAATGTGCTTTCGGGACAGTCCTCTTTCAGTCTCTGCCCTGGTGAACGGTAACAGCATATATATATAAACATAGAAACGAACAGCCCCTCAACAGTTACTGTTACAATTCTGTTACAATCACCTTAAACGTTCTTACTGTAATACACACTACCGCTCAAAAGTTTGTGAAAGTGAAATGTTCTGGTTTTGAATGGAGTATCTTCTTCCTTAACACAACAATGAACTGACGGTTCTCTAAAGAAAGTTGTTTCTTTCTGGACATTTTGATTCTGTCAGCAAACCATCAACTGCTGATCTTCAGATACTAAACTAACCAAGAATGTTGTTCCCTTTTATTCTCACTTATTAGTAGAATGTTTTTCAGCTGTGCATCACAATTGAGCAAGAGTGTCCTAACAACCAATTAGCCCAATAACATCCTTAACTTGGATTGGTGGCCGTACCAGGAGATTTAGACAGAGGACTGAGAATTACTGATAATAGAACTATATGTAAAATAAGCCTCTATACAAAAATAAACTTTAATACAAACATTTTTATTCTTTAAAAATCATCTGATGCACTTACATTAATTGTGAAATGGACAATATTGTTTGTGAATTGCATGAAAATAGCATGAAATGAAATTCTAAAGTGATCCTAAATATATATATAATAGAGATGGAAAGATTAATCGGCTATGTATCGGTATCGGCAGATTTTTAACCAAATTATGCGACTGGTGATCAATCAATATTTCTCCACGTATGTGAGTTTCAGAAAACAGCAGACCTAGCATGCGCAGCTAGCACAAAACAAATCACCCTGAGAACCGTGCAGACCAGATCTGACCGGTACGAACAGAACAGCAGCAACAGTTCAATATTCTACATTTGATGATTGCAGATTGTCGGTTAAAATGACAGAGTCTGCGTTCAATTACAGTTTTTACTGCATTTATTTAATTAGCTTTTTCGTTTTAAATTAAGAGTCTAACTTTAATGATGGCAGTACTAGTGATATTCGAATGATTTACTTTGTTTAATTACTGATAAATTTGTTTAAAATATTATGCTGTTTCATATGAGCTCGTTAAAAATGGTAATAATCAGTTTAGACCATGTTTCAGGATTTGCTTGCGCTAATAACTACATGTAGCTCTGCTGTGGCATATAGCCCCGCCCTCTATTGGTATCGGCTATCGGCCGATCGCGCTGAAAGGTGATTGGCGATTGGAATCGGCTGATCGGTCCATCTCTAACATATATATATATATATATATACATTAAGCCATTAAATTATTCAAGGAGAGATTAGATATGACATTCCAATTGCACACTGAAAGGCAAAGTGAAAAGACAATAAAGATAAAAACAATAGTTTTCAATAGTGGAGCTCAGAAAATGTATTAAAATGAACAGTTAAGGAGACAACGAATAACTGTGCAATACCTCGCAGACCACCTAAGCCATCTTCATCAGATAAACAAACACTACTTAAAGCTTTCATCTTTGAGAGAGAGATCTGAAACAATCCACTGGTGTTTCTATCCATCATTCCACTGTAAAGCCAAATCAACATTATGGGTATGAAAGAATATGTAGCTGTCATGAAGGCCTCTCTAAAAAACAGGAGAAACTGCACAAATCAAACAAAGAAGCTGCTGGACTGACCCCCTCAGAGTCCAGACCGTAACATGGGTGAATGTGTTTGGGATCACTTGAATTGAGAAGCAGAAAACTCCCTCAACTTCTTAGACTACTTTTTCGAGGATAAATATCACTGAAGAATTAAAAGCAGGTCTCTCAAAACAATGGAAGACAATGGGTGAAGATTACAAAATCTGATTTTCCATTTCATTGTTGAGGCTTCTCGTTTCATTGTTTGCCCTTATGCTTTATGTCTTGACTCTGAAACATGAACACATAATCTAGTTCTGGTTCTAGTTTTGACTGAAGGGGTCTAGCGCATTCTGCAGGTTCACTATGAATCAATGAAATAAGCACGGTGATAGAGAACAACGTACTTTCCACCCCAAAAGATTTTCGTAGTGATCACTAAACTGGAGCGCCTGCAGACACAAAAAAAGAGCATCATGTTAAAAATGGGTCACAGTTTTTCATTAAAGGTTGTAGGAAACAGCAGCTGAGACACAGACATGCAGAAAAGGATTAAAACGTCGCAGGCAAATGCTAATAAATGCATAGATTCATTTCAAAGGAATACACACACAGGCACAACCACAGGGGGACTGAAATAGGCTCATGCTCTCTGGAGGTGACTGTTGCATGGCCTGATACTGATGCACTTTGACTGGCAGGATGACTAAGCTGCAGGGCTGCTAGGTGAGCACTGACGCACACAACACAATACAAAACACACACACACACACTTTATGATCATCTCCTAGGGAGAGCTCAGTTACTCGCTGACTTATCGCTGGGGCCCAGCCACTTTGAGCGCCCATCTCTGGCATTAACAGCTCCATTTACAAACTAGGATTTTCTAATAAGCAAGCAGAGGCACCTTTGAACTGCAGACTGGTGGTTCAGCACTAACAGATTAACTGGTAACAAACTGAGGGCTACAGTCATGTATCGGATCCATAATTTAGAAAGCTATGAGGCCCAGCGATGGCACTGCTCCTGCCATTAATATTTCATATCTCTGCCCGCCTGCTGTACACGGTGCCACATGCTGTATTGTTCTCCTCTGTCACCCTACGCACCAGGCCAGGTTATCAGGCAAAGATAGAGGGATGACTGAGCGGAAATTAAAAGGTACACTTCTTCATAAACGTACCTCCATCCTTTCTTCTTTATAATATTGCCCAACACCACCTCGGCCCTGGAACAGAGATAGACAGATGGTTATCAGCATCGTCCGTCATTTCACTGACACTTACTTACTGTGACCTACCAAGACACTAAGAACAGAAAAGAAAATAGAGCTCGCAGGTGTTAATTTACTGTTTAAACCTGAAACTACTAGTAACAGGCGTGACAACCTATGACAAGTTATGACAATCAAAGGAAAATGCTGTTGCCAGTGTCAACTGCTACTTTAAAGTGGTAACTGGACAATACATTTTATTTACCCTTCCCTCTAATTATGAGGCACTGTTCCCTGTAAAAAAAAAAAATCGTCGCTGTCCATTGAAAAACGTATCTTAATTTTTCACGATTTCTATTTTTCTACATTAATTAAATACAGCAGCTGCCATTTACATTGCAGGATAATTTCATGATGAATGGGCCAATAGAAATTCTCCAAAACAGCTTGGAAAAAGTTCTGGTTCCATTGACTTACATTAAAAGTAAAGACAGTTTTAGGCCTCTCGTGTAAAGTTACCATTTTGGAGATACCTGTATTTCATTGGACAGTGACGATATGTAGCATCGCTACAAACTGTGCTGAGCTTTGCCAATAATTTCATCTAATAATAAAGTAGCGATTACCATTTAACATTTAAAGACACACTGTCAAATAAAATCATAATATTTTGCAGTGTAGTTCCAGAAATATTGCAATTTTATCCCAGACGTTCTTAATCTCTACTTCTGTTTAAGACCTGCATTATCTGTAAAATGAATAAACAGATTTGCTCTGGATCAATCAGTACCTTTAACCCTTAACACACCTTTCATCATACACCACTGAAGGACTATGGTGCTTTTAATTTTATATACTTTGTCATAAAATAATTATGAAGGTTCTTTATCCATCCATCCATTATCTTTTGCTGTATCCCAATAGTTGGGGGTCACAGGGGGGCTTGAGCCAATCCCAGCATCATTGGGCAAAGGCGGGGTACACCATGAACCAGTCCATCGCATGGCCAACACACACTCACACTTATGGGCAATTTAGAGTGACTGATCAACCTAACATGCAGGTCTTTGGACTGTGGGAGGAAACCCACTCAGGCACGGGGAGAATATGCACAGTCCAATAGGTTCTATAATAATATATCACACATTGGTGACGAGCAAAAATGTCAACAGATAATGTTTTTATTCCTTCTGAACAAGTTGTTAAATAATGTGTGGTGTGGTGAAGTTAAAACAATAGCAAACATACAAATTTGGAATGGGATGTTTACAGTATGTGATGCATTTTGTTGCCTTTTTTGTATGCAATGTGGAAAATGAAATAAAGTTTAATAAACATTTCAATAAAAACAATAACAAGTATGTTCAAAACACTAAGAAAGTTTGCACATTTTGAACAGATGATCCAAACCGGACCAGTCTGCGCTCACTTGTCTCAGGTCAGTAAAGCTACTTAATGAACTGGAGTAAATATATTTTACTCTCACAAGCAGATCTTACAGACGCTGTGTTTTTCTTTTGTGCTGCAGTTTAGCTCATTGTTTGTGCCATTGTCTCTCTTCTGTTACCTCCTCTGGGAGATCTGGTTAAATGTGGTTTCATGGCTGTTTCACAGTCAAGTGTTTTATATTCCACCTCTGCCAGCTCTACAGTGTTATTCCCAGTTGGGTAGACTGTTTTTGTTTGTGAGTTTAATAAGACAGAGCTGGTGATTAATAGTATACAGGCTGTGCATGTCAAGCAGCGGTGGTGGTTCTTAGGAGATGGGTATATTTCAGTCATGCTCAAAGATTCTTTTTCTAAAATGGCTTTTAGATGCAATTATTTTTGGGTGGCATTTTGTGTAGCACCAACTGCCAAACATACAAAACATACAAACACAAAAAACCCTTGATTGTTCCTCTTTAAAGATTTGTGTATTATAACATACTGTGCAATTATTAAAAACCTTCCAATTAAAAAAGGTTTCAATTTTGTTCCGTATAATCAAGTTTACGTTTTGCTCAAACAAGTCAATATTCAAAAAAAATTATTTACATATTAAGCTGATGCTTTTATTTGCAAAGCAGATAAACAACATCAAAAACTCTTGTACTGAGATGCGGATGCTTTTAATAGTTGTTTTTGTCTTTGTTTTGCTTGAATCATTATTTTTTTTTGTTTCTGTAAATTAAATTTCTATGGATTGTTACCCAGTTATTTGTAACCATAAAATAAACTTGGAAAGAACAAACTTTATGGTCCCGTTTATTTTTCTAACATTTTTCACAGGAGAAATGTTCAGTTAGGGAGTCTACACATATTTCAAATATAGGGGTTAGTGTCTCCTTCCAACATATGAGAATCTGTTGTGTTGCTGTGACAATTCCTACTGTTACAATACAAAACTCTGTTTTATTAATGTTGGGGATTTCAGTTTTGTCTCCTAGAAGACATGGTTGGTGACACTGGGATACTGTATCCCAGCCCATTTCCAAGACATTTTAGCACCATCTTCCAGAAAGACGAAATCCTTTTGCATCCCCATAATGCATAAAAATATGTACCACATTGTTGTTTACATTTCCAACACATATTATTCGTCGTGTCGTGTCTGAGTGACAGCCATTATCGGTGTATCAATTTTACAGACAGTAGCGATTACCATTTAACATTTAAAGTCACACTGTCAAACAAAAATCATAATATTTTGCAGTGTAGTTTCAGAAATATTGCAATTTTATCCCAGAGATAGACCAGACCTTTTTTAATCTCTACTTCTGTTTAAGACCTGCATTATCTGTGAATAATAAACTAATATTATAAAATGAATAGACTTAGTAATATTTTCTCTGGATCAATCAGTATGCTATTTCAAGAATACACTACTGCAACAAAATGAAAATTTTATTTTATTATTGCATACGATATGATATGGCACACTCCTAACTGAGATATTAAAAAATACAATCATTTTCATCAGATTGTAACAGAAGTCAGTGATCCAGAATGTCACGATACTAAATAATGCACTCCAAATATCTCCATATATCCAGCCCTGAAGTAAAGTGAATGATACTGGACAGATATAATCTGTCTCTAGTAGATATATAATGGTAAATGAGAAAAAGGGTGAATTTATCTTTTGCTAAAAACAGTTAAAAGTAGTACCTGATGTGATAATTAGAGATGGGTTATATGGCATAATATTTAGGGTATAATATTGTTCACTGTATTCAAAAATGTTGGTGATATTATTGTGTACGATACTATATGGCACTGTACACTGTACTGTACTTTGTCATAAAATAATTATGAACTTAGGTTATTTATCCATCCATCCATTCATCTATTATCTTCTGCAATAGTTGGGGGTAAGTGATACCGATCTAGCACATTATACTGAATTAGATTTCCTTTTGCTTCTCTTATGTGTCTCCCATTATTAGCCAAAATGCCATCCCCTTGTATCTTCATCCCTTTGCCATATTACCCTTAAACAGCTCCTGAATGAATTATTCTTATTTCCTTAAGTTTGCTTCCAACTGTGGGCACTGACAGCGAATTCAACAGTGAGTTCAAGCATAATCTTTGTTAAATAAAAGAATATTAAAATAACTTAATTCAGTGAAGTAGTGCTTATACTATCTTGTCATTATTCATTTGTAGTTAATTTATTAAGACAGGACTCAAATGTTACACCAACCTTTACCGTCAAAGATCCCTTTAATAAAGCTGACAAGACAGAGTTTCTCCTGAGACTCAATGCTGTAAAGTCAGGTGTCTGAAACTGGAGGCTATCCCACAACACATACCATAACATAGATGGCAGCACACATTTAATGCCTTCACTGGCGGATTTTATTATCAGTTATACATCATTGGGTGCGGGCCTACTCTAAGCATCTTAGCATACTGATTACATTTGGGTTGTGTGAAAAACATGATCAAACTTTATGTTTCTTTGACGCTCACATGCCCACCACTGAAATCAAGCCTAGGTTCACAAGGACATCACTGCAGAAAATGTTAACATTCAGTAGGAAATAGTGTGCGCTGTGTGCTGATACCACGCTCGTCTTTATCATGGGGAAGATTTTCCCCAGACTCTTTGCCACAGGCTCAGCCAAGCGGTACTGACAGCTTGGTGGCTGCAAGTCTTTATGGCAGCCATTAGTGATGCAGTGGCTGCTAATTGGGCCCCAGTGTAGGTACGATCAGGCCTGCAATCCACTCTGCCAGTGGGAGCTCACTGGGCTCCACGCACGTCAAACAGAGCGAGCTGTCCTGCCATAGCGTGACCTTTGCGCTGCCTCGGCCGCCTGCTTCTTTCTCACTCTCTCCCAAAGTGTCCATCTCGCTGCTCTGAACATCCCCCTCATACCTCGCTTCCTCGCTCAGGTTTGTGTGGTGCAGTAGGCTGATAGGTGGAGGAGTAAAGGAGCACAGCGCTTGATAGCAGTTATCCAATTAGTTCGACCCTTGGGTCTTCCTTTTTGAAATGTTCTGGTTGTTCGCTCTTCAGCCATGCTCTGAGACATGCGCTTTCAGAGAAGCCAATCAGCTGAATTTTAGTCTGAGCTCTAACTGGAGTGCTAGCTGAATGTATTTCTGAATAATACATATGACACAAGGTGTGGAAAAAAAGTTTAGCAAAAAATCTAAACGTACAGAACTTTTCCCTCCAAAAGTAGACGGGCAGCCAAGACCTTTACTACGCAATGATTGTGCAGTCCAGTCATTTCATCAGCCAAGTTTTTTATCATATAGTCATGACCATAGAGTTTTCAGCCCCTAACTTGGTCTGATGTAAGGTACATTTAATATAGTTTTAGGCTGTTTGGTTCATGTGCTGCTTTCAAACCCAGATCAGCCAATAAGTCCTTTATTTTTAGGTTAGCTAGTTAACAACGGCCAGTTATTAAATATAATTAGTTTGTGATGTACCTGTTTTTAGGATATTAGCTTCTGATACTTGTTAGTTATAATAACAATAATACTCTAGTGCTAGGGTTGTGTACTGAACTCCATAATTTTAAGGGCACAAACTTATTACATTGCCATTACTGAGGATCGATTCGTTTAAATCAATTAGTACCAGTCAGTATCAAGTCCAACACATAGGGCAAGGGCAAGCCTCAGGTGGTCTCTAATGTGATTACACCTTTTTAAACTTCTAATCTAGATGCACCCATGCCGCATTCCAACGGGACTTGGAGAGCCCACTACAATGTCTCGTGGACTAAATTTCAGTGTCATATGCAGAAGCAGCTGCTTAATTAATCCAGTGAATGCAAGAGCAGGACAACATTGACATGTAGAAAAAAAAAATCCACAAATGAATAATAGTCTCTGTAAAATACTTCTAATTATGCAATAATTAGAATGCACAATTAACATGAGGGGAAACAGCTAAATAACCAATAAGAAGAGCACATAAGCAATAAGAACAGCAATAAGCACTCACCACAATTAAGCCAACTAAAGGCAAGTCTGATACAGGGCAGTCACTTTCACTTCTGATTATTTTAGGAGGAAAATCGTTTATTTGT
This sequence comes from Megaleporinus macrocephalus, assembly GCA_021613375.1. Taxonomy (NCBI): domain Eukaryota; kingdom Metazoa; phylum Chordata; class Actinopteri; order Characiformes; family Anostomidae; genus Megaleporinus; species Megaleporinus macrocephalus. The sequence goes on along the minus strand of CM038714.1, from coordinate 16,926,579 downwards.
GAATAGAGTATGTTGATTATTGGATGGCATATACCCTCATACAGGACTGCGGGTGGCAGGAGGCCAAAATGCCTACATTGTAGACGGGAAAGGGACAATTTTTTGGCTGGAGTGACGAATTCTAGTGGGAGCGGGACCTCGCACAGACCGAAATGCAGAGATGAACATGGCAGCGCATGATCAACCACAGAATATATCTAAAAGCTAAAGGGTGTACCGAATGTTTTAGCCTCAAAGTCAAGACACTGCAGCAGCTGCAGCCAACATTACATCGTCAAATTAATTTATTAACTAGTGGGAAGTTAAGAGAAACAGCAATTTTCCCCACTGGGCTGGTTGACGATAACTTTGCATTTTTACTAGCGTAACTCAACACTGAGCCTCTGGCTGCATCGGAATTCCCTACAAATAGCAAAATGTTTCTGCGAAATCAATTTTCACCCTTTTTAAAAAGATGCTATTTAGACTCAATGAACACCAACACATGCCACAATATTATTAAACTCTATTTAAGTGTGACTGGCTCAAAATGAGTGTGTATTAGATTGTCTACAAGTGTGTATGTTGTGCAAGAGAGATGGAGATAGAGGCAGACGGGTGAGTGGGTGGCGCAGCCTGTGTTTTTGTTTGCTTATGTGTGTGAGAGAGAGAGAGAGACAGAGAGAGAGAGAGGTTATGGGAACTGATGTGTCTGCATGCTTTCAGATTGCAGGCCATGTCTATGGGCGCGTCTCTGTGTGTTTACTCGCGTGTGCGTCTGTGTATTCTGTGTCTCCTGGCGGCCTACAGTGAATATTTACTCCAGGTTGTGTTTGTCTTGAAACAGGCGCGTGTACGAGACCATGATATTCAACAGCTTTAGGGGCAGAGCCAACCAACCCTCACCTATCACACTCCAATTATACCGCATGACACGGACGTTTAGCGCCAAGCTAACAGCAAAACGCACTCTCGCCATTCTCCTCCATCCTTCATTTGCGCAGTTTGTTAATGAAACATCATGTGTCAGGCTGTTCTTCTCATCCAGCCATATTAGCGCTTCAGAAGGCCTACTGAATTCTGCTGAGCGGCGCTTAGTGTCCTCATATGGGAGCAGCATCTACAGTGCTGCAGGGAACAGAGGCGGGAATCAGGCAACTTGAACGATTCGTAGCGGCGGCGCTGTCATACAGTGGATTTCTCACGTTAGCACTCTCTCAGTCTGAATTTGTGAGGTCACTGCTTCCTGGGGTAAGGATGCTTACATCTAGTGACACCTTAGGTAACTCTGTTGGAGGGCATCCTATTTAATCTTGTAAAATGTGTAATGATTTCATAAGTTATGAGCATTATTAATAACTGTTTTTACATTATAGCTACACCAGCGGTAAAGGAAGGGCTGTAGAGAGAACACAGTTGAACATTTTTTTACTTTTTATGGCACGAAAGGGATTTTCTATCAATCATTTATATTGTCTTTAACAGTCAGTAGTCTACTAGTTTGAATTAGCACCACTGTTTGAATGCTGGTCTACGTCAAGCATCTTACAGGCATTTTTAAATGAGTCCAAAAGTCTTTAGGTAGACATTGTTATTAATCTCTAAATTCTTTTTTATATCGAGAAAATGTATTGTACATGAAAACTGACTTCTCTGTTGCGCTATTTCCATCCATACATGACCAGGCTCCTATCTCTTTCTACAGGAAAAGACCAACATTGTATTTGCTATCTTTTCAATGGTAGATCACTGGAAAACTCACAGCTGATTCTAGTATTAAGCTCAAATAACAGGGTTGCTCTGGGTACTACACATGGAAGCAAGTCGGCCAGCTCTTTTTATTGGACGGGACATGATATAGCCTCCAAATTACGTGTTACAAACGTTCTCATTTATTATTTAGCCAGTGAGTTGTCTCCTATTTCATTACATCTATCAGCTAAGGCTACAACAACTAACCAGGCTAACTTGTTTTTCCATCATTGTTGACTGTTGTCTGGCTGCAGTCTGGACATTCTTACTGATGGTACATGTAAAACAGTGTACAGTATAATCCTTTCCTGACAAATCCAATCATCGTTTAGTCTCCATACATTGTTTTTACTTTTATTATTAATTATTATTAGTTAAATTACAATTGACTGTTAATTATGAACTGTTACACAGACATGACGAGTAGCCACTAAAATGTGAGCACATACTTGTGGACCCTTGAGCTACATGAGCAGGTTAGTTGAAGCATGTGAAGCATAACGCGCTGTTGTGTCGCCAGTGAGTCACGTGGATGTGCCACTATTTACTTTTCTTAAATCTTTCCCACTTGTTTTCACCCAAATGTAGTCATGGCCAATTCCTGCCTGTTAATTAGGTTTTCTTAATTACACACTGATGCCAAGCTGATGGTGAAGACAATGTGAGATCTCGTTATGATCTTCTAGATTTCGTGGCATGGATGCCCTGAACTTCATAAATAAAACTTTTAAATATAGTTAAATTACACAAGTTAGTCAAACCAGTTGATTCCTGATTAAGGTTTTAGCAGATTAACTGCAAACACTATGAATATTCATAGCTGGCATTAAGCATAAGCACTATAAAGTAGTTATATGTCACATGCCTTCAAAAAAAGGTTATGTGTTTTATTTAGAGGGGTGTGTTTGTGTTTTATTCCTTTCTATTATCCTCAAACCAGCTCTTAGCGTGTTACTGGAGCAAATTCATGGCATAATGAGGAATGGTGATGACTCTAGGATGTAATCTTAAGTATTAGGGAGGATAATCTCTCAGATTATTGTGCTACATCCTGCATAAAACAAAAGCTTGCTGCGATTAAGCCTGAGTATAATATTTTTTGTTTTTTAATGGGTATTCTAAGGCATTATGCTCAAAATCTCCATATCAGAGCTCCTGTTTATCAGTCTTTGACCTTTATTCTTCAGTGACATACATTTGCAGTACACTCTACTCCACAAGAAAGGGACATTCATCTGTTGTTTTAATGCTGTGTCTAAACTTCTAATACACGGCTGGCTGGTTTCCACTGCATCTCCCCATGGAAGGCTCATGCACAACCTCTGACCTGACTCAAGAGGTGAAGCACACACTGTGTTGTACACACCGCCAGCAAATAAATCATTAGGGGTCACTGCAACCTGTAGCCAAGAAGCAAGTTTAACTAAATTGCCTGGTCATGCAAACTACTGCACCAGAACCCAAAATCAAATAGCCTGTGTTCTGTGCATATCTATTAACAATGTAATGATTAAAGGCTACGCTAATTTAGCAGTTTATCAAAAAAATTGGATTAATAAAAGCTTTAAGTCTTAGATTAGTTTTTAGCCAGCATAGCAGCCCACCAGCCAGGACTAGCCTCGCCTGCAGTACACCTCCATTGGTCAGGTGCGTCTCACAGCAGTGTCAAATCACATATATATATATATATATATATATATATATATATATATTTATATATATATATATATATATCCTGCAAGTAAATACCCTTCATTTAGGTTTGATGTGTTTTTTTTTTTTTTGGTGACACAGAACTAAAACAAGCTCTCAAATGGGAACCATATAAAATATCAGGAATTATAAGCTATTTAGCAAACATAGAGAATCACATCACAAGGGAAAAAGTGTATCAGGTGTATCAATCCTCTCCCTGTCTCTTTCCCTGGCCCAAACACACCTGTATACATATTACAGAACAAATAGCACCAATAATAGTAACAATAATAAATAATAAATAAATAATTAAGTCTCTTAATGGAATAACCTGCATTCCATAATGAGCATGCAATCCTTTAATGGGCTAGAATCACCAACCTCTGATCTTTAGGTTTGTACTGCAGGAATGCTTCATGTTTAGTACTTAAAAGTTCAAACTTTTCCTAACTTGGACCAAAAGTCAGCTGAGTATGAGCAGTTCTAATATGAGGGTATTTATAGTTAGGTAAACAGTTAATGGCACTAAGACTTGTTATTCAGTAACAGAACATACTACGACGCAAACTGGCTTAGTTACTTTTAGGTTAAAGAAGTGTGTAATAAAAAACTTTGCACTCTTCCAAAGTTAAGAATACAGAGGGTTATCTAGACCTTATTATTTTTTTTTCCTTTTATTTTTTTTGCCAGGCACTCATGGACAAAATGAGTGTCTGTGTTTTATAAGGAATTAATTTTATAAATTAAGCTCATAAACAAAGACTTTAATCAGATAAAACAACTTACAGTTAATAAGAACGCTGTAGATAAATGATAGTACTGTAAAATGAACAAAATGTTCTCAAGATTATTGTTGAGCAGTCGTGGGCTGGAGGTTAGGGAAGCAGCTTTGTGACCGGAAGGTTGCCCTTTTGATTCCATGAACTGACAGGACACGACTGAAGTGCCCTTGAGCAAGGCACCTAACCCCTGACTGCTACCCGGGCACTGACCACCACTCTGGGCAAGTGTGCTCACTGCCCCCTAGTGTGTGTGTTCACTAGTGTGAGTGTTTCACTAAACGGATGGGTTGAATGTAAACACTTAGAATTTCCCTCTGGAATCAATGAAGTATCTGTCTGTCTATATTAGGTAAACAGTTAATGGCACTAAGACTTATTATTCAGTAACAGAATAGACTATGATGCAAACTGGCTTAGTTATTTTTAGGTTAAAGAAGTGTGTTATAAAAATATTGCACTCTTTCAAGATTTATGAATACAGAGGGTTATCTAGACCTGAATTCTTAAATTCTTTATGATTTTTTTATTATTATTATTATTATTATTTTTTCTTTTATTTATTTTGCCAGGCACTCATGGACAAAATGAGTGTCTGTGTTTTTTAAGGAATTAATCTTTCCAGCATCATTCTTTTAGCCTCCCTATGAACAATGTAAGGAATTTTAATCTGGTGTGCTGTCGTCATTAGAACTTCCAATAAAACCAGTCACTAAAACTCAGCATGTAACGTGCACGTCTGCCTGCCAGTATATATCATGTTGTATTTCTCCTGGAGCCGTTCTGGTTATGTAACTAGTTGGGCTGGATTAGAACAGGGGCATATGTCGTAGTGTATGGCAATATGGATATATTCGGCGTGATGAGGTGTGCTGTATGTCAATTTTGGCTCACTCACTTTCCTGCAGCGTAGACCTCGGCTGTGTCGAACAGATTGATCCCGTTCTCATAAGCCAGAGTCATCAGCTGTTCGGCCATCTGTTAGAGGGGAAGAGAGAAGAGGAGGGGATCGGGGGGATAGCAGCATTTAAGGTGCTTCAGTTTCTTTAATTATTCAGTGCTTGCTATGTAGAGCGCACCATACTGCCTCGCAGCTTCACGCAAGATCACTTAATGAGACGGTCAAAGAGTTCAGATTTTAATTATCCAGCTGTTGGAAGATGTTCTATACATGTTTTTTTCACAGTTCAGATAAAACTCTGAGGTTAAAAGTGGCTTGAAAATAAGCTTTTTGTGTGTAAGGGGTCTTACCTCGTCTGTGATCTGACCGCCAAACGTCACCCATGTTCCTGCAGAAGAGAGTTGAAGAGAGTCACTCCCTGCTTTGCACATACTAATGCGCTTTATATGATTACTATTCTTTTTCGAAAGGACTGATCTAACGGGGATGAGCTTAGCGCTGAATGGAACAAAACAGTTTGAGTGAAAAGATTACACCAGCATCATCAGGACCCCAGCATTTCTTAGAAAAAAGATATTTTTGCTTTGACCATGCACTCATTGTTCACTAGGCTAGCTTTCATGTTGTTGATAAAAGTCGTCAAAGTGCACTCACCTAACCCAAGGCAGGACACCCTCAGTCCAGACTTCCCAAGGTTTCTGTGAAGAGAAAGAAATGTTGTTTTCTCCTTTTTTCACTCCTGAATTTCACTTTGATCTAACTGGGGAGCAGCACTGTCACAACTGAAATTAAGGTTGTTAAAGAACTTTCATCAAGTCACTTTCATCAGATGCATTTTTCATTGGATAGTTCATCCAAAAGTATTTTTCAGGTCCACTACTCACTAAGGTCTGAGGGTAACAGAATACATCCAACATGACTTTTTAAACTATAAAACCTGTGAAATTACATCTTTAAAACTATAATGCGGTTTAGTTTAGGAAAGTCGATATTGACCAATTTACAGATATGTTTTAAAGATAAGCAGGTAATAAATGTTAATATGAAAACAGCTTCAGGAGAAAGAGAACCAAATTGCCCAATTATCTTCCCCTTAAACAGAAAATGTAAGCAAGTGAACATTTTCCAAGATAAAAAGTAGCTCATATACAAAGACTTCCATCAGATAAAAACAACTCAGTATTTACAGTTAATAAGAACGCTGTAGATAAATGATAGTACTGTAAAGTGAACAAAATGTTCTCAAGATTATTGTTGCGCAGTCATGGGCTGGATGTTAGGGAACCATCCTTGTGAACGGAAGGTTGCCCGTTTGATTCCAAGAACCGACAGGACACGACTGAAGTGCCCCTGAGCAAGACACCTAACCCCTGACTCCACTCTGGGCAAGTGTGCTACCTGCCCCCTAGTGTGTGTGTTCACTAGTGTGAGTGTGTGTGTATATATGTGAGGGTTTGACTGCACGGATGGGTTGAATGTAGAAATTCTGAATTTCCCTCTGGGATCAATAAAGTATCTGACTGTCTATATATATTTAGATTACGTTACCAGTACATAATTGATAATAACTATAAATTCATCCATTATCTTCTGCTTTATTATTTTTACTGCTCATTGGAGTCACGAAAGGGGCTGGAGCCAATCCCAGCACCATCGGGCGAAGGCGGGGTACACCTTGGACAGGTCGCCAGTCCACGCATGTCTGATAATAACTATATTTAAGTAATATCCCTAACCCTCATTGTCAGCAACTAAATGACAGAGACAGTATCTTCTGAGACCTCCTGTTGACCTCACAGTTCAGCACCGGTGTCTGCAGAACAAGGGAGTCCAGCTTAAGGGATGATTAATCTCCACAAACGCAGCAGTCATGAGATTTGTGATGACATCTGGATTCAGTACAATTTCAAAGCAGAATTGTGTGGCGTGAGTTGGATTTGTTGTGTGCACCACACTGGAGTATAGAAGAATGGTACATCCTATTTCGTGAGACCTCTGCTGACCCCAAATTGATCTGCAAGAAAATGGTCAACGTGTATTTCACTCATGCTTCTCCACTGCTTATTTAAAAAAATAGATTTTATTTTGGGATTGTAGTTTGAACTTATTCAGCAGAATGGTCCTTATATCGAAGCAAACACTTCCAAATAACCAAGACATTAAATCACGACCTTAGAAGTTCCTTATTCAGCATACTTTTTTTTTAATCATCATTTATCCTTGAAGATGTGTTTCTAAGGCCATTGAATTTCACAAACCTGGGAGCTAAAAGCTTGATGTACTGCTCTGAGACAAGCGCAGCTACTGAAGACACATATCAGAAACCTTAAACTGGCCCTTTGTGTGTGCTTTTTATTCATTGTGTACATAGATAAAGATGTGCATTGGGGATTAAGGATGATATAACATGCTGTCTGTGTGAGTAGGAGTACGAGGCATGTGCATATTTGTATATACACACACACACACACACACACACACACACACATGTGCGCATACAAGTGTATGCGAGTAAAAGAGAGGAAGAGAGAGAGAGAGAATGTGTAGGCCTATGTGTATATGCATTTGTGGAGGTGTGCATGAAGAATTAGGAGTATGTGGGAGTCCAGTGAAAGTGAAAGGATGCTAAGTTAAACCAATTGCAGTAGGTTACAGGGGGTGACTCTGGATTTGATTTGCCATCTGAGGGCATTCTTTATGGAAAGCACACAGAGTTACCAGCACGTCCAGCACTTCGGTAGAGAATGTTCTGGCTCCAGTAAAGCCAGAGCCATACTTGCCATGCAGCTAATCCTTTAAAACGCTGGGGAACTTGACCAAGTTAAGAACTGCTTGTCATATATCTGCCCCCATAGCATTCTCTCAGGACAACCGATAAGACTATCTGATTGAATGTAGCACTGCCAGGTGGGCGGGGGGGGTATAATATATATCTAAAATATATCATCATGTTTTGCTGGTATTATACAAACTCATTGTAGCCAGGCACGGGCAGACCACGGGGCTACAGCCATTGCCACTTTGCACTCATTTTGTAAAAGTGCCTTCTTGGTTGGCAAGTATTACATCTGTACTTTATACAACCATTCTTTAAGATTTAATGAGGCTAAGCTCAGTCTTGCCCTAGACTAGCTTCATCACTCCAGTGCCCCCTCTGGTGCAGTACTGACCACCGGAGGAGATTTCAGACCAGTAATTCCAACATGACATGGAGGCACGCATCACAGCAGTGCAGGAAAACGTGCTGATAAACCACTGATAAATAAATATGCTTGAAAAACAGAAAGCTACAATGTTTGACATACTCTGACATACACTACAATTTCATTTCACGCCAGAAACTGTTATGACAGCCTACGACACCAGAGATTGATGTTAGACCATAGACGTCAACTTGGATGCAAGCTTTACAACAGCACTGGAACTTGTGGTGGTACTGATAATTAGTTGTGCACAACAATCAAATTGCAGTAAGAGGCAGTGACACTTGCTAAGTCAACAAATGGGAACCTATGCAAGGATCGGTAGAGCTCCTCAATACAGCACCCCGTGTTCACCAGAGATCAGGCTTCAAATTCTCATTTGAGCAACTTATTTAAATAATAAGTAAATATAAAAATTACTTTTGGGTGCTTTTGGGAAAAAATATTTGCTTTCCTTCAAATGAGAACATGAGTACACTGCTTTATTAAAAATAGAGACTGCAATATGCTGTTAATTAAATTAAGCTTAACAGATTTTCATGTTGCCCTTTTCCCCGTGAGCTCCTGCATGTGGCACTGTAAAAGCATTGTGGGCAGATTGGATGTTGCTATATGAAAGAATCTGAACTTCATTAAACTGCTGGAGGCCTCCTAACTACCTGTTTTGGTGATTCTTCAGCTTCGTTCCACTTACCAAAACAAATGAACAACCCAGATAAATTCTAAACTTCTTCACAATTTGCTATCATCGTGGAGTGTAAAGTTTACCCTACTTCTCATCTGTTTAAAGCATGTGAAGTGAATCAGAGATGTAGCGATTACGGGAGGGCTCTTTTCATGCTTCAAGGTCTGTGAGATCAAACAAATTTGTTAATAAGATTAGTTCAGTGAAGCTCAGCGATCTGTACCTGTTTACACTAACAGGCTGCTAATAAGCCGTGGTTTGCCGGTCTAAACTGATTTACCCTGAAATCAGACTGCTGCTTTGTTATAAATGGGAATAAAGCACTGGAAACAAAAATGGATACATGCTGTGAGCTGTGAGGGTTAATAAGACCTGACTGTCTTCCTGTGGGTGTGGTATCTCTTTGCTGGCGCTGTGTTGCACTGAATATTTTAGGCTGCAGCTAAATACTGCATGATGGACAGCTGCCCAGACACTGACACAGCAGACTGTAAAAGATTGGGTTTACGATGTGCCACTGGAAAGCATGGTGGCGATAGGAAAGGTCACCTGCGTCTGTTAACCTGGACAAATGATGAAGTGAGCACACAGGTGACTCACTTAGGTCAGGAGAGCTGACTCGCGGGGAGCACTCCTTATGAATTACTGGATTTGGAGGTGGAGCACCAAATCTCAGAGAGAGTGCAATAGAGGAAACATCCCTGTTGAGAAAAAAAGTGTCCCTCAAGATAAATACGTTCAACAGACCGGTTTAAAGCAAGTATTAGATATATGGGTGAATGCTGCAGTCCACTTGCATGTTATGTTGCTGTGCGTGCTGAAGAGCAGTGGGCCATGTGGAGTGTTAGAGTATTACTTCTGGGCCATTTAGTTAACAAGTGCCAACAGGGGCTAGCTGTCCATCAGCTGGCTTCCAGACCCATGAGTGAGCAGTACGATGCTGTATTGCTGAAAATCGTGTTCGGCAAAGAGGTTGGCAGATTGAAGATTCAAGGGGGACAGTAAGGACACTGGAAGTCATGTAGGGTTGAAAGATGTCCTTGTTTGCAGGTCAAACAGTTTCAGTTGTAGTGAGCTCCACAGTGCAGTCTGGAATAAAGTGGAGTCTAACATGAGATAATGTTAAGTAGAACTAATAATAACAGTTACAACAACATCAATTAGTGTTGCACTAACTATGAATAACAATCTGTTTTGAGAAAACTGACTTTTTCAGCTGTTTGAAGCAGTCAGTGCTGAGTGGATATATACAGACTCTTCTTCTGTCCAACACTGTCTGCAAGTCTATTCACCAAACTTCACTATTTAAATACATTAAAGCTGAAAGTCCATACTAACTTACTTGTTATTTTAATGATATGTGGTCAAGACCATTCAAAGTTTAATGTTTCACCATGTTGGACTTGGCCCATTATTTTTCACCCAAGAGTGTAGATGAGTCTTAGACTCTCTCTGGTAGGGAATAATATGAACAATGCACAGCAGCAGATAAGTTAGCAAATTGGGTTAACATCCAGATCAGCAAACAGGGTCTTCCAGTAGTATTCACATATAGGCTTTAAGTTCACATGTTTGTTAAAGGATTCAGATGTCAAAAATATCCTTATGGGTGGGCCATATGGCCCTACAGTAATATCACGATATTTCATGGTATTTTTGCGATAACGATACTCTTGGCGATATGACAAAACATTAAATAAAGAAAAAAAAAAATCAAGAATACACTACTGCAACAAAATGAAAATTTTATTTTGTTATTGCATATGATATGAAATGACACACTCCTAACTGAGATATTAAAAAATACAAGAATTTTCATCAGATTGTAACAGAAGTCAATGATCCAGAATGTCACAATACTAAATAATGCTCTCCAAATATCTCCATATATCCAGGACTGAAGTAAAGTGAATGATACTGAACAGATAAACTCTGTCTCTAGTAGATATATAATAGGAAATGAGAAAAGTGTGAATTTTTCTTTTGCTAAAACCAGTAAAATATAGTACCCTGATGTGATAATTAGTGATGGGTGATATGGCACAATATTTCAGGGTATAATATTGTTCACCATATTCAAAAACGTTTTCGAAAAAAAAAAAACACTGAATGCAAAAATTGCAATAAAGATTATTTAAATAAAGTGGCCGATTGCTTCAAATGCCCTTCTAATAACAATAATAACTAGAATCGCGTATATCTTATATATAAACACAGGACGCAGTGTGAGCATCTTGATGAACGAGAAAATACAAGGTACCTTCTCTAACAGCAGGGATGAATCCACTGCCCTGTCCAGCCTAGACAGTCTCATGGACTCAAGATGACAACTTGAGAGCTCAAAGGAAAAAGTGCTTAAAAATATAAATACACACTTCTCCATGCAAAAGCTTGTGTGCGCTCGCTGCGCGTTACTTGAGTGCAGTATCTTGTGCCTTTGTTCACCGAAATTCATGTTTATGTAAGAGCGTTTCAGGCTCTGGGTATTCCACCTACACCCTCTTCAAAAAGCAGCAGGCTCTACCTGAGATGCGAGAGAGGAGCTACAGCTGTGCTTTGGGAGGAGTTACATTTCAAACCCACATTTATTGTTCACTCGCTCTTTCTCTCACAAAGATTTTAAATACACAAAGTCGATAAGCCATGCATGCCTCCCTTAACAGCAGCAATTGTTAACCGCTGCACAATTAATCATAAATGACAAAGCTCCTCAAATAAAGCATTTACTGCAACAGGCTATTCCTGAACTGCAAACCCAGTTCAAGAGTATCAGAGCTTGCAAGCAGCAAGAGTGATGATTTATTGCAGCAAATTCGGGCTGTCACTATTGATTACGCATGTAATCAAGTACCGATTTGATTAATCAAGTAATCAGCAATCAGGCAAAGCAACAAAGAGAACAAAGCATGTATTACCTTTCAAAGAACCTGAATGCTTTAATGGAAAAAGGTAAACCAGGAATGCTTTGATAGAACTCCTGCTTTTCCCCTAGTTTGGTTACATTCCACCATCTGAAAGTAATTCTGGATAAGTCTATCTTTAGAAAAGTAGCCTGCTTTTACAAGTAATAACATTAAAGGCAGAGAACGGACTGAATACTTGAGTTGAAACTCAATGCTGACAGAAACATCTGATAAGCTTTAATGGCGGTTTATAGCACATAATAGGCTTGAAACAAGGCCGGTTTTGTGTGATCTTGTGTGATTATTTAGAGTTGTTATTCACTTTACTACATAGTTGTGTATTATTTATTTGAATTGCTATAATCACTTCTTTAGTGATTCACAGTAATTTTAGGTATACTGGCTGGAAAACATGCTAAACTCAGTACTTCAGTGTTACGTCTCGTCCTGTCAGCCCTATCCATGTGTTTGCCTTCCTCTCCACGCGCTCCCCTTGTTCTCTGCTCCGTTCTCCTTGCCCTGCCTGTCTCACCTGTCCCTAGTCTTGTAATCAGTCCCGTCAGCTGTGATTCCTTTGTTAGCCTCTCTCTCTCTCTCTCTCTCTCTCTCTCTCTCTCTCATATATATATATATATATATATATATATATATATATATACACACCTCCTTTGTGTTTGGGGTTTGTTGATGTTGCTTCTTGTTTGCTCCATGTTTTGTTTGTATTATATGAGTGTTTATGTCCTGTGTGTTTAATTTTCATTTCATTCTTATTAAAAGTTTGAGAAAGCTTGCGAGTGTGTCCATCCTCCCAAATGTCCTGCCTTCTCCTAGTCTTCGCCACGTGCCTCCCATGTCATTCACTAAACGTTAGGCGTATTTTTATTTGGTGTAGATGTTCCGCTCCTATGTGTACATCATGCACTTCCAATTTACGACAGGGCTGAAATGGTTCCTTGAGAAAATCGATTACTGAACTTGCTCCACGATGGAAGGAAAAGAGAATACTCGGCTTACTGTTGCAGCATCAGTTGACATACTTTTGCACATTTTGGCTGCAATAATAACAACAACATGTTAAACATCTTGCAACACATTGACAACACATTGACATATTGTTACTTTGCCCACTGAAATGCCTGGTCAACAAGCTAAGCTGGTTTGTACATCATCCAAGCATTGGGCTAGATCTGTGTTAACTCGTTTCAACTTACCACATCCAAACCAGCTCGTTTACCTTTGCAAAGGAGTTTAAAGCATCATCCTGCCTTGTGAAAGCAGCCAGATGGAGTGAGGATGGGCAATGGCAATTTACAGTTGCTCAAAATGATTGACATTATGCATTTATGAACTCATGGCTACGGCCGAGCTCTGTTTTAGTATTTTGGAAGACTGGACGCTGCTTCCTCTTGTTAAGACTCCCAGAGCAGAGTGGTAAATCACAGCAGTGTACTTTGATGTGAAAAGGCGCAGCATGCACACAAGTTAGCAGGTCTGTTACTATTGTACAAAGGGTTTTTGTTACAGATGGACCGATCAGCATTTCTGAGGCTGATTCTGATCGTCAATCACCTTTCAGTGCGATCGGCCAATAGCCAAAGGCAGAGCTACATGCAGTTCTTAGCGCAAGCAAGTCTTGAAACATGGTTAAAATATGGTTATCTAGAGCTATAAACTCTCTCACTTTGGCTGTGGTTCCTTTAGCTCTCTGTCTGCTGCTGCTGCACTGTTCATACCACTCAGAGCTGGTCTGCACGGTGTTCCGGGGTATTTGTTTTGTGCTAGCTGAGCCATATCAGATTAGTAGTGTTAAATGTCTTTGTCTTGGTTCTCCCACGAGACATGTTGATTTTACAAGTTTTATGAGTGATTGGCTCCTCTTCCTGGATGAAACACTAGCTGGAAATACATTTGTTTAACGCCATTGATCGGCTCTCGAGATCGGCTAAACTGGAGAAATATTGGTTAATCGCCGATCACATATTTTGATTAGAAATCAGCCAATATCGATACATAGCCGATCGATCCTTCCATTTCTAGTTTATGTTGTGGGCTTGTAGTGTGAAGATGTGACTTAATGTTAAGGTTAACAAAAGGAAAAAACAGAGACAAAGCAGCATGTGTTTAAAAAATGAGAAAAGCCAAGAAAAGTGTCTGAAAGAAAGTTTGGCGTCATTTAAAAAAAAAAATCAAAACTAAAAAATTCCACAAAAATGTACCTGAATAATGATATAAGATAAAGAATACTTGGTTATTAGAATAATCAACAGCTGCAGCCCTAAAATATTTATCATTCCCCTGTGTCAGTAACTGAGCTCTTTGCCTTTTATCATCAAAAACTGCCCCAGAAAAACACAAATCAGCCAAAACGAAGTGAAAACCAACCCAAGCGATAGTTAAAACTGCCTTACACACATAACACAGTCATCTGGCTATTGTAGGTGTGCTGTTTAGCCTGTACAGTAATGTAACACTGACCCTGGTTCAAAGTGTTGAGTTTCCAGTTTCCAAGATGCAACTGATGGGAAGCTAGAACCTGATCTGTGCAGCTGACTGCTGACAAAGCTTACACTATATACCCGGCTGAACAGCCTCGGAAAATTCCCCAGTGTGTACTCTACATGGCTATTCTCTGCAGAACACTGAAAGCTGGATTGTGGCTCTATAAATATCAGGGTCTTTCTGCAGAATACGCTTATTCTACGCAAGAACAACAGCCTCCTCAGAACCGCATAAGGTTTCGTACACCAGTCTAAACAAGGAGTCACTTATCAAGATCAAAACAGTATCTGCAGGTAGCTCGAAGCTGATCAGGTAATTCATTAATGATTCAATACAGATAAGCAGAACAGGCACAAGTATTTAATATTCAATCCAAGGAGAAAACCTTAGTAACTTACAAAGCAGTCTGTGTAAATCTACTGCATTAATGCACAACTAATTACTTGAGAGATGAGTAGAAGCTTAATGTCTATTTCAGGCAGAACGTGGCTCGGATTAATAAATCTATTTTTGGAGTACAGGGGAAAGGACAAAGCCGTTCTGCATGTGAGACTACAAATATTATTAAACCACACAGATGCATATTTTAATTAAACCCAGCATTGTATATCTTCACATCTGCAGCCAGTGAACAGTGAACTCATCAAAGCCGAGGATTAAAGACGATGCGTATGTACCGGGGAACTCTGCTGCAGCCATGCAGCTGTGTTGAGCGGAAAACTTTCAGCACCTACCGTCACTGCCTGCAGTATTTGCTCTTAACAAACATTCATCGAGCCATATTTCATGTAGGAGTGAGGCTGTGTTGGAGCTGGAACAGCAATAGTGAGCACCACGAGTACTGTAAAATCTCAACACGCCTACTCGCTAACACTTACAGTGTACTATCACCTCATTTCTTTTAACGCTCTGCAAACCCAAACACACTGGAAGTACTGCAGAGAGATGACACCGTGTTTCTTCATGCAAAACACTGCACTAACACGCATGCTTCACCTCCAAACCCACAACCGCCGCGTTTACACACCCTCAGTACAGCTTGACCGGTTTTAGACGTCCACCGGATCGATGCTTTTACTGAACTGCGCTCGTCAGAAGCTGTCAAATCGCATTCCTGGTTTTAACGGCATGTCCGTGACGCTCCACCATCTGTCATCGTTCTGTTAGGGAGCTATTTTGATGACACTCTCGCTGACATTAAACTAATTAGGTTCTATAATTTAACAAACACATTCCATCTGTAGCAGTCTTGCTGCAAAGTGATATTGAAGTCAACATGACTGCGAATGATAAATTATGTAAAGATATGGCAGAGTCGAACAATTTATAGACCATCTGTCCCCCGCCAGCACTGAATGGTGCGAGGATGACTGAACTACCAACTTAACACTTAAATTCGTCTTTCGAAACAGTCCACCGCCGAAGTGGCAGGCGGTAAATCTGTCCTCCTAAACTATATACACAGAAGCAAGAGGCGATAGAAACTCTTCAGATCTTGCTAGAGTCAACGATTGACAAGCATTTGACACTTCTCATGCGTCAGGAACTCAAATATTCTTGAAAAGATTGTGTCCAAAGAGATGGACCTTAGGAGCTGTTACGCTGTGACCCGTTTGCATTAAAAGTAGGGCTGTGTTTTGGCAAGAACCTGGTGATAAAATACGTATCGTGATACAGCAGTCACAATATATCTCTATATTGTGATACTGCAAGCAAAGTGATATATAGTGGTTTTTCAAATCCTACTATTAAAACACACCACTATATGAACAGGTTTATCAATGCTTACAATAGCCCTGCGTCCTTGTGCTGCTTGTTAATGTTGGAGTGGAGCTGAAAATGGATTACAACACTGCCATCTAGTGGTCAGAGGTTTAAACAGAACACACAATGATTCACTGTCTGCCAGGAATCTGTGTATTGATACTGTGTTTTTGAGAATCGATACAGTATCACAAAATATAATAGCTTGATATTTAATATTTTCTTACACCCCTAAAAAATAACTCCATTGTACACTTCATAGTGGTGCCTGGACGACAAGGTTTGTCTGGAATTCCACAACGAAGACATTTGTTGTCCATATCTTACATAAAAATATGTAGGTTATATTCCAATGCTACAGTCAATGACAAAATATGGGAAATATTAATAATATAAATAATAATAAGGAATATTGAGAAAGCGTCCCACTCAATGTTGTCGTCTTTGGAATGACATCATGTAACGATGTGACTCTACTAAACTACTAAAAAGACATTATCTAACTGATTCCTGACCGTTAAACTAAATAAATAGATTAGGGAAATTAGTTTCAAGGGGAATAGTGTGGTTATTGAAAGTATAATGACATTTTTTTCTACTTTCTAAATTTGTACTTTTTACTTGTTTCTTCTTACTTATCTGTGTTTATTTCGTCCTCTTTTGTATACATTTGTAATGTACATAGAGTATGTTTTTATTTTTTGTGTGTATGTATTATGTTTATGTGTGTTTTATGTCTGACGGATCCCAGGAAGAACAGCTGCTATCATTATAGGAGCTAATGGGAATAAAATAAATAAAATAAAATGAATAAACAATGGTAGAATATTCCATTGTGGCTCCTTTAAAAACAACAGAACATCTGGTTTGCGCTCATTCATCTATCATAAACATGTTAAAGCAGCATCACAGCTTGTTCTGCTGTCTTCTGATACTCTGTGTAAGGGGTTGAGTGATGTTCTCTCAAGGGTGTCTTTATTTTGCTTCCCTCACAAGGCAAAAATATTTGTACAAAATTTTAGAAGTAGCTGTGGCTGCGTCAGATATGGTAAAAAAAAAACAACTGCCAGACTGACGACAAACACAAGGACTCCAGTGTTTAGTGCTGAGGTCAGGAGCCTTGTACAATGCTGCAGCAATGCTTAACTCATGAAATATGGCCCACATGTTTTGTCACTAATCAGTTTTCAGAATCTGCCAAGTCAGGTATTTATGGGCTGATCACCACATATTTGGGCTGAAACTGAAACCGACACCTGTATAGACCCTGTGGTTAAAGTTCTTAAGAAAAAGCTGACAAAAGCTTGGGAATAAAGCCATATCATTTTATCCCCTTGTAATGATGTCAGCAGCCAGCAGCACACAAATTTATCAGGTGTTTAAACGACCGAAGGTTTGATTATGGAAGTCCAGTCATTTGTAGGTGAATTTTTTTTGTTAAATTACCACAAACAGCCCACTGTTACATATTAACATGTTCACAGCACCATTAAAGCTATAACTGAACTGGTTCAAACAATGAAACAACCAAAACGACTTTACTACTTAGTTCCAAAACTAAGTAGAAATCACGCTGCCTCATGGGATGTACTTTTAAAACTGTAGTTAGACTTCAAATTCAGTTACATCTACAAAGCATCTACAGTGGACCATCCAGAGGTGGCATCATCTATTAACAGGTTTTATTATTATTATTATTATTATTATTATTTATTATTAATTTGGTTTTGTGAGGCGGAAACACAGAGAGTGTGTCATGTGTGATTTACGTTACTGTAGAATTTACAGAACAGAAACTGCAGATTAGCACTGGGTTAAAATCACAGACCTCAATGCTAATTACAGCACCTCCTCAAGTAAAACCAAACAAGCTCAAACATGGCTTTTAACTGATCCCAGCACAGTAAAAAATAATCCTGTAACACCGGATCACTATATCAGTTATCAGACACTGTTATACTCCAGACCCCTATATCAGTTATCAGACACTGTTATACTCCAGACCCCTACATCAGTTATCAGACACTGTTATACTCCAGACCTCTATATCAGCTATCAGACACTGTTATACTCCAGACCCCTACATCAGTTATCAGACACTGTTATACTCTGGACCCCTATATCAGTTATCAGACACTGTTATACTCTGGACCCCTATATCAGTTATCAGACTGGATCACATTATATATTTAGTTTACAGATGTATCTGTATGACTGTCTGTTATATATACTATACTGTTAACTGTATATAATAATGACTACTCTGTTATTATTATACTATGTCTGTTATATTATACATCATGTATACAGTCAATATATATAAACAGTGCTGCTGCTTTGTATTACATATATCCACATGTACACACTGTGAGACTATTTTCTGTTTCTGTTTGTATTTTATTTTAAAACAGACTTTTTCTATTTCTATCTTGTATATTCTATTTATTTTATATTCTATTTTTTGTTGTAATTATCCTGTTTTGTCTTACCTTGTGCACTTGGATTATCTACTAGATGCCTTAAATTTCCCTCTGGGATCAGTAAAGTATTTGTCTGTCTGTCTATTTATCTACCTATCTTTGAAGGACATGAAGCTGGGGTCTTCTTAGTTGAAAAGCAACAGGGAAACTCACACTTTGGCCGCATACATACACGAGCAACATTTATAACAAACATTTTATCACAAACTATTGCTGAGGCAAGAAACGGTTGAGGTAAGAGACTGAATGCAATTAAAGTAGCCACCCCATGTTCAAGGGAGTCATGTTTCAAAGACAAAACAATCCTCTTCACCCACAAACAACACTACAGATGAGAGATAGAATCTATGGTCTTCATTCACTCGTCCACAACTCTGTGAAACTGCAGCAGGTCACTGCTGAATAACGACAGCTGGGACCCGGCAAACATCTTCAAACGCACAAAATATGTAAACTAGAAGACCTGTTGGGACTGACTCCCCACCTGCTTTGCTATGCCAGGTAGTCAGCAGCTCTGCTGGTACAGGCTGTTTTACATAATCATAAACCGTTTTGCTTGCCTCATTAATTCAAGCCTGACCAAAGCCATTTAATCAATCTCTCGAGCAGAGCTAAGGAGGGCCGCTATCTCTCCGAGAAAGAGGATGATATTAAGCCATAATGGCATCATGGCCTTCGCCTCCAATAAAGTAAAATTTCCACCTCTGGACCTCCTCCCATAATCATCTTCATAGAGGGACCTAAATGAGGTGAAACCCGCAATCTCTACTGCAAACTCAGCACACAGAAGTCGGCATACCTCATCATCATCTTCGCTAACACATCATCTACCAACTGTCCTGCATATCTCCTGGGTTGCTCACTTCAAGAGTAATGAGATCACACTTGAAGTTAAACCTAAGGAAAGGAATATAATCTACGAAAATCTCCTTTTTCTTCTGGTGCAGCACATACACTGGACATGAATTAGCATGAATTAAACAATAATGATGCTTCTGATAATGTGATCCATGTCTAATGAATATAATTTGATAAGGACGAGGAAATGAGCTTGCAAATATATGCAAATTGAGAATTTTGTTAAGATTTTGAACAGATAGTGCCCTCCTAAAGGTCTCAGTGATCTTAATTATAATTTCTTATTTTCTGTCCTATTGTTCAATTTCCAGTTTGCTATACTGGTTTACATAATATCAAATAAACAGCAGCAAGATGTTAAATTAACTAACTGATGTCCAGAAAATATAGGAAAGAATTAGCCGACACAGGATCACTAATTTTAATCTTATTATGAGCCGACACAGGAGTGCAGAGATGGTGTACAGAGACTGTCCTTTTATCAGGTTTGAAATTTGGGTGTTACTTTTGACACCTAAAGTTCGACACCCATATCCAGACTATTACTAAAGAAACATTGCTAGATTTTAATTGTCTTTTTGCTGGCTTACCTAAAAAAATCTCTTCAGAGGCTTCAGTATGTTCAGAATTGTGCTGCCTTGTACGACTTCTATGTCTCCTCATGCTCATATTACTCCTGTGTTGGAAAGACTGCGCTGGCTCCCGTATTGATTTTAAAACTCTAGGGCGGTGCACGGTACAGCACCTGGGTATCTATGTGCAAGGCAAGGCAAGGCAAGTTTATTTGTATAGCAGCTTTTATACACAGTGGCAACTCAAAGTGCTTTACAGAAATAAAGAAATAAAAAATAAAGCATTAAAGTAAATCAGTTAAAAGAAATAGGAAATATACAAACACTTAAAAGAAAGAAACATAAAAGTGAAGAAGGAGGTTTAAAATTGAATGAGTTGTAGAACTAACAGTTCAGTAAGAGTTCAGTAACTGTTGTTTTATTACACTCTGTTGATACTATTATTTTATTGCAGCCTGTCTGTAAACTCAGATCAGTGGGGGAGCAAGCATTTTTTTATAGAGCACCTCGGCTGTGGAATGCCTTTCCAGACACTATTAAAAATGCTCCTACAGTAGTATCTTTTAAAACATTACCTAAGACCCATCTATTTATATTAACTTTTAAATGTAACTGATGGTTTCTTGTTTTTAATTTTAAGTTTTAAGTTTTACACATAATTTTTTTTAAATTATGTGTTTATATGTGGCGCTTTGGGTTTGACAAAGGCACATTATACAGTTAATTTATTATTATTATTATATTTTTCAGAATTCTCCATTAACAACCATATACACAATATTAAAACATAAACAGTCAAATCCAATGGTAATATTGCTCGATTACATAAACAGCCATATAGTTCTGATAACTTGCTGCATATATTCAGCAGAACAGTTTTATCGAGGCACACGGCAACAGGACGGTCCAACCTGTTGCTTAGCAACCTAACTTTCCAACTGCATGTGCTCAGCCTCACAACTTCAGTCTTTTCCTTCACATGTTAATACATGCAAAACGCTCTCTGAACACACGATTCCTCGACACCTGAGACTCCGGCATCGCTGGACTATTTCAATGCAATTATTTTTCAATGGTTTGCTCTCAGAACATCTGCACATGTTCTGCATGACGTCCAGCAGTTATTCACGCGCTAGCTGTGCGGCTCATTTGCATACTGCCATGATCAACTACCACGCTTCTTTGCGATCCAGTGAATCATAGTTTTTACTTCTGATGGCATCGGTCTTAAAAGTTGAACTCTGCTGTTTCGTAACTGCTCTCTGCGGCTCTGAGGAGTGCTTACATTAGGACACACATGACTGAGATTCACTCTGACAAGAACAGCAGCACAACTCAAGCTGCTTCCCCCTCTGGGCAATTACACATACAATTTCGGAGAATCCCACTAAGGAAGGGCATATTCCACTGCTCAGCATCCATATGGCGGTAAGGAACTGTGTGATGGGGGACAGAGAGAGAGAGAGAGAGAGCGCGAGAGAGAGACAGAGAGACAGAGAAATACAAATTCATTAATTCAGTAAATCAAGGGCACACTGTGTTTCGTTGGCTGACTGTCTCTCTCTCTCGCTCTCATTAGAGAAGATCAGCTCAGAGCCATGCTTGAGCATGTCCAACAGCTACCCAGCCAATGGCAGAAGTTCAGATGCCGGCCCTGCAGTCAATATGGGGGCTTCCTGATGCCGGAAGGATCTTTGAACAGGTCCCTTAGGGGGCTCGGAGCCTTCCATAACCTACATCGTTCAGAAAGGCACCAGAAGGTCCTGGCATCAAATGTCGCTAACAAATAAAGATGCTGAAAGGGACAAAATCAGAAGCTTTCTAACGAAGACAAATTAAAATATTATATACCACAACTAGACCTGGATTACCACCAACACTGTCACCATTAGGTAAACAGTACTTTCATTTTTAACAGAAAAACATGAATTAATCAAAAATCAAGCTCAACATTCACAGGAGTTTATACTCATCCTTCTACTGTGAGAATAACACCCAATGCCACCAGTCTAAAAGGAGGTGAGCGGTCAAGAAGCCTCTACTGGAATACAACTGGACATCTGAGATGTGGACTGAGGTGTTTACAAAGTTGTGAATCTAAATTTGCAATAGGGGTCATTTGAGAAGCAGGAAATGCCACAGAGACTGAATATTGGAGGTTTGGAAAAATAGCTGTACAGATTTGTTAGGAAAAGCTGAAAGTAAATCTTCTGTAAGAAATGAACGAATGGAAGATGTTAAAAAGACACATGGAATACAGAAAGAATGAAATGGTCATGTAGAGTTTTCAGGTGAATATTTCCCCCCAACACTGAAAAACTACCATTTACAGCTTTGACTGCAAAATAATACATAAAAGTCCGTCCACTGACTTTTACACCGTACTGCACAATACAGTACAAGTAGCAACCGTGTAAATACCTTCTTGTGGTATAACTGAATGTTATGGGCATAAACATGACTTGGCTTTATGCATAAAAGTAAATAAATCATTAAATAAAGTAAAAAAAAATATTCACATGCACATTCGATGCACATTATGCTTGATATAAAATAAAGAGTGTTTCAACAGAGAGAAAAGCTTTCCTCCATAAAAAACTAGGCACACTCTGCTTTTTCTCCTGCCTCAATTATCAGTGCATTATGATACAGGTTTCAATAAATATATTACCTGTGAAATTTGAGCTCTGAACACATAAAAAAACTATGCTGTATTGTTATATAGATCATATTTCAAAGCATTATGCCGCTAGTTCTGTGCTTTATTTTTCTTCAGGTGGAACAGAAATCATGCTGGGAAATGCTCTGGGGTTTTCGTGAAGAGGCTGAAATGGAGACACTGAAAGATTATTAATATGGATTGCCAGAGGACAATTGAGTTATGATGGTTAAAGAACATAGTCAGCATCAATCTTAAGGCTGCATTATGGTAATGCTGCAGGATCTACTGCACAGTTGAAGGGCTAATTGCATCAACAAGCTGAATTCACTCAAAATAATCTGGGCACTTTGGAGAGGTGAAAAGGCGACTGCATTATTATATCGTTCCTTTGATATGCTTCTGACAGGACAATCGAATTGTTGCCTAAAACAGATATCAGTTTTTGCCCTTATAAGCTTCACCTTTTTCCCTTTATTTATCTAATTTTCCTCATTTATCCCAAATTTAACAGGACAAAACAAGGACAAAGAGTGTTTATCAGGCGTTTGATTTTCTAAACAGTATAAACAGTATGAAGATTTATGTTTTTAAAAATATGTTTAATCTCACAGAAGTCATTTGACAGTTAACTGACACCAAATTATCTAATTTTTTTTATATCCAATGCAAAACATTCCAAAGTTAGACCAGAACCTTGATTTCCATACTTCTTATGCACAATACTAAAGGCAATAACTCTCACTCTGGAGATCTTCCCACTACCACACAAGTATTATCCCACCTATGCGTCATGTGCTCTACTAACGGCTCGCATTCTTGCCTACACCAATATCTCGCATTTTGCTGCATTTTCCACTGCCACTCGAGCATTCTCCTACCTATACTTCATGCCGGTCCTCATGCTCTGGTCACTTGAAGAGGGTACGCTCTGGACAGACAGCTGGCCGAGGCTGCGGGCCACCATAGCCACAGCTCTGAACTTGCTGCGGGTGCCCGTATTTGGGCTGTTGGCGTTCTGCCGATTGAGCCGGTCATCTGTGCTGCGGCTCATGGACCGGTGGTCCGTGCACACAAAGGACACCTGCATCCTGGTTTGGGGGATGCAGGGCGATCGGGAGAGGTGGGAATGCCTTCGAGAATCTGAACACAAGCACAATCTGTCTCACAGCCCAGCAAAGGAAGGAGCACTCTCAGGTAGGACAGTCTTACAAGAGAAGATGATGGCAGGTCTCACACGCCTTCTAAAATGCTCTCTGCCAAAGTCCTGCGACAGCAACGAAAGACAAGAGAGCGGCACGAGAAACGACAGAAGCATGCACTTTCTAAAACATGCCCACTCCTGAGAAGGTCCGACAAATCTGTGGGACGATGCAGGGAATCAGAAGATAGGGACAGATCTCCAAGAGTGATGCTCCTTCTGCTGGTCTTAGGTCTTAATGGACTGTGCGGTGCGCTCTCTCAGCCTGGCGCTCTGGTCTCAGCCCTGGGTGAAAGGAAATGAAGAGGATGGAGGGAGCAGAGGAGAGCGCTGATCCGTGCCTCAGTCGTTCAGCCAGACTACAAGGAGCAAAAAGTCGCCTCCAGTTGCCTCATTGCCCCCTTGAGCAGCAATTTCTTTTCCTCCAGCACCGGAAGCTTAGATCCCTTTACACGAACACTACCAGCTTTTCTTTACTGATCTGAATGTCCACAGAGAGGTGGACTCTCCTCATTGCCTTTCTCAGCACCTCAAGAAGCTATCAGCACAGTCCGGCGTTCCCCGCTGAAAAACGTGTCTGATGGGGTCTTCTTTCTGCTTCAATTAACAGATTCAAAACGAGAGCTGCCAACACTGTTCACGCAACATGTTCTTTGAGCTGCACTTTTAGCGTGGAACGTGGACGAACCGTGCACATGCAAGAGAGATGTCTTCTTATGAGGGACCCCCGGTGAGCGTATTGTCCTATTCGTCTGTCAGTCAAAGAGCTGTCTCACGTTCGCTGGCTCTCCTTGGTGGAGATTAAACTTATATGTGCCTGCCGAGAGCGAGACACAAAAGAGGCAGAGCGTGCGTGAAAGAAAAAGGCAATGAGCGGTGGGGGGAGCGAGGGTGGGAGGGACGGAGGAACGAGCACTGGAATAGTGGGAGGTGAGATAGAGAGAGAGATAAAAGGAGGGAGAGCGGTGAGGCAGAGAGGACAAGAGCGAGTGTGAGGAGCTGAGAGGCTCGGGCTTTGAGGTTTCGCCAACGATTCCGTGCGTGACAAATCAGAAAAGAAGGACTACGCAAGTGCTGCAAACTCGAACTCCGAGCAGAAAGAAGAGGCTTTCAAAACACATGCAGCGCAGGCTCGTATTAAATATATATTATGCAATGCAGTCTGGCTGAATGTGTGTCAAAGCCAGAGTTGTTAAGACAGGACTACAGCGCATTATTAGAGTTCACCCACCAGTCAGCCTGTCCCAATCAGCCGATACACCCAAACAATTACCTCCAATCTCTGTCACCTCTCCTCAATCCTTTACACGCGCTAAAGATTTTATTCACTCGTAATTGACAGTCGTTTGGTTCGACTGTGTGGCAAAAATACCCAATTACCACCGCGCTACAACTGTGTAATATGGCTGATGACAGAAACAGATAGCAGCAACCAATTAGCTGAACAAAAAAAAAAAAAAAAACTGATCACAACACATGGAAGCTGTGCCTATATATAATAATGCTGGCAGGTCAAATGAAATTTCATTCTAATTGGAGAGAGGACGGGGTTGGGGAAAGAGCTGGGAGACCGCTGTGGCACACGTTTGTACGGTGATAAAATAATGAAGCTTATCTAACTAGGACCTGCCACTAGTCTACTGAGGAGATAATTAAATGTGAGCTCAGAACAGCAGCCACTGGAGTGGTGTTCCTCCATTGAATGAATCCAGCAGACAAGCAAACTTTGGTCCTAAATTTAACAACGCTTTGGCTCCTGTTGGTTTAAATACAAGTTGGGAAGCATGAAGTCTAAATATAAAAAGGGTCTCGTCATTGTGCTTGGGCTGTCTTGGGTTAGTAGCTTCGTCCATGTCTGGTCTGATCCCAAATAGACGGTTCTACATATCATTAGCTATTGTTATAAGCTTGACGTGATAACAATAGATCTCTCTTACATTTCCACATCTTCTGCAGGATCTACTGCACAGTTGAAGGGCTAATTGTATCAGCAAGCTGAATTCATTCAAAATAATCTGGGCACTTTGGAGAGGTGAAAAGGTGACTGCATTACAACTCTGTTCCCTTGATATGCTTCTGATAGGACAATCTAATTGTTCAGTAAAACAGACGAAAGTTTTTGTCCTTGGAAAATAATTAAAACCTTCTAACCTTTCTAAAGGTTTTCTGAAGGACCTTTTTCGCCCTTTTCATCTTATTTTCCTCATTTTTCCAACATTTAACAGGTAAAACATGAAGACAAAGAGTCCAAATGTATCAGGCATTTGATTTTCTAAACAGTACAAACCCTTCGCCATCAGCATTAGTGTTTATGTTTATAAAAATATGCCTAATCACACAGAAGTCATTCTACAGGTAACTGACACCAAATTATCTTGTTCTTTTATATCGAGTGCAAAACATTCCAAAGTTTGACAAAAACCTTCATCTTCATACTTTTTATCCACAATACTGAAGGCATTCTAGCAATAACTCTCACTCTGGAGATCTTCCTACTACCACACAAGTATTATCCCACCTATGTGTCATGTGTTCTACTCATGGTTCGCATTCTTGCCTACACCAATTCACATTTTGCTGCATTTTCCACTGCCACTCAAGCATTCTCCTACCTATACTTCCTGTCGGTTCTCATGCTCATGCTTAACAGCCACGTGAGTGGTGTTCCTGAACGAATCAAGCAGACAAGAAAACCTTGCTCCTAAATTGAACAAAGCTTTGGCTCCTGTAAACAGAAGTTGGGAATCACTACGTTTATGGGATTAAGTCTAAATTAGTTTATATAAAAGGTTCTCTTTATTGTGCCTGGGCTGTCTTGGGTTAGTAGCTTTGTCCACGGCTGGTCTGATCCCAAATAAGCCAGAAACAGACAGTTCTATATAGCACCAAAAAGGCTTTGTTTATCGTTATAAGCTTGACATCATAATAGATTGGTCTTACGTTTTTACATCTGTTACTGCGGAAGCGTTAACAAGCAGCATTATCTGGCTTCTGGTTGTGCTGTAAACAATGGCTGAGGCAGCTTGGAATAAATTCTGTGTTCCTAAATGCACCAATAATTCAACCAAACAGACATGCCAGAGTTTCCACTCAGTCAAGTTCAATCAACTCCAGCTGGGCTCAGCTCGTCAAGTGTCCCTTTAACAAGGTAACCTGTCAAAAACGAAGGGCAGCACTGAGCCGGAAAAGTAAACGTTACTTTAGTAGAGAAATATGATTCTCGTCTCTTTGCTAGTTTTGTTATGCTTACAGCAGTATTTGTGCTAAGTATTTTAGTCTATCCATTTAGGGATGTGTAAGCTGGTCTTAAACATAAAGAACTGCTCTGGAAAACTTATCACGGGCAGATTCTGTGAGGTTCACACTCACACATTATTTTCAGAATACCTTTCATTGTCTGAATGCGGCTACCTTTCTGTGTTATATAGAACCGTTTTCAAAAAGGTTCTTTTCATGCTATTTTCTATGACAACACTGGGGGGGTCATCTTTGTTTACTTTGTGTTAGAACTTCTGGTGTGACCGTGAATACATTGATACTAATTACAAGCAAAATGACAATAAACATATGAAATGAATAGCATAACATGTTCAGTTAGAGGGAGTCTGTAATTAGAAGAAGAGGAAAACTTGGCTTGAACCACAGAGTTATGAACACAGCACATAAAGATCAGAGTGTTGGGGGACCACCTTCCAAAGAGGACCTGCGTCTATGATTGAAGCTCTAAATTTAAAACATCCACCCAAACCTCCGTATGTCTGCTCTCACCATTCTGTGGAGGAGAACCAGCACCAGAGCTTCCTCATCCAGA
Organism: Megaleporinus macrocephalus; assembly: GCA_021613375.1. Taxonomy (NCBI): domain Eukaryota; kingdom Metazoa; phylum Chordata; class Actinopteri; order Characiformes; family Anostomidae; genus Megaleporinus; species Megaleporinus macrocephalus. The sequence goes on along the minus strand of CM038714.1, from coordinate 16,898,838 downwards.
GAAATGTCTCGATTATGAAGCTCAGAGGAAGCAGACGTGTCGGGTGCTGGTGAGTCTATCAGTTAAGTAACTGTTTTCTGATCAGTGTCCACCGCGCTAGGCTATCTGGACTGTAACTAACACCCACGCAGAGTGGCTCGGGCAGCTGGCTGGACTCGGGTTTAACCGGCTGTCAGAAATATAAACTCACCGTCTGTGTGTAGGAGAACACGCCCACCTTCCCACTGTGCAGGTACTGATACGCTTCAGTACTTTTATAGTTTTTCATTACTGAACCGTCTACACCTTCCGAGAGTACAGAGTAATTAAACATGTCTCCATCAGTAACATCAGACCACCTTCTCATATCACCCACCCACTGTGTTATTAACTTCAGACCACCTTCTCATATCATCCACCCACTGTGTTATTAACATCAGACCACCTTCTCATATCATCCACCCACTGTGTTATTAACCTTGGACCACCTTCTCATATCACCCACCCACTGTGTTATTAACATCAGACCACCTTCTCATATCATCCACCCACTGTGTTATTAACCTTGGACCACCTTCTCATATCATCCACCCACTGTGTTATTAACCTTGGAGGAGACAGTGTTGTCTCATTCTAACTTCTTACTGTCTCTCTGGTCTCCTCCCATCTAACTGTACTCGTTTTGGTTAGCTGAGCGGAAGTTCTAACACAAAGGCAGAAGAAACACTTGGAAGTGGGTGTGGCCAAATACGCTGAATACAGAACACTCTATAACAAACTCTCCATTAATCTGAAGAACGATGCCATCATGCAAAGAAACATATAAACATGTAAATGATTACTTGAGTGTTCATTGTTCTACACAGAACCACTGCCTTTACTTTTTTGTAAAGGGGGCCTATTGTGCTTTTCTGGTTTTCCTTTTCTTTTTAGTGTGTTACAGTTTTTTGTTCACGTAAACGCTCGGCAAAATTATGAAGCACAAAGCACATGCCAGAGGGAGAAACTCTCTCCCGCAGAAACCATTTTACTCAGCTGCCAGAAAAGCCTTGTTACAATTCAGGCCTTTTTCTCTGTTACAGGGTGATGTCATCTCGTAACACAATACTTATTGCCCACCCTTACTGGCAAGTATGACACTCTTACACATGGCACACAGAGCTAAAACAGTAAAAACTTACCACTCTGAAAAGTCCTGCTCCAGTCTAGCTTGTGAAGGTGGGTCAGGTCTAACAACATGTTCTACTTGACTTTAAGATTTGACTCAAACAGCAGAACCAACACTACAGTAGGACTAGACAGTGGTGGGGGAGCAGCTTGTAGCAGGGTGCGCTCTGGTGGTTGACCAGTTGGAACACAATGGACCAGCTGACCAATCAAATGAGGTCTTACCAGAGACTCTTCTTGGTGTATTCTTTTGGGGTTTCAGATTCCTGTCTCAAGGACTGAATCTTTTTTTCCCAAGAGCAGGAGAGCATGCAATCCAAAAAGCTATTTAACTGTTCCTAAAAACTTCACTGACAGAATCTCTGGTCTCGCCAGAAAGATGTCCCCATCACAGAGAACAAGAACAAAACACATTTTGCTTCTCTTTTATTTTAACAATGGGTTTCATACTAGGGATGTGCATTCAAAGACATTTTTAATGTTTGAGTATTCACAAGACTTCATGAATGCTTTACTAATAAATAAATAAACAAATAAATGGACTTGGCAGCCATGTTCGTAGTTTTAAGGTATCGATATATAAACACACTTGTAAATATAAGCAAAACCATTGTGTTTTGCTGGATTGTCACGGTAGCCTAAATTTGTGACTTGCCCACACACAGAACGCTTTCATACAGACGTGTGCACAGGCAAAATTGAAACGTGACGCTTCTGGCATGATACGCTTCAAGGGACAAGGTGCCACAGCACAGTGAAACATGAAGCCTATCGGAGCCTTTTAAAAGCAGGGAAAGGGTCCCGTCTTGCTCGTATTGAGTTACTGCAGCACATACAGTATTGGCTTGTAAAGGACACCAAGCCACTGTCACACAACCCTCTGCACGAGCCGGGCCATCTGGGAAGCTGCTCATTTTAAATGCCTCTTGTGCTTTGACCTGCACATGGGACGCAGTTGCCAGGTAACGGGCGATTCATAATCATAACCACGACGCTGCAAGCATGTCGATTCATCTGGCCAGTTAATTCCCATTCATGATCCGACACGATGCGATGGAGACATGATCAATAAAAAAGTGTGACATCCAGCACTGCATCAGCCTGCTCAGAGATTCATTTGACGGCTGGATCAATACGAGCATGTATGATTTATGACATATCCTTCAAGCTCGGCTACTTTCTCTGTATGTGAGTGTGATGGACAGCTTAAACGTCGCTGGTGCAGGTCGTCTACCCAGATTTGACTTAAGAACTGAAGTTAACACTATACGCTCATCGAGTAACTTTAGAAAATCGTCTGGCAACAATAGAACCATACTTACATGTAGCTGTGCTGTTTCTCTGTATTCATAACCTCTGTTTGTTGATACGTTTCGATTTGTTTATTTCCCAATATTCTGGAGTAGAAAGAATCATCTGACCGTATATTAAGTATATTACGAGTTCAGTTGCCTCAATTCAGTATCCAGTCAGTTCATGGTAAGATGAATAAATCAGAGGAGACTGTCTTTAGGTTATCTGAAATATTCCATTTTCAGGCAGAGGGGTGGGTCGATTTATTGTTACACTGGATCTGTATTGGTGCTGATACTGTCCTTATTATGTGAATCCTATATGTGAAGCAATTCTGCACAGTGAGGTAAACAATCTGAAGCAGATAAATACCCTGGTTGGTTACCTTAATTCTGTGATTAGGGCTGGGCGATAAAACGATAAAGATATTATTGTGAAGTAACGTTTCCTCGATAGAACTATAAGACGTAGTCGATAGATGGGATTAAGTTCAGTCCATGTTTTGAGAGACAACACGAACAGCCAATGAGAATAAGAATAGTGCCGCCCCTAAACCAATAAAGTGGCTGAACTAGAGTTCCAGCCGTTTCATGTTTGGTTGAAGCACACAGCACAGACCCAGCAGCTTAACCCACTGCTAGTAATCTGGTTACTGCAGGCGTCACAGTCGAGCAGAGAGAACAAAATAAGAGAAAATGACAGAAAACGTAACGACTACTGAAAGAAACATGATACTCGTGTTAATAATCTTAAAATAATCTATAAGATTAGATAAACAGGTAAACAGGTGCTGTCCTGCTGCTGTGTTGATGAAGCTCTACAGGATGTTTGATCTTCAAGGTCTCGTGTACAGCAGTTGTACTGTTGTGATCATCTTCACTGTGCAGAGCTGACAGAGCACCACACTGTTTCTGTGTGAAACACTCCCACAACTTTAGATACACAAGAGTGATAGTTTGTAGCTGCAGCTTGCGCTCAGGATAAATCCATGCTTTCAGTAGGAAAGTCCATCTTTGCGACGCTTCGACACTAATCGAAGTAATTTTATAATCGATAAAGATAAACATAAATATTGTAGGAGTTTGAGTAAGAATGCTGAGGCAAATTTATAACTAAAAATCCCAAGGAGGGAAACTTTTCTACTAAAAATAGAATCGCTAAACCAACTCCCCATTTGAGCCCACAGAGAGTCGACTCACCGCGAGTGAACATTAACAGATTCGCTTCCTCAGCCTGAGCTTAAAGGGCCAGCAACAGCCTGCTTAACACAGTGTCTGTGTGTGAATGCTGTTAATGAGATTATAATATATATATGTGTAGAAAATAAATCAGTAGATAAAAAACAACTTAACAAAATTTTGAAATTTGTATATGTTCACTTCTCACTTAAAGTAAAAGGAAATAGTGATTTGATTTATATTGTGATGTATATCGATAGAAACGATATAAGATTTTTTCCCATATCGCCCAGCCCTATCTATGAATAAGAATAATAAGCGAGATTGGTTCACCAGTATTATTTACTGGTCTCAGAGTAAATATAAACCTTAATGTCATCCTTAATGTTACGTTCTCACTGACAGAAATACTTCAGTGTTTACTAAAATGCCTCTGCTTTATTCCCTACAGAGAGATTGGGAGTTGAAGGATTGCCCAATGCAGAAAAGCGTTCAAACAAACACACAGTCAAAAAACTACAGACAGAAATACACACACACGCCCAGACACATAAACACACACCCTAATGGACTTTAAAAAAAACAGGCCATTATGCAAATCCTGCTAATCACACATAACCAACAGCTGGCACACTCACAGCTGTCCTATACAGTTCTGCAGATAGAGAGTGACTATTAAAAAATTTAAAATACTCATATATGCACGCATGACCGAGAGAGTGAGTGAGAAAGAAGAGAGCGGGAAGGATAAACCAATTATGATACTGTTATACTACAATTAAGCCAGCGATACATTATTGATAAATTCGATAATTTAAACAAAATAATTAAAAATATATATGAATGTTAGAGCTTGAGGCAACTTAAGGCAACCGGAGGCAATGCTATCGGTCTTAATGCCAGGTGCAGTGCATGTAAGTTCCCTACTGCTCAGCAAGCTAGCACGCTCTCAGCTGCATTTATTTCTGAGAACAAATGAGTGCGTGCTAGCTAGCTTGCCCTGAGCAGCAGGGAATTTGGACTGCACCTGGTGCTAAGACCAACACCGCTCCTGGTTCGGTGGAAAGCAGCACTGATTCAGTGAGTCAGTGATTCTTCGTGACAGTGGTATCTGAAATATTTGTCAAAACTCTCCTCACATTCTGGTAGTAGTGGGAGAAAAAACCTATACCGCAAAATATCGCAATATTATTGGTTTAAAATTAATATCAATAGTCTCCCGAGTGGGGCACCCATTACATGTGTTAGGTGATTAAGTGAGGGCCCTATTGTTAGTAAATGCCTGGCAAGGCTACAGCTATCTAGAGCCTTGAGTCCAAATAAGAACAACTAGCACACTTTCTTTGGGTTGAGAGATGGGACCTCTTTCTCTATCCGTTATCCAAGTGTGGCAGTTTAAAAAGCTGTGGTGGCCGGTTTCAGGTGACCCAGCGAAGTACAGCCCTTACTGTTCCAGATTGGTAGCATTACGCGATGGGGAGGTCTAGCTAGCAGGAGCAAATAGGCAGCAACTAAACTATGGGTGTAGGTTTGTATGTGGGTTAGGAGGACAGCACTGCCCTTACAAATTTTTGAACAAACTTGTTTGCAATACATTTCCAACAAAGCCATATTAAGAGCCTCTGTGTCCCCTTCTAGAGTCTCCAAGACGATATTTAAACATGCTATTATTTGACTGGCTAAAAGGAAGGGGGCTAATCTGAAGGCTCACATCATGATATGCTAATATCATACTTACTGCCAGACACGGAGGAGGTGAGAGCTGATCAGTGTGCTAACGGTAAGTTATCAGGGATGTCAGTCCGTTCCTCAAGCAACGGCAGAAATGATGTGTTTAAGATACCTTAGTCTCTTTCCTCTACCGCCTGCACTGCCAACACGGTTTGCACTTTGTAGATATAATGGCACCAAAAAAAGATAACAAATCAGAGGCTTTTACCACTCAGAGCGCAAAGTACTGTGCAGTAAACTAACTAGCCAGTAGCCATGGTGATTAAAATGAAAACCTAACCCATCTAGTTTCCTAGCCGATAAACTCTGTGTTAACTGATGATAGTTAAGAATGTTAATTGGCAAGCTAATCCCAGCTTCTGTCTGTGGGCTAGCAGTCAGGTTGCTAGCAGAAGTAAAAGGGGTATATATATATATATATAAATACTAGGAATTCAATTTCAGTCATAACATAGCATAACAATGTCAATATTAATGAAAATACTTACACCCTTCACAGGTAACACAACTAATGTTGTTGGATGTGGAGGGTGAGGGGTGCCCCTACCAACATTAGGACCAAACATACAGGGGTGAGCACTGGGAGAAATTCTGGATACATGTGTTAAATAGCTAAGGATAAAGCCTAAATGCTGTTTTCCACTTCTCACATAAAAGCATTACAGTTCATCTGTTTTTTTAAGGGTTAACAGTTTGTTTTTAATACAAAGGCCAAAATGAACAATACAAAAACTTCAAAACAAAGTAAAGTTTTCTTGAAAAAATGAGTTGCAGTGACAAATAATAACCGTATAATGCCATATTACAAAAATTCAGCATATCCTAAATCTTTAAATATATTAGAATTGTATTGTGGCAATAATATTATTTTGGGGGCCTGCAGTGTTTTCCACGCTACACTCTAGTAGCTGTCAATACCGTATATGCTTGAAGGAAAAAAAAAATCTAACACTCTGCTCTAGGATTTGAAAACAGGACCTCACAGGAAGCACAATAGCCTATATTAAATAGCAAACTCAAGGCAGCCTTCATTTTGTCTTCATCCACTCTCGAGATTCCAATTAAAATCTCCTGCCCTTCCTGACAGCGGTTGTCTATCAGGCCGTTCTCGGTCCAACAAACTTGGAGCCAATGAGTGTAGGTGGATTGGGCTTTTCACACACGGACAGCTGTCGGCTGTCAGTCAGACAGCCAAAATACAGCCAGGGGCTGATGATCTGCAGAACTGCTACCTGGTTTTCTGCCCAAACGATTTCCTATTATGCACCACAGTGAGAATTACAGGTGACATGAACTTGAGTGTAGTCAGCCCTGGCTAGAGCAGTTCATCTCTGGATCTGTTTTCATACATCCATTACACCATGATGAGCATCTCTTGTCTCTTCCTTCTTTTTTATTGCCATTGGCCTGAGTTATTTCATCAGAACCCCACTCTTAATGCTCAGACTCTTCAATCGAATCTTTCTCAAAAGCCACGGAATTGCCTTTTCTTGCTGATATGTGGTGTCAGCACGGGAATTCTGATTAATTTTAAGGTCTAAATGAGTTTTTGCCTGGTCCGAGAGAGGGTTTTTCGCTTTCCATCCCAGAACTGCAAACTCCACTCTCCTGTGTCACAGTTTCTTTTTGATTAAGAGCCCAATTCGGGCTTATCCAAAAATCTACTAAGCTGATCAAATCCCTCTCGGAATAAGAAAGTCTCTGAACACAATGCTGACAATACACAATCCTGTTGGAAATGTAAAAGAAGCCGTGTAAGGTTAGGCTGATAACTGTGGAGTGAGTATTACAACGTTTAAAAGATATAAAAATACCTAAGTAGCCTCTTTCAGCCAGCATGTATGAAAGGTATCTGTCTGGGAAAAGCAAGAACTGTAAACAACTACAAGTAATCAGTCAAGACTAAACATAATGAGAAGAAGTCAATAAAATATTCGGTTGGTATGCTCAATTACCTGCCCAAAACACAAACCAGAAACTAAATCCATCTTTATTAGGCCCATGTAAAGAGAATTCCAGGAGCAGAATGACACACCGAGCCCCAGCGCCCCTCGCCCCATCACTCATTCACCTGCTCTGAGCCACCATGGGTGTCTACAGGGACAGGAGGCTCGGAACATGTCAGACTTGAGGCTCCAGGCATGGGTCAATCCCATAGACAATGCAATCACTCACCAGAGAGACAGGCAGTCTGATAGCAATCATCTAACTACTTCACTGTCTGACCTGTGACTTGGCTTATCAATCAAATTCCAAAAACAAGAAGGAAGAAAGTTAGCGACAGGCCAAAACTCTGCAGATATTATTTGAACAAAAAAGCTCCATAGGAGAAACATAACACCACCATGAACAGACAAACGTGTGGTTCTGTAAGCTTTCTGCTCTCCAGTTACACTAGTGCAGAAATGGGGACTATGGATAGGCATAACAAGACCTTAGAGAATTACGATCTATACAGGAGACATTTACTGCCTTTGACTGAAAATCCCTTAAACCACCCAAAGAACAATAGAAGGTTGGTGTATGATTATACTGAATTCCTATGGGCTTCATTAAGGCCCACATAGTATCTGTGGCTGGAGCTACCCTACTACCCACTGCCCCACTTGTGCACTTCTAAAAGGTGAATAAAATCTATGGCTCAGACGTTGTCTTTTGTTTGTGGAATACCTCACTTCGGGTCATGTCTAAAGATCAGACTGAATTACAAGCAAATGCTTAAACAAACAAACAAATAAACAAACAGCAGCACAAACTATCCACAGTCTAGAGTGCCCAAGGCCCAAAACAGAACAGAATGAATAGCTCCAAAGCCTGCTGGGTATTGAGGCACTGTACTGTAGGCTACATGTATTGCACTGTTAATGAATTTCTAACCAAAGCCTTTAACACAAGTAAAAACTCTTCACCAACAACTATCAATGCTATGTTAACTATAGCCACTGGTTTATGAAATAAAAAATGGGTTTGGTTTTGTGTTTTAATGGTGGGGAAATAAACAACTGTGAATAACTGATTAACCAGTGCTGGCGTTCGTGTGTGTGCGTGTCTCTGAGCTCAGTGTGCGTGCACCAGCCCTTCCCCCAGACATCACACTTGCTAGCTCTAACGAACATCGAAACAGGGATGAAAACGCATCCCTTAAAAGAGCTTATTAGTTGCAGAATAAGTGAATGAACAGGACACTACATTGCTTATCCACAACCACTCACACCTAAGAACGGTTTGAATGGTGAATGAATGAATAGGGAACAGAAGCGCTCCAGTAATACATGCTCCTAAACTCGCCTGCATGTGCAAAAGGACAATGCTTCATGTGGCATGCTCACCTATACAGGAGACACGCTCCCAGACTTTTCTCTGACACTGCAGCGTTGTTCTACTACAGCTGGGTTCAGTCACTTCTTTCAAAACCTTTTTTTTAACATGGAGTGGTTGGGATAGTTGGCATCTATTTGTTAGTACAGAAACATCAGTACCACATAAGTGTCCCAAATTGCACTGAAAATTCTGTTGTGATCTGGTACTTATGTCTTATTAGTTGATAGATGTATACTTTACTGTTCCAACACATGTGGAAAAAAACATTCAAATAAATATATCAACATGTTAACCGTAGGGGTGTGCCATATCATATCATACACAATAACATTGGCAACATTAAATATTCTGAACAATATTATACCCTGAAATATTGTGCCATATCACCCATCTCTAATTATCACATCAGGTACTACTTTTACTGTTTTTAGCAAAAGATAAATTCACACTTTTCTCATTTCCCATTATATATCTACTAGAGACAGAGTTTATCTGTTCAGTATCATTCACTTTACTTCAGTCCTGGATATATGGAGATATTTGGAGTGCATTATTTAGTATCCTGACATTCTGGATCATTGACTTCTGTTACAATCTGATGAAAATTCTTGTATTTTTTAATATCTCAGTTAGAAGTGTGCCATATCATATCATATACAATAATAGAATGTAATTTTCATTTTGTTGCAGTAGTGTGTTCTTCAATTTTTTTTTTATTTCAATGTTTTGGCATATCACCAAGAGTATCGTTATCACAAAAATATCATGAAATATCATAAGTCAAAAGTCAGCTAAATTCATACAGCTTGAGGATTACAGGAATTTTCTTTGTAGTGGTGTTGCAGATCTAAAAGGAAAGCTCCTATCCTGATTTGTGCATATCCCGGGAGAATACACGTCGGGATGCAGTAGAGAATTTCAGGGAAACCCTCTATTACATAACGTTGCTCTGTCTGTGCAGACTGTGGAAACGCTCTGAGATCACATGAGATGCCATCGTCATTGGCAAAGAGGGTCATGGGGATGAGATGGTGTGCGGTCTCTCTTCTCTTTCTGTGTGACAGCTTACATAACCAGGTGCAGAGTTGAAGCGCTGGTCTCAAGGGACCGTGCATGCTAATCTACTGACGTCTGGCCTAGCGAGGAAATGGAGTAATGTGTGCTGCATGCGGAACATATGGAAATGATGCAGTCTCTGCATAAATAACATCCAGTGACTTGTGGGGAAAAAAGGCAATCAGGATATGAACGGAACCCAACAAAAACTATTATATTAGCCTGAACTTTTGCCTAACCAGCGCTGAGTTCCTCAGGGGTAGGCAGCAGTTGATAAAGGTGGGTCCTCCATGAAGATTCCTCGTTTGTATCACATAAAGCAAAACAGCATGTACTAGTAACTGTAAGGGCCTGCCCAGTGCTGGACTCGAACCCAAGCCGCAGGCGTGAAGTACCAGGGTGAGCTAACACCCTGTACTGGCAGTGGGCCCGTGTGTAGAACAGTTAGATCTCAGAGCAGGCAAAACCCCAAGAAATAAAAGGTGGGAAGCGAACCCGGGTCGCCCGAACGCGAGACCGACGCGCAGGTAAGAGGCGACCGCAAATAAGAGCTTACAAGGGTTAAAAATGAAAGCCGAATAAACAAATGCTTGGTGTTACGGGACGAACGCGCTACCGCTGAGCCACCGCACTAGCTAAGTACTACTGCCGTGTGTATGGTTTAAAAAGGAGGGATTGGCACTAAACTCGTACCGAAACAAAAGCCCACGCCGCGCGTGAGAAAACGGCGGGAAACAAAACAACAAAGGAAGCCACGGGAAGAGAGGCAGCCCCGATAAACTGGGGAAAACTAAACTAACAACTTCCCGAAAATAAAACTACGTAACTGAAGTGCTTGGTGACTGGAGAGAAAGAGCAGAGAGAGAAAACTGGAGAGGGAGGGGCAGTGTCACCACACTGGCACCCTTGAAGAGAGAAAACGAGGTGTAGCACAAAGGCTCTCAGACCTCAATACCCAGGATTACCGGCCAGGAGCTTAGCTCAAAACTTTAGCAAAGACCCAGCACTGAGTGACTGGATCACTGGGGTTATAAAGCCCTGGCACAGCTGTGAGGAGTCAGGCCTGATTAGTGTGCCTGACTCCTCCTGGTGGCCGGAGGAGGCCTCGACCTAGGACCAGCCCTTACAGTGACACTGGTTTTTACAATAAACACAGTATGTGTAACAAGCAGCTTTTGCAGCATGTAAAGTGGAAACCCTAGTCTTTTGGGAAGCTCTTCTACTGACACCACTGAAATTTGGCAGACTTGGAAAAAAAAATTGAAAACAAATGCCTATTATATGACCTGTGCCCCTCAAAACGATGTGTTTCAAAGTGCAGCGGTGAACTTTCCATGTTCATTTCCAAGCGTGTTAAATTACATTTTGAAGAACTAATTGGTAAAGGATGTGTCTTTAGAGGATGCTAGTGAATGATCTACTATTGTCTTATTGTCTTATATATTTCTGATTTTGCATTTAAGACCTAAACATTAAGCTGGACCTTTTTTTTTGAGCCTGTGCATGTGACATTAGTATATGAAGACCTATAATGTGTTCTTACTACTTTTTAAACCAGTTTTTTGACTATATTTACTAAATGATGCATCTATAAGCTAAGGGTAAAAAAATATGGAATATCTGGATGCTGTTTTGTGATACTGTATCGTTTCTCAAAAACACAGTATCGATACATAGATTCTGGCAGACAGTGAATCATTGTGTGTTGTGTTTAAACCTCTGACCACTAGATGGCAGTGTTGTAATCCATTTTCAGCTCCACTCCAACATTAACAAGCAGCACAAGGGCGCAATGCTATTGTAAACATTGGCAAACCTGTTCATATAGTGGTGTGTTTTAATAGTAGGATTTGAAAAATCGCAGTACATCACTTTGCTTGGAGTATCGCAATATATTGCGTGTACGTATTGTATCGCCAATATAAATGCCAATACACAGCCCTAGTATAAGCATTTATGAGCATATACATAGAGCATAGTCTTTAAAAATTGTCAGGATGTAGGCTGCATTTTTTGCCCTGATTCAATGCATGCTTACAACTGGAAGAGCCTTCGATAACATAGCAATAACAAAACGTTTCAAACTGCAGACTTAACTCATAAAGCCTAATTATAGTCAGGGTTTAAAAATATTCTTAGTGCACATTTTCCTAATCTGGCATTATATTTTACTGTAAAACCTTAAATACCGATGCAGATTAAATTCCACATCAAACTAGCTACGCATGTATGCACAAGTACATTGTACTTCCCAACTCTGTCGAGTTCACTATACAGTCTGTCCAGCACAACCTGAGTATGTGTACAGATCACTTGAGAAAAATAATAATATATATAAAGTTCTAGTCAAAAATATCTATGCTAGTCTTTTTACTTTTTAGGCTACTTTTTAGGCTCAGGTCTTTCAGGTCCACAGAACTCTTGAATCTTGCAGCAGGAAAGTTATCTGTAATTGTAGGTCTGTTTCTGTGTGTGGGTTAAGGGTGAGAGCTGATGCTAATTTGCTGACTTGTCTCCAGTCTCTCTGCAGAAGCCCTACTAGAACATGTGACACAAGCCTCCACGTGTTTTGGCAGCACTTGGAATGTCACCCCAGCTACACGGTAACTGTGATGGGGCTGCAAACTGCTTAGAAACGAACCTCAAAGACCTGCCGGATACGGCCTAAAATTGAGGTCTAGCGGTAACACAAGAGTGTCAGGCTTTATGAATATGAGCTAATATGAGTCTAACAGGGCTGTTAAGGGCTGTTGAGAGACTTGTCTTATAGGAGCTTGAACAAAGCTAAGGGGTGGGTGGGCTCTGTGAAGTCTGAGGGCTCATTTTTTTTCAAAGTGTGCAAGCCAGGAAGTTAAGCAAGGCCTAAATCCAGCAGTTTCCCCCCCGGAGGGAGAGTGGACATTAATAATACATGGAGAAACAGAGAAAAAGCAAAGTGTTTAAAAGAGCAAGTAGAGCAGAAGGGCAAGCTACATGGAGATGAGTCCTGATAGAAGAAGCCCGAGAAAAGAAGGCAGGAATGGGTATGTTTTAAACTCAGAGTGTTAACAGTTTTAGTTCTGAGTGTTGTTATGCTGATCTAGCATAAAATACATAAACAAATTAATGAATTAATAACATATACGTATATATATTATATTTATTTAATGAAATATCAAGTCAGCAAATAGCTGTTCATAGCGGTTTCCAATCTGAAGGTTGCTCAGACTGTTTTACTTAGCACAGCATTTTCTGTCAACACAACAATAGGTTGCACAATTAAATGGACTGACACACACATGTACACACATACATGCACAACTGCACACAAATAAATGTAGAGGCTGAAGATGCAAGTGACAGAGTGTCAGAGAGCTAAAAGACGGAATGTAAAAACCCACGAACAGCAACATCCAGATTAATAACGTCGCAATGTACAGTACTAAGCATTTATTCATTTCAGAAACTACCCTTCAATCACTTCATTTCCAGACTTTTTAATCATTTTTCAGCTGCAAGAAAAAACTAAAAACTAGAGATGGAAGGATCGATCGGCTGTGTATCAGTATCGGCCGATTTTTAATCCAAATAAGCGATAATTGGCGATCAGCCGATATTTCTTCAATTTAGCCGATCGATAGTGTTAAACCAAGGAACCTAATTTGTATTTCCAGCTAGTGTTTCATCCAGGAGGAGGAGCTATCTGAGAAACCCCCTCCAACCAGGTCCCGGCAATTCCTATCTCAACTGCTAGGTGGAAAAACTTACCATTTAATTTTCGTCCGACTGACTAAAGCAGCGGCCTCGCTAGAACAGTTTATAGTGCTCACTGCGTGTGCAGATAGAAAACATTGTCCGTCTGGCAGTGTTTTACTGGACATTCTGTAAGATCTGTAAAATCAGTGTGTCTCATGGGGGAACCAAGACAAAGACGTTTAACACTACTAATCTGATACAACACTTAAGAGTACACAACACAGCCGAATACAGTGAGTATCAGTAAACAGCAGAGCTAGCACGCACAGCTAGCACAAAACAAACAACCCAGAACACCTACAGACCAGATCTGACCGGTACGAACAGAACAGCAACAGTAACAGCCAGAGAGCTACAGGAATCATGGCGGAAGTGAAAGAGTTTCTAGTTCATGTTTCATGACTTGCTTGCACTAATGATTGCCTGTATATATATATATATATATATATATATATATATATATATATATATATATATATATATATATATAGCCCCGCCTTTGATCGGTATCTGCTATCGGCCAATCGCGCTGAAAGGTGATCAGTGACCGGAATCGACCTCAAAAACACTGATTGGTCCATCTCTACAAAAAACCTGCAGGAATATTTTCCCACTCTTTCTATAAAAGCACCAAAGTAGCAGCTTATACTGTATATATGACGGTATCTGTGCAAAAGCATTAAAAACTGAGCTGCTGGTGATAGAAGTGCATAAGTGACTTTATGGACATTTTTCAAAACTATCCTTCAAGAAATGTCAAATCAAAGAATGTAAAGATGTTAAATAGTGCTGCGAATAAGCATTGAGTAGCCAGTTAGCATTAGCTTCTCTAGCATGCCAACAGCTCTGCCCACCATGAAAATGGCCCATCCCGGCTAAACTAACGCACGTACACCAGTTCAGATGATTACAAATGATGATTGAAATCAGAGTATGTGCAGCTGGACGTCCACGGAAGGGAAAGAAAGGTGACATTAAAGCTGTTCTGCAGTGTTTGGATCTGTAGGTTCACGTTAAGAAAGGTTAACTGAGATTAGCGAGCACGCTACAGACCCAAATAGCCATAACAGCACAGGTTCGATTCTGAAAACTGGTGCTCTGCTGACATAAATTTAGATGATAAAAATGCTTGAGAGGACAAAAGTAAAGGTGACAGTAAGCTGATGTCTGGGAGAGTTACTAACAGATCCTAAAAAGACATCTGTTTAGAGGATCGTGCACCCATTTACAGGAGAGCTCTCAGTAAGGGGTTCTTAACAGCTGCCCATGCTCTTCTTCTTCTCACAGCGGAAGGATGAACAGAAACACCTGTGGATGTTTTCAGACCTGAAGCAAGAGTATAACATGATTTTATCCTCTCTCTTTCTCAAAGATGAAAGCTTTTAAATGATGTTTATCTGATAGATTCTGATGGTGTACCAGGTCATGTACAGTTGTTAGAAGCATGTCAGTATGAAAAATCCTATTTGAGCACTTATTTTTCTATGGCTTTGCTCTGTGTTATACATGTTGATTATCTTCTATCCAATAACCTCAGAAATATTTCTTTAAAAAAATGATCAACTTGTACTTAGAAGACATTTCCACTTGAATTAAAAGGTTTCTCAATTGCCCAGTACCACATACCTGTAAGTGCATAAACAGGCCTGTACATGCTGCACAGACAACAGAAGACACTTACTGCCACCCAGTGGATCACAACAGCAGTGAAGAAAAAGACCCACAAAGTGGACCACAGGGTTCAGCGTGTGTAAGTTTTATACTTTTAAGCTAATGTGCTGCCCCAGTTAGCACAGATGGTATCAGAGTTGTTGATGAGCATGTCATGGACTGGTTCACTTTGATTCCCAAAATCAATGTGCCACTGTCACAGATGAGATTATTTTTCATGATGAGAAATTAGACCTGCTCGCTGGCTTACAGAATCACCTTGGCATATTTACCAAATGACATCAATCAATGAACTGAAATGATGGATGCAAACAGTGTCGGTGAGACTTAAACTCTCTCCTCATGCTTTCGTGTTTCACTGACTTGGACTGCCACCTACTGGCTATATCTGGCACCACATGTAAAAACACAGTAAACCTTGGAGTTGAGTGCCCTGGCTTGCACATAAGGGGCTGGTGTGCCTGCAGGTTTTTATTCCAACAAAACAGGAGCATATGTGATCGACAGTTTGAAGAATAAGACTCATTATACAGGTAGAATCAGGTGTGCTTTAGCTTGCTTGGAATAAAAACCCACAGCCACACAGGTTTGCAGACAAGACTGGACACCACTGCTCTACGGCGGGGGTATTTAATTAGAAATAGGTCCAGTTGGTGGAAATTTCCTCAGGCCAAGGTCCGGACCATCATAACTTTTAACTTGTGTTATGATTCAGTGGCCAACACATTACACATACCGTTCAATATATTTTAGTACATTTACTGTTTAAATGCTGAAGTGAATTAATTATTTATATAACTGTATTAAAAAAGTCAGAAAAAGTAAATAAAATATGCGTCTACTTCTTAACTCGATTTAACATCTTAACAGTTTAATTTCTCTCTTGTATCCTTCTCTCAGACTTTCTCTTGTTTACTGAGATAAGTGAGCTCTTGGTTGTCCAGCCAGGACTGGGCTGAAATGGTGTCAGGGCCGTTCTCACACACATAAGAGATACGTGACTATTTTTAATTCGTCACGGTCTCAGAACGTATGAGCCATGTTGGTTTGAAGCTGTCTGTGGGAAGAATAAACATATGTCTCGGTTCATTCCTGATTGAAAAGTCATTATTTCGCTGCAGAGTTTTCTGTTTTTATAGCATGCTGTCTGAATGAGCCTTTCTCCGACTGCTGCTTCCCGCTTCGTACCTCGCCTGTGTGCGCGCTGCGTGACCGAATCTGCACAGATCTGATTGGCTGAGGAGCGCCTTTCGTGATCTTGCAACGTACATGATTGGTCACTGAGTTCACTTCGCCGTAAAGCCTGTATACCACGCAGAGAAGAAACGTTGCTTAAAATAAATACTGTCGAAACACTGTATGCGGACCCACACTGAACAACGTCTGGACCGCCGTCGCCTATTAGTGACCCCTGCTCTATGATATGGAAGGCTGGACATACTTGCACAATAAGTTGCAACAGAAAATTTGCTTTAATGTAGCCGCAAGATGTTTCTGCAATTAACATTCAATTCACTGGGTTAAATGTAACTACCAAATATGCTACACTTGCAGGGTACAGGAATTAAATGTCACAGTGAACAGTGGTGCCCACAAGAAGCTTGGGACAAAATTAAATAAGTAACACAGTGACTAATATTTAACATGGAAGATCTACACCACAGGAGTTGCTAGGCAAACTCTGGATTGATGAAATAGTTTCATTTGGTTAGTAAATATTTGTTCAGTATGTCTTCAAGGCCTGTGCCTCGGTCTAACCTACTTCTAATGAAAAAGACTGATAAAAGAAATCTCCAAACACCACAGCAAACACGTTTTTCAGTTTCTATGTGCACCAGTTCAACAGACAGACACACAGAGTGCAATCAAAGGGCTTAGTGCACCTGACCCAGAGAGTCAGCCCAGTGAAAGTAAGACGTTTACTATACACATTGACACAGTCCAATTAGGAAAATGCTGCTATTGACCACAGAGAGTGGCTAAATAATTCAATAAATAAATAAATAGACTTATTTATTAATGTTAATTAATATGAAGCACTATCCACATTCTCAGACGACTTGCAACTGAGGAGGGCCTGGCAGGAGCGGAGGGTCATCAAGACTGATACAAGAAGGGTGATGTGGACAAAAGGACAGTCAGCTTAGCTTCAGTGTCCATTAGCAGTATAGTGAGAGTACCACTCAACTAAATCAATCCCTCTGGCTCCTCTCCTAAGCAAAGCAAACAGACAGACAGACAGACAGACAGACAGACAGACAGGGAGCAGATATGAGCTACAAACCACCTTGACCACAAAGTGTTTTATTTATTTATGGTCAATCAGCAGTAAAACTTTATTAGCTGAATTAAGGAAACACGCCTTCTGTCAGATATAGCTGAGGAGATGCCCTGCTAACACATTCCCAATGGTAAGAACATAGTGGAAACTGGATGTCACATTCATTGCTTATTCATGGCGAAGTGGTATAACCTCAACTGCTAACTCTCTGGATTACATTAACATGTCTGTCAGAAACAGCTGAGTTGATGTTCCACTAGCATGTTAGAGGTCAAGGAACAAACACAATGCTCACTAAGAACAGAAGCATTGAAAGTAGTCTTGCAGTCAGTCGCCTTGCTGTTGCTAGGCAAGTGTAAGCCAATCTCTGTAGTGGCTCACTTAATTCTGCTGAGTGCTTCAGCCTGAAGATGTAACTGCAAAGTTCTCATATTTGGGTCTGCTTCATCGTGTAGCAATCAAAGTCAAGCCCGGGTCCCCCTTTACTGATATCTTCCAATGTTAATTGAGCTACAATTATGTGCTAGTGTTACATGCGGGTGCTGGCATAGTTTTTAAGGAGGAACAGGTCAGGGTAAAAGTGCCACTCTCCCTCTCTCTCCCTCTCTCTCTCTTTCATTCATTCATCCATTCATTCTCTTCTTCCCGTCTCACTTGGTCACTTGGCCCTTGAAATAATGATGAGAGTTGTCGGATATGTGAGTTGCCACCTGACCCAGTTCCACCGACCGCTACAGCACAAGGTATGACTGAGGTGCACTGGTCAATTAAAGTGAACAGATCCCTGTTAGCAGCTCCTAGCCTCAGGTGAAGCAGCTAAAGTTTCTGTGAGTGTCAAATTTAAGCCTGCCATTTCAGCGATTTATGCAGGTTTCCAAATACACCATGCATGTAATGAACAAAGTTCATGCTGGAGCGATTACATGCACCTCAGCAGCCTGAATCAGTAGAAACAAGGGTCTATCGTCAGCAGCTTTCCTGACCAGAAGATACAAGGACAGGCCTGAAGGTTACTTTGCTCGACTATTTTTTTATAGCTATGATGGGATAATAACCATATGTCCTGTAATTGGACTCTTGTTTTCAGGGCTGACACTGGATCAGATCTTCACGGCTGGTTGAGTAAGCGTTACAGTGAAACACGTCGAGTGACGGCTGTCCCTGACACAAAACACCAGACTTAGCCGTCTGACCTACTATCCAGTGGATTGATGTATGCTGCAATGACATGGCCGTTAACTCGCCTAACATAATCAACAAGATCACTCTTCACGATAGCAATCTTTGTGCACAAAGGCAATAAGGAGGATTGGCACGGAGACAGCATCACTGTCACTGCCAACATGTGCCAAGGACACAGCTGCTAGATACACTAACTCTTACTGTAGAACACAACACTGCAGGTTACAAAGACCTGTCAGCCTCCAATTTGTCTGGACAAAAAAGTATTACAACGGGGGAAAGCCGAACATATGCACAGGCCTAATCCAGACAAAAGGCAAGGCAGTCAGGCTGCAGACAGGAAGACTTTCTGTTCACACTACCTGAGCATCTCTCCCCTCACTTTGCCTCAGAGACTGATCTGCCCTTCTCTCATTGTTGGGCAAATATGCCAGCGACCTAGATGATGAAAATAAAACCAGCACTTCTAGCATGGCGTGAGGGGAGCAGGCTGGCTGGAAGAAAGTATTACACTGCAGCGAGAGCGGTGCGGAGCAGCACTTCAATAGCAGCGGAGACAAGAATAACAACTGACAAGCTGAATTTGAACACCAAGCCTTTGAGTTCAGGCAACACGTGTGCAATCAAAAGAGCAACCTGTTGCAGAAATCAATGTGAATAAAAAAAACAAACAAGAAAAAATACCTTAACGCTTCAAGACTGCACCTGAACAAGGGTAAAGCAAAGCCATTAAGATATAACAGAAAACATATAAACGCCTGCAAATCGAGCACGGTCAATTTAGCTACAGGTCTTAAAAGTCTCAAGCATACACATGGAGCCAGACCGGTGAGTGTTAGGTCCTCCAGAGCAGACGTCCAGTACTCCAGCTCAACCTTTCAGCTCGTCTCTGACTCTCCTTCCACTGTTTCTCCACTATCTGATCCCAGGACCTTACCTGTACTTCATGCCCGTCTGGTAAGACACACACTCCTCCAGGACCAGGCCATTCATCTTGAGGAAGTCTTCCATGTTCTTGATCTGTGCGGCCACCCTCTGCTCCCGGAGCCTCTGTAGTTCAGCCTGGTCCGCATGCCTGTTGGCCTGGCTGAGCCCCTGGTCCGAATGGTAGCGGCTAATGCCGCTCCGGATGCTCTCGCTGTAGGACATGGACAGCATCCTGCCTCCGCTGCTGCTGCTGCTGCTCTTTCGCACGCCACCACCGGGCACGGCTGGTTTGGGAATCTGCAGGTTTTCGGAAGGGAGGGTGGATTGACGCCGGCTATAGGGCCCCCCCGCGTGCCCACCCGCATAACCCCCTGCAAACATGATCTAAGCCCTGTTTCTAACCCCTCACAAGCCAACTCTCACCCACCCACCCGACGGTGCCTTCTAACACCTTTCCCAACACACACACACACACTGAATGTGAAAAAGCCCCGGGAATCTGGGACCAGGATGGGGAGCTGAGAGCTGGCCGGGTTCAGCCATTGCCTTAAATAGCACAGGCTTTCAGGAGGGGCCTAAAAAAAGGAGGGAGGGAAAAAAAAAGAAAACAGCCTAGTGTCCCCACTATCAGTGGCAGGACTGAGGCCATGCATCTTGTAATCAGACCTGATCCCGCCCTCCTCCATGACAGGCACAACAGCAGTGGCAGCAACAGGCAGGTGCTAGGAGCCTCAGGTGTGAACAAACACCAGGGGGCGGGCGACACATGCGAAGAAACGTTCTGCCCAGACTGCGACGGGACTCTGCATTCAGACATGCATTGGAGATCGTCCATGGAAGACCGATATCATTCAAGTAGGGATAGAAAATCTGAGAACTGAGCAGAACACAAGCCTGTGGCTGATTATTTGAAAGCCTTTCAAAGCACACACTGATAGATAGCAATCTGGTGGCTGATGCAACAGCACTCTAGAATAAAAGCAGTGCAGCAAAAATTAGCTGTTTTTTATTATATTACATTTATTTAAATATTATCGCTGTCCAAAGAAAAACATGTCTCCATTTTTGACGATTTTAATTTTTCTGCATGTTTTGAACACAACAGCTGCGGTGTACAATGTGGGAAATCTTCATGGTGAATGGACCAATAGAAATGCTCCAAAATAGCATGAAAAAACTTCTGTTTCCATTGATTTACATTGAAAGTAAAGACAGTTTTTGGTCTCTCCTGTAAAGTTACAGTTTTATCTTTGGACAGCGACAATATATTAGGCTAATCTGACAAAAAAATATCTTAAAATTGATCTTAATTGCAATGAGCAACATTTGCTGACCCAAATTACATCCAGTTTGGATCAGAAAATCACTACACTTGAGAGGTGTCAAGCATACTTGTCACTGCCGCCCTATCCCCATATATATATATATATATATATATATATGATAGAATTATTACACCGCTATGCCTTGTTCTAAAACATTTCTGACTCAAACATATGAGAGAGAACATTGCTTCACTATATATTTAAACAATTTGCTATGAAAAGTGAATATACTGATAGTAAGTCTACAAAAAAACATTGATGTATAAACATGAAATGTTTAAACTGTTAAAAAATTTTGAAAACAAAAATGTACATATACACAGTATATACCCACAATTTATTCTATATATAAATATCCAAAGATATACAGTTTTTTGGATTGAAACCCTGCAAATACATCTGCATCAAATGAAATCGGAAGCTTGCACAAGATACTAGCACTGAAAGCTTGGCCTTCTGTGGCTTAAAGTCAAATTTTTAGGATTGAGATTATAACACCAAATATTTGAATATCTGAAATTAATTAAAACATGTAATAAATGTAATGACAGTTACACGGAAGTTACTACGGAGGAACCAGCTAATATGTTACTTAAGACTTTTTTAAAATAAGTTTTAAATAAGAGCAAAATACAGCACAACACCCAAAACAAGAAATATACAATCAACAGAAAAACATGAACAACTATTTCTAAAACTGACTGATCTTCTCATAGTTTTTCACTGAGCACTGTGGATACGCAGAACACGTTTTCCTTTTTGTTTATTAACTGTTATTGATCTTTCAAATGTCTGTTGAGTGCTGCTGACGCTTGAACAACACTCCTCTGTACATCACACTTCCTTACACTAATCGTTTTTGACAAACGAGTGTTAACACACGCACACAGAAACCTTATGAAATCACCAAAACGCTTACTGCAAAACTAATCTGAAACCTTTCATTCTTTTTAGGTTTGCCAGCTTCTCCAACTGTTCCACTGCCACTCGCAGCAGCATATAGCTTAGAGCAGTCAAAAAAATTAAGATGCAGGAGCCACCACAGACATTTCTCGTGAGGAACCCAAATAAATTTCTCCATTCTCCATCCAAGTGAACTCCACGTCTACAGGAATATGGAAATCTGCTCAGAAGCATGCATGTTACAATCACATCATAATCCAAACCATGCCAGGACACAAACAGAGGAGATGAACATCATACATGCACAGTGGACACGAACAACACTGGAGCTCAAACCAGAACGAGACTCACCCGAGGTCTTGGGGGTCGGCTCATGGCTTATGGGTGCAAATCTGGCCTTTTAAAGTCAGACTGTGACCAGCAATGCAGCGATCCACCCAAACTGGGAGTGTCTTACTAGCAAGCATCTAAACCAATTAGTGAAGGAAAGAGTATCCCCCACCCTCGCTTTCTCCATCACCCCCTCCCTGCTAGATTCCATGAAGGAAATCCATTTATGTAATTTGGTGGGAGGGAGGCAGCTTGTTTTTGCAAACCACAGCAAATAATATTAGGCCTAAATTATTCAAAGGCTTTTGTGCTAAAAGCTTTTGATTGTTGTTCCACAGGAGAGAATACTTAGAAGCCTCTCAGCATGTAATGAGGCCTGTATGAGCATGGATCTATATGAACACTTGCACTCCCATATTGTCTTGATATTTTTTTTTGCTTACACACACACACACACACACACTTACAATCTCTGCTTGGGAAATTCTTAATTGGAGCACATTTAATCAAGATACAGTCAGGCCAAGTTTGGCAAGAGACAGCTCAGACATTTGGGAAGGTGCTCAACTTTTGAGAGTTGCTTCCCAAGTTGAAACTCTAGGATTCTGATAGTGTTCTTCAAAAACGATACCTGCCAACAATGCCATTACTGCTGCAACAGGTAAATGGTCCCTGTTTTTGAGCATTAATAGAGCATCACATTCACAGTGCTAGTGGATGGAGGGTAATATATTCTTTATTTGATGACTTCTAAGGTTGGCCCAACTGACATCACTCTTTAATTTACAGACAGCACCTGAAACTGTGGAAGGAACATCAATGGGAGGATGGGAGAAAGGTCTATAACAAAGCTAAAGATTTGGTTTAAGTTACTAAAATTTCTTTTATCTGTCTTGACGGGCAATGATGTAAGACAAGAAGTGTCAGTGTGCGTTGAAGGATCACTGCTTGGTGGTCTTATCCCCAAATACGTTGTGGCAGAAGAAGAGAACGTTGACTATTGCTTATAGTGTGCTTATAGAAACAGGAAGTGATTTTTTGCATAGGGAGCACTATCACAAGCTCTCAAAACGCCTATGGGTTGCGTCGTTTACGGTTACTCAAAATCAATCTAAATGGAAAAAACAACAAGGTATTTACTGATTACCACGAGTTGTTGTTCATGTTGTTCATGCAAAATGGGTTGATGTCTATGATCAGAAAGTCAGCTTCTTCGGATGTAAATGTTACAGATGTGGCTTCTATCTACTGTTAAATGCATCACCAGTGCACACCCACAAAAGAACTGATCCTCACGACCGCACAAACCAGTTTTGTTTTTTTTGCCAGTATCTGCCGGCCAATTTAAGGTGGAACGGGAAAACTGATGAATAAAAACTTCAGCTTTGTGCAGTTGCGAGAAGCCTGAATTCATTGTGTGTACATTAAACAAGCAACTGTAACGTTAACAATGAGAGGCACTGCTGCTTTCCTGTTAATCCACACGACAATAGAAGAGAACCATTATGGAGCATCTTGGTACCGAATTCAACCAACCACTAACAAAAAGTCTCATGTCTCAATATTTTTGCATAGATTCATCTGCTTTGAGTGGAAAGACATCTGGAGGGTAGTTGTTTATGACTCGAAGGTTACTGCCTCGAAAGTAGACAGATATTTCAGTTCAGCTTAAAACTCTCTAATGTTCTTAACATAAGGATCATATCCAACATTTGTGATTTTCTGTTTATACCTTCCTCTTGTAATATTGGTTGTTTTCCAGATGTAATCCAAAATGGATGCTAGTTTACCTCTATTCTGTATTCTGTCTAGAAAACAACCAACTCACTGGTCTATGAATCTGTTTCAGACAAGGTGTTCAAAACCAATTAGAACCTGCAATGCCTGTTTACCATTAAACCACCTACGTGGTTTTAACTTTTTCCTTCATTTATACATATGTCATAAATTAATTAACAAACAAACAAATAAATAAATAAATCCATACAACCACAATCATGGTGATAGACAACAGTCGATAGAACATGTCTTCTAAAAGGCTGAAAGAGCCCATCTTTAAAAATTCATTTTCAAAATCCATTATAGCATGACTGAATACATAAGACGTGAGAGGAGCTAAGAGTCTATCGGCTCCAGGAAATACTTGCCCTTCCTAGGGTAGTAAAGGGATGCTGGACCAGTTCACAAAGGCCTTACAGATGTTCAGATTTTCCACTGCTCTGATAATGCATAATGTGGATAGGACCTGTGCTATGGCTTACCTACAACACAACAGGTTATCCAAAGACCAGCTAAGATCCTAATAAATCCTAATAAAATGTTTTGTCTGGCTGGGAGCAGATGTAAAGTCAAATTCTAGACCCTCTAAATAAGCTAGAGCACTGAATGGATGAGTAATAAAAAAAGGCCTCTTTTAGCTAGTGTGGTGTGCAGCAGCGCTTCCATATCAACAGTAGGTGATGCTTGAGAATAGACAGAGCTGATGTTTACAAAACTCTTAGGGTCAGAAATACCATTTTTTATTTACTGTACCTGCCTGTAATTATCTTAACAAGAATGTGAAGATAATTGTGTGGTGTGAGGGTGTAAAGTTACTCTTCCTACCGGACCGGAAGAATGCAGAGAACATCATCCGTGATCCATCACACCCTGGACATCACCTGTTCCAGTATCTTCCCTCAGGTGGGCGTTTCAGTCAGTTGAGGATCAAGACCTCCAGACTACAGAGAAGCTTCTTCCCACACGCCATCACACTCATGAACAGCTGAACATCACACACTACATTCTGAATACAGTCTACTACATACATCCATATCCAGATGTTCTCTCACTCTTCTTTCTCTGTACAGTCTACCACATATATACATCCATATCCAGATGTTCTCTCACTCTTCTTTCTCTGTACAGTCTACTACATACATCCATATCCAGATGTTCTCTCACTCTTCTTTCTCTGTACAGTCTACTACATACATCCATATCCAGATGTTCTCTCACTCTTCTTTCTCTGTACCGTCTACTACATACATACATCCATATCCAGATGTTCTCTCACTCTTCTTTCTCTGTACCGTCTACTACATACATACATCCATATCCAGATGTTCTCTCACTCTTCTTTCTCTGTACCGTCTACTACACCCATACAGCCATATCCAGATGTTCTCTCACTCTTCTTTCTCTGTACAGTCTACTACATACACACATCCATATCCAGATGTTCTCTCACTCTTCTTTCTCTGTACAGTCTACTACATACACACATCCATATCCAGATGTTTTCTCACTCTTCTTTCTCTGTACCGTCTACTACATACATACATCCATATCCAGATGTTCTCTCACTCTTCTTTCTCTGTACCGTCTACTACACCCATACATCCATATCCAGATGTTCTCTCACTCTTCTTTCTCTGTACCGTCTACTACATACATCCATATCCAGATGTTCTCTCACTCTTCTTTCTCTGTACCGTCTACTACACCCATACATCCATATCCAGATGTTCTCTCACTATTCTTTCTCTGTACAGTCTACTACATACACACATCCATATCCAGATGTTCTCTCAATCTTCTTTCTCTGTACAGTCTACTACATACATACATCCATATCCAGATGTTCTCTCACTCTTCTTTCTCTGTACCGTCTACTACACCCATACATCCATATCCAGATGTTCTCTCACTCTTCTTTCTCTGTACAGTCTACTACATACACACATCCATATCCAGATGTTCTCTCAATCTTCTTTCTCTGTACTGTCTACTACACCCATACATCCATATCCAGATGTTCTTTCACTCTTCTTTCTCTGTACAGTCTACTACACCCATACATCCATATCCAGATGTTCTTTCACTCTTCTTTCTCTGTACAGTCTACTACATACACACATCCATATCCAGATGTTCTCTCAATCTTCTTTCTCTGTACAGTCTACTACATACATCCATATCCAGATGTTCTCTCACTCTTCTTTCTCTGTACAGTCTACTACATACATCCATATCCAGATGTTCTCTCACTCTTCTTTCTCTGTACCGTCTACTACATACATACATCCATATCCAGATGTTCTCTCACTCCTCTTTCTCTGTACAGTCTACTACATACATACATCTATATCCAGATGTTCTCTCACTCTTCTTTCTCTGTACAGTCTACTACATACATCCATATCCAGATGTTCTCTCACTCTTCTTTCTCTGTACCGTCTACTACATACATACATCCATATCCAGATGTTCTCTCACTCTTCTTTCTCTGTACAGTCTACTACACCCATACATCCATATCCAGATGTTCTCTCACTCTTCTTTCTCTGTACCGTCTACTACACCCATACATCCATATCCAGATGTTCTCTCACTCTTCTTTCTCTGTACCGTCTACTACACCCATACATCCATATCCAGATGTTCTCTCACTCTTCTTTCTCTGTACCGTCTACTACACCCATACATCCATATCCAGATGTTCTCTCACTCTTCTTTCTCTGTACAGTCTACTACATACATCCATATCCAGATGTTCTCTCACTATTCTTTCTCTGTACCGTCTACTACATACATACATCCATATCCAGATGTTCTCTCACTCTTCTTTCTCTGTACAGTCTACTACACCCATACATCCATATCCAGATGTTCTCTCACTCTTCTTTCTCTGTACAGTCTACTACATACATACATCCATATCCAGATGTTCTCTCACTCTTCTTTCTCTGTACCGTCTACTACATACATACATCCATATCCAGATGTTCTCTCACTCTTCTTTCTCTGTACAGTCTACTACATACATCCATATCCAGATGTTCTCTCACTCTTCTTTCTCTGTACAGTCTACTACATACATCCATATCCAGATGTTCTCTCACTCTTCTTTCTCTGTACAGTCTACTACATACATACATATCCAGATGTTCTCTCACTCTTCTTTCTCTGTACCGTCTACTACACCCATACATCCATATCCAGATGTTCTCTCACTCTTCTTTCTCTGTACAGTCTACTACATACACACATCCATATCCAGATGTTCTCTCACTCTTCTTTCTCTGTACAGTCTACTACATACATCCATATCCAGATGTTCTCTCACTATTCTTTCTCTGTACCGTCTACTACATACATACATCCATATCCAGATGTTCTCTCACTCTTCTTTCTCTGTACAGTCTACTACACCCATACATCCATATCCAGATGTTCTCTCACTCTTCTTTCTCTGTACAGTCTACTACATACATACATCCATATCCAGATGTTCTCTCACTCTTCTTTCTCTGTACAGTCTACTACATACATACATCCATTTCCAGATGTTCTCTCACTCTTCTTTCTCTGTACAGTCTACTACATACATACATATCCAGATGTTCTCTCACTCTTCTTTCTCTGTACAGTCTACTACATACATACATATCCAGATGTTCTCTCACTCTTCTTTCTCTGTACAGTCTACTACATACATACATATCCAGATGTTCTCTCACTCTTCTTTCTCTGTACAGTCTGAAGCTAGTCCTGAAGCTAGACCTACACTTGCTGACCCACTTACTGCAAACAAACTAAACTGGATATACTTGCTGTATAGGATTTGGTGCATTTTAGGCTCCAAATTGTTACAAACACCATCTGATATTTAGTTTGCTGTGTATTTTAAGCATCACTGGGAGGGAAGAGGGTGTGTGAGGGGTGTATATTCTTATGAGGGTGTGTTTGTAACTATAATCAAAACAATAATGTAGATACCATAGATAATGTAGTTACCATAGACATGGATCATTTACCTCTCATGGTTTTGGTCAAATCTGGTGAAAAGTTCTGTATTGTTTAATATCGCAATATATATCGCAGCAAAAAAAAATATTGCAATGTCAAATTTTTCCAACATCATGCAGCCTTACTACAAACTATGTTACATCTAATCTCACTTTACAGGGTATTGTGTGATTCATCACTTCCATTAGTTTTTCAGGTACCTGTTCAAGGCTGATACAAATCACTAGAACAAGCTCAACATGGCTCTATGTATGTGTAACATTTGTAGAAATGACCAGAGACTGAAATTTCTCAGCCCAGGCATCAGTGTAACCTGACAGAGGCCACTTCCAACAACAATAAAAACATGACACACGACCAGGTCTATTAGCAGTTCTGCTATTATATTAGCATAGACAAGACAGCTGCAAGACCAACTGCAGGAGGTCATTTATCTCGTTATTACAGTCAAAACTACACACACTACAGATTCACACTGGATTAAATCACAGATCATAATGCCATTGGCTAACATCATAGTACCTCCTGAGGTCAACCTAATCCAGGTGCAATAGGGCTTAAGTCTCTGCCTCCAATGATTAACCTCCAGAAAGAAGAAAAACATTCAATCCCGGGTAAACCCTCTAACAGAGAATCACTTTAAATTGAGTCCACCAGTTGCTGCAAGGATAAAGAAATAATTGAAGAAAGGTAATCCTCCTTTCTCGCCACACTCCTTCAGCATAAGACGCATCAACATGATGATCGATTCCTGAACAGCTATGCTGGGGGATGTCAGCAACAAGCTTTGAGCTTAAAAGGCCAGAAATGTGCGAGGCAGTGAAATCAAAATTCAATAGAGGACTCATTACTCGCCGGATCTCCAGAGTCAGGAGTTTTAGAGCCCCATCAGCACAATACTCCTTTATCTCACCCCATAAAAAACGAGCCTTTGCTGAAATGGAACAAACAGGACACTACTTATTCAGATAACAGACCAGAGAACGAAAAAGACTCAGACATTCTAGTTCATGAGCAGGCTTGTGGACTCAATCATTTCTATGCAAGACGACATGAAAAGACTAAAGCATACTGAAGTATACTAAAGCACACTGAAAAACTAAGGACTGTATGACAGTATGACACATCTGCAACATATTTAAGCGCCTACTTACTTACTTACCACACATTACACTTTAGTAGCTTTTTTATATTCTTATTATATCATGTTTGTTTTATTTATGTATCTGTATGTATGGGAGGTTATCCTGCTATTGCTTACTCTTCACTGTACTTCTGTGCTGCTGCAATACCTGACTTTCCCTCTGGGATCTATCTATCTATCTATCTATCTATCTATCTATCTCTCTCTCTCTCTCTCTCTCTATATATATATATATATATATATATATATATATATATATATATATATATATATATATATCTCAAGTACTCACAGAAATCTATTTTCCACAAGGGTAACCCACGAAACCAAACACTACACAATAGAAGTATAACATATATGTTTAAGTTCAACATGATCTTGAATTCTGGGGTGACTAGTGTTAGTGCTTAGTGTTTATGCTTAATTCACACATGATCAAAAATGTTGGCCAGATATAAATGACTACTGTATGTACATACTGACTTTACAATAAAAAGCTGATCACAAGCAGAAAACATCCAAATATTCATCTTAACTGTTAAATGTCTATCTAGCTTTCGTAATTAAAAGCCATGTGTTCTTAGCACTGTAGTTATCTTGGGAATTCACAGACAGTCAACAATGCTGTGAACACAGTCTTCTGTATATGATCAAACACTTGTTGTAGGTATGTATATAACTAAGTATTTTGTTTATAAAACCTAATTTCTGTGCACATATATTCCAATAAATACGTACATAAACACCCAACAGGAAAGAAAGTTACCCACCTTGTTTTACAAACTGAAACAGTGGGAAGATCTAATATCCAACAGTAGACTGTTCCAGAGTCTCTGCACTAAAACTACAAAGGCTCGTTGCTCTTGAGCTTCAGCTGAGACAGTGGAACAGCCAAGAGTATCTTATTTAAAGACCTCAAAGTCCTCAAAAATCACACCAAAAACATGGACCTGGCATTTTACATAATCTGACAAGACACCAAGATTTTCTTGTAACAAGTCAAAAGACTTGAGTGGACTAAATAACATAATCTCAGATTTGTTTTCATTTAACTGGAGAAGGTTATTTGTCATCCAGAATTTAATCTCAACAAGACACTGATTTAGGTGCTTAATCGAGCACAGGCCAGTAGGCTTCAGTTTGAGATAATTCTCTGTAACACAGATGATACACAGCTTTAAGACACTTTACCTCCTAATGGTACTACGCAAAGGTAACAGATATAATGAGAATTATACCAACCCTAGTATTGACCCTTGAGATACCCCATAAGTTCTAACTTTAACTGCTAAAGCATTAACAATGTACATTAACAGAGTACACTGGATTTAAAGGGTGGGTTTAGCAGAGGGTGATATGTTAGTTCAAATTTTCTCATTTTTGACAATAAATAGCTGCTGGAGTTGTTTGCACACTTCAGGCTGATATCAGCAAAATATTTTAGCCTATGGTGGAAAACACCTACATCCTCAAGCTCAGTGCTGCTGATACAAAAACAATAAGATAAAACTGGACCCAGAGTAAGACCATGATAACGGTTGGGACCATTGAAGGACTGTACATTAAATCTCCCAAGTTGTCAACATCTTAACTGAGTGGACATGACAGTTAAACAGTTTTTAAAAACCACAGCCACATCTCCACCTCGTCCAGGTTTATGGCAGCTGAAAAAAGATACATTTTGAAGGAGAGTTTTAGAGGTGGAGCTCAACCCTACGCCAGGTTTCTGTTGAAAATTAAAATAGAGTCCTTTTAAAGTTTTGTTTACAAATGATTTTATGTTAACCATCTCTATCTTCATTCAAACGTATTCGGTAGCAAGTTGTGGTGTAAAGTCCAGACTCAGTCCAGGAAATTCTCAAATATCAATGTCCTGTAATCAGTCCGAGATTACAGACAAAGAAGCACCACTGCCCCAGTGTGGCTTCCAACACCTTGCAAATCATATTCTGCTCTGTGTTAGATCATTAAGAACAGATCAATGAAAAGAACAGTTCACACAATGGTGAATAAAGCTGTTGGCAAGTGACCCTGGTTGCTTGCCCTTGGCAAGAATCCACTTTCATCAGCAAAAAAGAAGTACATGAATAGAAACAAACCATGAGATAACTGATGATGTTGCTTTTCACTGCTGTAGACGCTCTTGAAGAATAAAGTGATGAAGTTTAATGCTGAACTCACCACATTTCTCCAAGCCTGTAAAACACTGTTTATGCTAACACTGAGGAGGAGGATGTGCATGTCTGTGTTTCTTGCGTTAAGCATGAACACCACCACAACCTTCTGGTGACAAGTTGGCCCCTGTTCTGTTTGGTGTATGAATGTGACAGGTTGCGTCTTTCTACAAATTGCTAATTTAAGGGCTGCAATGACGGAATGGATCAAATTTTCTCACATAAGAAGCTTCAGGTGGCATAATTAGTAGAGATGGACCGATCAGGGTTTTTAAGGCCGATTCCGATCGTCGCTCACCTTTCAATGCTGATACAGATCGTGGGCGGGGCTATATACCACGGCAGGCTACATGCAATTATTAGCGCAAGCAAGTCATGAAACGTGGTTATCTAGCGCTATAAACTCAATAACTTTGGCTGTGGTTCCTTTAGATGTTTGGTTGTTACAGTTAGTACTGGTCAGATTTGGTAACCTGTTCTCACACTGCTTAAGTCAGTCTGTAGAAAATGAGACGGTGTGTATTTCCACCTAGTGGTTCAGATAGGAATTGCAGGGAGCTGGCTTGAGGGGGTTTCACGGAGGGCTCCTCTTCCTGGATGAAATACTAGCTGGAATAACGGAAATTAGACTCATTTGTTTAACGCCTTCAATCGTCTCTCGGGATCGGCTTAATTGGAGAAATATCAGCCGATCACGTATTTTGATTAAAAATCCGATACCGATACATAGCCGATCGACCCTTCCATCACTAATAATTAGAACACCTCATGGAACTTACTCGTATTGCAGGCAAAGGGGGGTGTTATTAGCAATTAGAGAGCTTAGGATGTTTTATACATGCAGTGTTTGCATTGATGACACTGTGGGTGCTTGTTTAGCCTTTCAATGCACAAAAGTGTGCTTGCGGTTCTAAGCAGCTAATAGAAATTCACATTCTATGTGTTTTTGTGATTGTTTAGGGAGGGTTTGTACTGTTTGTTTAAAAGGGGAGTTAGAGTTACACAAAAAATCAGTACTTGTAGCACGTCCAGTCACTATTTTAACAATATTGTATCCCTTCTGATATCAGCTTCATTATATCCAGTAGGTTTATTGAACATCTACCTCCACATCGCACAACCCACTTGTTTACTTTTAGTTACATTCACAGAAGTACACACCCAGTTCTTACAGACAATATTATAGCATGTGGTAAGTATATAAGAGCTGGTGGAGACAATGATCTCATAGAATCCACCCTTTGCTATTGCAGGATAGGATGCATTAAGGTTCTTCCAAAAGATCACACGCTGCTCTACACTTGACTCACAGAGACCATTGATGGAGGTAACCGATAGCAGGTCTTACATGTAATCTGATGAGAAACACTCACTTACAGTAGGTAATTGCATCCGACGCCAAACAGTGTTACTTACGTGTAACACTAATTTTGTCATCAGTGTCAGATAAAAACACGTTTCATCACAGATGAGATATAAATATCCACACACATATGCAACACACTGCACAACTGACTCCGATGTGCCGTCAAAGTAAGGAAAAGGCAGAACAGTATCGGATAACAGAAGCTGATTAAACAGCAAACAAAGAGGTACCTGTAGAACTGCAGCTGTCGTTTGGGGCTCCCATACCGTGCACTGAGGCCAGCAGGAGAAATAGAGAGAAAGACAGGAGGAGTTTAATAGAGTAAAAGGAAGAAAAAGAAAAAGCCAGTGGAAACATCTTTATAGTAGCCTCATGCATATTAAACAAAAAACGTGAAATGTGATGTTTACAAAAAAAACCCAGCTCACCACTGAATAGATAAACAATGTAAATAATAAAATATATAAGAACACCAAAGAAGAATACTGAAGATGGAAAATAAATAAAGAACAAAAACAGCCAAGAATATCCTCTAGCTTATACCTGAGCTAGAGGAAACACAGCAAGTAATAGTGCAATAAATACAGCCTGGGGAGGACGCATTGTTACATTACACCATTATATATTCATGCAATGACCTCCTAAATATTTACCCATTAAAACACAACCACATCCATCAATAAACCATTAAGTATTAGTATAAATATTAAATCAAAGGAGATAGCAAGGGTCATTCGATATATAGCAGACCAGTATGATTCACAGGCTCCAGCACAAACACTAGTTATTATACTAAAACTCTGTAAAATATAGTAGTTATAGTATAAAGGCACAGCTCAGTTCTCACAAAAAATGTATAATAATTGAACCTCTAGCACCACCTGCTGTCCACTCTGAGAACATCGAAGCATTTCAGTTACATTGCATCACGAAAAGAAAAAGCTGTATAAAAGTCAACCTGAGTGTTCCAGCAAAGATAAAAGGTAAGAAGTGTTTGAGCCTCACACCAAATGAGGCAAGAGCTTGGCTTTACCAAACAGTTTAACTTTGCTAAAAGCTTATATAGTGTCTTTTTTGTTATATCGTGTTTGTGTTTCTCCACCATACATACATTTGGGCAAGAGAATACCCTCTGAGAAAAAAATTATATATATATATATATATATATATATATATATATATATACACACACACACACACACACACACACTACCGCTCAAAAGTTTAGGATCACTTTAGAATTTCATTTCATGCAATTTTCATGCAATTCACAAACAATATTGTCCATTTCTCAATTAATGTAAGTGTATCAGATGCTTTCTAAAGAATAAAAATGTTTGTATTAAAGCCTATTTTTGTATAGAGGCTTATTTTACATATAGTTCTATTATCAGTAATTCTCAGTCCTCTGTCTAAATCTCCTGGTACGACCACCAATCCAAGTTAAGGATGTTATTGGGCTAATTGGTTGTTAGGACACTCTTGATCAATTGTGATGCACAGCTGAAAAACATTCTACTAATAAGTGAGTATAAAAGGGAACAACATTCTAGGTTAGTTTAGTATCTGAAGTATGAGCAGTTGATGACTTGCTGACCGACTCACAATGACCAGAAAGAAACAACTTTCTTTAGAGACCCGTCAGTTCATTGTTGTGTTAAGGAAGAAGATACTCCATTAAAACAAGAACATTTCACTGTGATCCCAAACTTTTGAGCGGTAGTATATATATATATATATATATATATATATATATATATATATATACACACACACATACACACACACACACACACACACACACACACACACACACACACACACATATATATTAGTTAACATTATTTTTCCTAACGTTAAACATGCAAATGTGTTGCTTATAATACATAA
This sequence comes from Megaleporinus macrocephalus, assembly GCA_021613375.1. Classification (NCBI taxonomy): domain Eukaryota; kingdom Metazoa; phylum Chordata; class Actinopteri; order Characiformes; family Anostomidae; genus Megaleporinus; species Megaleporinus macrocephalus. The sequence continues at coordinate 16,864,395 of CM038714.1, read as the reverse complement.
ATAAATAATACACAAAATAAAAACACTGATTTCATGAGGACAGGAGGCCAAAGAAAAGAAAATAAGAAAGAAAAGAAAAACCCCTTATTTTGGACATCACAACTCAAGTGTGTAGCTGTCTGAACCATCGCTGACGATTTAAAAACTGAATTTTAATTCTGTGCTGCAGAGGGTCACTAATGTACTGCACTCAGTGTTGTTTTTTAAAAAAAGATGGGTCTACATAACTGTGACTTCTACAAATCTTAACTCCATAATTTAAAGTTTACAGCTAGAAAAAACGTTCAATCTGTGCTTAACGTTAAGGTGGTCTGTTAAAGCCTACAGTGGTTTTAATGATGTATGTCACTAGGTGTTCTCGTTAATCTCGTCTTTGAACTGTTTATTGTTTAAATATAGCCTTTCACATACTATCCCAGCACCTCAGGTTTGAACATCTGTGTGAATTAATATTTCACTGCATGCTTCTGCACTTCATTTAGTTATACACATCACTGAGGACCAAAGGTCAATCACCGCTTTCTTCTGCTGTTACAGCTATGGCTGTGTCTTTGGTAAGGAGTGAGAGCAAATAACATCTATTCTCTAACAGATACGGACATATCCTCTGGACAGTCCCACTGTCCTGCGCGTGTGTGTGACAAACCTCTGAGCACCATGTCACACGTCTCAGATCATGTAACGCCGGCACGCAGTCTATGAGGCAGGGGAGATTACAGCTTGAGGGTAACCATGACCTCTACACATCCAGTGAATCAGTGCACCTCTGCGCTGAGCAACAGCCATGAATCCTAATGCATGAAGCCAAACAAAGGCAACTGACAGGGTACAGAGCTGTTTTACAGATTAAACATATGCTTGCATACATACACTTGACCTTAAATGGTAGAGTAACCACTAATCATATCAATACAAATATTAATACCTAACTGAACCTCTTCAGTTATTTTAACACATCTACTGTTCTCTAGAATAGGAATGTATGAATGTGATAATTACCCACTCCTAATTTTATTAATTTCATACATTTGTAAGCCTCTACTATGTTTTATATGAAATGCTGATTGAGGTCCACATTTCTATATTTTACAGATATGTACTGGGAGTAGCCAGCTACTTAATTTGTCGATCTCACTGCTCGGCACTACTTTAGCTCAATGTCAACTAGTCACTGATCATGAGACTGGAACAGCAAACAACATGGACTCCTCAGAGAAGACAACAGGTGAGGAGCCTTGTGATTTTGGGGTTCGTACCTCCAGCTTCCTGAAGTGGAACGGGTATTTCATGCTCTACTGATCTGTGGAGTTGGCTTCATTCTATCATTTCTCCACCGATCTGCCATACCTCAAACATACTGAATGTTATTATCTTACGTTATTATGATATTATTGTTATATGTGGTTGAAGAAGGGTCATAAAGTCTCCTAATCCTATAATCGAACAAAATTCCGCCGCGAGTGAGCATTCTGGCAAGGCCGTCTAGGGTGCGCCAAAGTCGGATACAAATTTGCAAGATTCTCTAAAGGCAAGCAATGCTGAACAGGGCACATCACACGCTACTGACCTTTGACGTTAGGCTTCATCACAGATTTTAATTTGCAAAGTATTCCCCTTCTGTGATTTTTAATCATAATGTTATCAGTGATCAGTTGATGTCAACTTTCAGCACATAACTGTTCAAAAAATCTAAAGTTGTGCAACCCTTAGTATCTACAGGAAAACTACATGAAAATCACCATCAGCCTAAAACTACTGTGTCGGGGAGTATCATTAAGTATTTTTGTACCACTTTTATTCTACTGAGTTCAATCATAAAGCTTTGTTTTGTCATTCATGTTATGATATGATAAGGAGGTTTGTCTATAGATGACTGTAGATTGTAGATAAAATATTGCACTACCAAAGTCTACACTGTTTACACTGATTAACAGTACTACTGTCATCACTCTCACATACAATATATTTTTTGTTGTAACTATCCTGTTTGTCTTACGTATATATATATATATATATATATATATATATATATATATATATATATATATATATATATATATATATATATATATATATATGTTATTGGACTAATTGGTTGTTAGGACACTCAATTGTGATGCACAGCTGAAAAACATTCTACTAATAAGTGAGTATAAAAGGGAACAACATTCTAGGTTAGTTTAGTATCTGAAGCATCAGCAGTTGATGGTTTGCTGACAGAATCAAAATGTCCAGAAAGAAACAACTTTCTTTAGAGACCCGTCAGTCCATTGTTGTGTTAAGGAAGAAGATACTCCATTGAAAACAAGAACATTTCACTGTGATCCCAAACTTTTGAGCGGTAGTGTGTATATATATATATATATATATATATATATATATATATATATATATATATATATATATATATATATATATATATATATATATACACACACACACACACTACCGCTCTAGAAGTCAAGTGGTCCTTACTGTCATTCCTCAATATAACTTATACTGGAACGGAATGTCATTCTTCAGGTCGGCATTTTATTCTAATGTGGGCAAATATTAGGGTATTGACATAAAAAAAACAAATAAACAAAATAAAAAACGGGTCTGGACTTTAACTTACAGAAAACATGCTATTTATATTGCAGCAATATTGACCTGAAGTGATTCACACAATTAAGTATTTTCCTCAAATCATTCAGCCCTAATAAAAAGTCATATCTTGTTTGCAAGAAAGTAGTTAAATGTTTTGTGAGCTGGTTAGAGGAACATAGCTTTGGTTTCAGAATTCTCTTCCACAGCTACAAGGGGATTTAAACTTAATGAAGGGCTGATTAGACAAATGAGAATAATTGATGAGAATCCTGGGGTTTCTCCAGGAGAGATTTAGAAATGGTTAAATGAACACAGTGACATACATAACACCATCTACATCCTATTTAATATATATAAGTAAGTGCCAGTGGGCAGACTAACCTGTAGATCATTCCCGGTGAGCCGGTCTGTCGGAGGGAAAGGCGAGCAGGAGAGTCCGTGGTAGATTCTGGATACATGGAGGCGGGTGAGTGGGGAGTGTGGCCAGGCCGCCGGGGGGATCTCGCTCTCTCTCAAAACCACCAAGGTCTGTCTCTCACCTCACAGGGCCTCTAAAAAACCAAAAAAATAAAAATAGAATGTGAGTATGTGCCTTTGGATGCGTTTGCAAGCTGGAAGTCAAAAGATGTATCAAACATTGTTTTTGCGTTGATCATTATTATTATATTATATTATTGTTACTATTATACATGCTAAATTAAAAAAAAAAAAAACTACGAGGAACATGTGGATAGGATTGTTCAGCATATTTAATGACCTTAATGACCACCTTACGCCCTATTGTCATGCTATTTATGATATAAAGGAAGTGCTTGCCAAAGACCATTCATAGTAATTGGATTTTACCAGTTTAAATGAAAACAATAAGTGTTTCTGACTGGTTAAAAATGCATTCTACAGTAATAACCACCTGTTTATTATTATATATATATATATATATATATATATATATATATATATATATATATATATATATATATATATATATATATATATATATATGTGTGTGTGTGTGTGTGTATATATATATTTATATACAAATGAGTATTTGATTATATGAGAATAATTGATGAGAATCCTGGAGTTTATATATATATTTAGACAGAGGACTGAGATTTAGACAGAAGGCTGAGAATTACTGATAATACGACTGTATGCATAATAAGCCTCTATACAAAAATAGGCTTTAATACAAACATTTTTATTCATTAAAAATCATCTAATACACTTTAAGACAATATTGTTTGTCAATTGCATGAAAATGAAATTCTAAAGTGATCCTAAACTTTTGAGCGGTAGTGTATATATATATATATATATATATATATATATATATATATATATATATATATATATATATATATATATATATATATATATATATAAACCCCAGGATTCTCATCAATTATTCTCATTTATATATATGTATATATTTTGCCAAATAGTGAGCCCTCTAGCTGCTTCCTCGTCTCATTTTGTCCCCTCCATCAGTCAGCTATTTATCTTTCCATTTCATCAGATATTCATATTCATCAAACCTAACAGCTTACTGGTGCCTTCCTTATTTGTGCTGAATAATTCAAATTAACCGAGTGCTGTTCTCAACAAAGCACCGCAAGTTCTCTTAAATGGATTTAATAGCAGCTTAATGGTGCATGTATCTGTCCTGAACCATCCCAGTACAGACGTCTGGTGCATGAAGATGCGATACCTATATGCGATACTTATATGATAATGATAATGTGTAACAAATAAAAAAAAAAACTCAAACAAAACAAAACAAACAAAAAAAAAAACAGGTCCCACCTGGAAACCTTAAGCTGTCAGCTGCTAGCAGGTAAGCTGCATGCCATGTTAAGCAGAGCTCAAGCTGATCGGCATCTGACTGAGGTCACATCATGGCGAGTGCAAATGACACAATAGAAATAAACCAAGCCATATGCATTTGGGAATGGGACAACTGTGAGGTGAACCAAACTATGATTTTGTGGACTGGACTGGACGGGACTCAATGATTTAAATATGATTTAAATATGGTATAATCAGCTCATTTGCTCATACCAGTTCAAAAGATGGCGATCCCATCAAAACATGAAAACAACTTCTAAACAACAGTCTATGTCATCTATGTAGCAGAGGAACTCGTTTTGATAACAGAGGATATCAGATGCAGCCCTACACACCAGCCACTAGATAGTGCTATTCCTTTACAATAAGCACTGAGCTATTGAACAATGTGGGCAAAATCATCTCTAACTAAAGATACCCACGTAGCACTGGCATACAACAGCAAAAGATTAAGACACAGATTTTGGATGCAGGGCTCATTGTATGATCTGTTAAGTATCAAGCGTTACAGGATTTGTCACCGGTTAGAGAGCAGTTCTACAATGTTCATGCACATTCACGCACTGCATCAGTGTGCTGGTACCGTACACCACTCTGTCCTGCCCTTGCTGAGCTCCTTCTACAACACGCCATGTTCCTCATGCATTATACATGAGTACTTGCCCAAAGCAGGGCACTGCCAGAGAGAGTGAGAGCCAGCGAAAGAGAGAGAGAGAGAGAGAGGGGAGGGGGGTTTACAGGGAGAGGGTCTAAAGGGGAGATGAGAAGATATTGGTGAGAGGACAGAGAGAGAAAACAAGAGCTGTGTGAATGAGATAAAGACGAGCAAGGTCTTTCGTACGTCAGAGGGCAAAGCCAAACAATCAAACACAACCTTACGTGCATGCAGCAACACTGAGCTAGCTGCTCTACTGCTGAACTTTTGAAATACACTCTTCTCTCCCCAGTCCATACAGCACTACACCACCAGTCGTATGTGAATGTGCTGACGGCAGTGACATTAAAGCCATGATCAAAACTGATCAAATTGTTCTTCGCCTGTCTTTCTGGAGCACACATATCCTGGACCAGAAAAGGGTCTACCACCACTTTACACCACTCCAGCCGACACTAGGCATCATGCACTTTGATTAGTGTTACACTGATACTGTATCGGCGCCGATATTGGCACTTACAGAATCAGTATCAGCAATAGAGAGCACCGATACCATGAAGCTTATTGACTAAATGGCTGCACGTTTCTGCATTGTGGCAATTTTTATTTTTTCATAGCTCTGAAACTTAATGTGCAGTTACTCAACCAGTAAATGGAGTTCTTTCAAGATTATTATATCTTATTCAAGATAAGACATAAAAAATACAACATATAAAAAATGGAACACTATAAATATCAGGATTTATAGCCATATATCGAGCATTTAAGTCAGAGTTGGTATCGGTATCAGTCCTCGGTATCAGAAGATACCTGAAAAGCTGGTATCTGTGTTGGTATCAGTAAGGAAAAAGTGGTATCGGTGCATCCCTAATTTTGATCTTAGGCTTTTGTGCAGCTGCCTCGCAACAGAATCTCATTTAGTTTGGAATTTAGTTTAGTTTGCAGTGACAGGTGCAACAGGGGATGGGCACAGTGTGCTTCAACACTCAGCAACACGCTCTATCAGACTACGTGGGGTGTTGTTACTCTTAGACACTTCTTCTCCACAACAATAGCATGTACGTTTGACTGGGGCAGGTTTAGCAGGACAGAAATGTCACAAACTGATCTGTGGCCAAGTGGCATTACTCTGACAGTGTTGTGTTTCACATCATCGATCTGCTCAGGACGACTGGTACTGCCAGTGTTTGTCTCTTGAGAGTGCAAGATCATCATACCCTTGTTTCAACCTGCATCAAGTAAACCCCAAATACTTTCCCCAGACTTACTTATGTATGTTTCTGATACTGTATGGTGTAGAGCTCCTCATACTCTCTTCATACTCCTCATACTCTCTTCATACTCCTCATACTCTCTTCATACTCCTCATACTCTCTTCATACTCCTCACACTCTCTTCATACTCCTCATACTCTCTTCATACTCCTCATACTCTCTTCATACTCCTCATACTCTCTTCATACTCCTCATACTCTCTTAATACTCCTCATACTCTCTTCATACTCCTCACACTCTCTTCATACTCCTCATACTCTCTTCATACTCCTCATACTCTCTTCATACTCCTCATACTCTCTTCATACTCCTCATACTCTGTTCATACTCCTCATACTCTCTTCATACTCCTCATACTCTCTTCATACTCCTCATACTCTCTTCATACTCCTCATACTCTCTTCATACTCCTCATACTCTCTTCATACTCCTCATACTCTCTTCATACTCTGTTTATACTCCTCATACTCTCTTCATACTCCTCATACTCTGTACATACTCCTCATACTCTCTTCATACTCCTCATACTCTGTTTATACTCCTCATACTCTCTTCATACTCCTCATACTCTCTTCATACTCTGTTAATACTCCTCATACTCTCTTCATACTCCTCATACTCTGTACATACTCCTCATACTCTCTTCATACTCCTCATACTCTGTTTATACTCCTCATACTCTCTTCATACTCCTCATACTCTCTTCATACTCCTCATACTCTCTTCATATTCCTCATACTCTCTTCATACTCCTCATACTCTGTTCATACTCCTCATACTCTGTTCATACTCCTTTCATACTCCTCATACTCTGTTAATACTCCTCATACTCTCTTCATACTCCTCATACTCTGTACATACTCCTCATACTCTCTTCATACTCCTCATACTCTGTTTATACTCCTCATACTCTGTTTATACTCCTCATACTCTGTTTATACTCCTCATACTCTCTTCATACTCCTCATACTCTGTTTATACTCCTCATACTCTCTTCATACTCCTCATACTCTCTTCATACTCCTCATACTCTGTTTATACTCCTCATACTCTGTTTATACTCCTCATACTCTCTTCATACTCCTCATACTCTCTTCATACTCCTCATACTCTGTTTATACTCCTCATACTCTCTTCATACTCCTCATACTCTCTTCATACTCCTCATACTCTCTTCATATTCCTCATACTCTCTTCATACTCCTCACACTCTCTTCATACTCCTCATACTCTGTTCATACTCCTCATACTCTGTTTATATTCCTCATACTCTCTTCATACTCCTCACACTCTCTTCATACTCCTCATACTCTGTTCATACTCCTCATACTCTGTTTATACTCCTCATACTCTCTTCATACTCCTCATACTCTCTTCATACTCCTCATACTCTGTTTATACTCCTCATACTCTGTTTATACTCCTCATACTCTCTTCATACTCCTCATACTCTCTTCATACTCCTCATACTCTGTTTATACTCCTCATACTCTCTTCATACTCCTCATACTCTCTTCATACTCCTCATACTCTGTACATACTCCTCATACTCTCTTCATACTCCTCATACTCTGTTTATACTCCTCATACTCTCTTCATACTCCTCATACTCTCTTCATACTCCTCATACTCTGTTTATACTCCTCATACTCTCTTCATACTCCTCATACTCTCTTCATACTCCTCATACTCTGTTTATACTCCTCACACTGTTCATACTCCTCATATTCTGTTTTTACTCTTCACACTCTGTTCATACCCCTCATACTCTCTTCATACTCCTCATACTCTGTTTATACTCCTCATACTCTGTTCATACTCCTCACACTCTGTTCATACTCCTCATACTCTCTTCATAACCCTCATACTCTCTTCATACTCCTCATACTCTCTTTATACTCCTCATACTCTCTATATACTCTTCATACTCTCTATATACTCCTCATATTCTCTTCATACTCCTCATATTCTCTTCATACTCCTCATATTCTGTTCATACTCCTCATACTCTTTTCATACTCCTCAAACTCTCTTCATACTCCTCATACTCTGTTTATACTCCTCATACTCTAGTCATACTCCTCACACTCTGTTCATATTCTTCATACTCTGTTCATACTCCTCATACTCCTCATACTCTCTTCATACTCCTCATACTCTGTTTATACTCCTCATACTCTGTTTATACTCCTCATACTCTCTTCATACTCCTCATACTCTCTTCATACTCCTCATACTCTGTTTATACTCCTCATACTCTGTTTATACTCCTCATACTCTCTTCATACTCCTCATACTCTCTTCATACTCCTCATACTCTGTTTATACTCCTCATACTCTCTTCATACTCCTCATACTCTCTTCATACTCCTCATACTCTGTACATACTCCTCATACTCTCTTCATACTCCTCATACTCTGTTTATACTCCTCATACTCTCTTCATACTCCTCATACTCTCTTCATACTCCTCATACTCTGTTTATACTCCTCATACTCTCTTCATACTCCTCATACTCTCTTCATACACCTCATACTCTGTTTATACTCCTCACACTCTGTTCATACTCCTCATATTCTGTTTTTACTCTTCACACTCTGTTCATACTCCTCATACTCTCTTCATACCCCTCATACTCTCTTCATACTCCTCATACTCTGTTTATACTCCTCATACTCTGTTCATACTCCTCACACTCTGTTCATACTCCTCATACTCTCTTCATAACCCTCATACTCTCTTCATACTCCTCATACTCTGTTCATATTCTTCATACTCTCTATATACTCCTCATATTCTCTTCATACTCCTCATACTCTCTTTATACTCCTCATACTCTCTATATACTCTTCATACTCTCTATATACTCCTCATATTCTCTTCATACTCCTCATATTCTCTTCATACTCCTCATATTCTGTTCATACTCCTCATACTCTTTTCATACTCCTCAAACTCTCTTCATACTCCTCAAACTCTCTTCATACTCCTCATACTCTGTTTATACTCCTCATACTCTAGTCATACTCCTCACACTCTGTTCATATTCTTCATACTCTGTTCATACTCCTCATACTCTCTTCATACTCTCTTCATACTCCTCATACTCTGTTCATACTCCTCATACTGTCTTCATACTCCTCATACTCTTTTCATACTCCTCATACTCTCTTCATACTCCTCATACTCTCTTCATACTCTCTTCATACTCCTCATACTCTCTTCATACTCTCTTCATACTCCTCATACTCTGTTCATACTCTCTTCATACTCTTCATACTCTCCTCATACTCCTCATACTCTCTTCATACTCCTCATACTCTCTTCATACTCTCTTCATACTCCCCATACTCTGTTCATACTCCTCATACTCTCTTCATACTCTCTTCATACTCCGCATACTCTGTTCATACTCCTCATAACTCTTTTCATACTCTCTTCATACTCCTCATACTCTCTTCATACTCCTCATACTCTCTTCATACTCCTCATACTCTCTTCATACTCTCTTCATACTCCTCATACTCTCTTCATACTCTTCATATTCCTCATACTCTCTTCATACTCCTCATACTCTCTTCATACTCTTCATACTCTCTTCATACTCCTCATACTCTCTTCATACTCTCTTCATACTCCTCATACTCTCTTCAAACTCTCTTCATACTCCTCATACTCTCTTCATACTCTCTTCATACTCCTCATACTCTCTTTATACTCTCTTCATACTCCTCATACTCTCTTCATACTCTCTTCATACTCCTCATACTCTCTTCATACTCTTCATACTCTCTTCATACTCCTCATACTCTTTATACTCCTTATACTCTCTTCATACTCTCTTCATACTCTCTTCATACTCCTCATAATCTGTTCATACTCTTCATACTCTCTTTATACTCCTCATACTCTCTTCATCCTCTGTTCATACTCCTCATACTCTCTTCATCCTCTGTTCATACTCTTCATACTCTCTTCATACTCTCTTCATACTCTGTTCATACTCCTCATACTCTCTTCATACTCTGTTCATACTCTGTTCATACTCCTCATACTCTGTTTATACTCCTCATACTCTCTTCATACTCTCTTCATACTCTGTTCATACTCCTCATACTCTGTTTATACTCCTCATACTCTCTTCATACTCTCTTCATACTCTCTTCATACTCCTCATACTCTCTTCATATTCCTCATACTCTCTTCATACTCCTCATAATCTGTTCATACTCTTCATACTCTCTTCATACTCTCTTCATACTCCTCATACTCTCTTCATATTCCTCATACTCTCTTCATACTCCCCATAATCTGTTCATACTCTTCATACTCTCTTCATACTCTCTTTATACTCCTCATACTCTCTTCATACTCTGTTCATACTCCTCATACTCTCTTCATACTCTGTTCATACTCCTCATACTCTGTTCATACTCCTCATACTCTGTGTGGTGGTTTGTTGGGAGATGATGGAACAGGTTAGTTGTGGAGTGAATCTTTAATGACTGTTTTCTTACAAAGTCTGTAAACTGCCATCCTCTGAGCAACGTCAGTCTTTTCAGATCAGACCAGCTCCACACGAGTAAAGATGATCCTCGTCTAGGAGTTAAATCTAAGACGATATCTAAGGCTGGCGGTGTCTGAGTTTCTTCCTCTGGTACAGTGTGTTCACTCATTTTCAGCTTTAGGTGTGTTGTTTAGGCAGCTATGCTAACTTTAGCATATGCTAGTACACAGTATGGATACTCTCAATGCTGTACTAAAGCATGCAGTAGTGAGTGCATGGAGTTGAGGTGTTCTGATTGTTATTTTTTACCCCAGTCAGTAGTCTACTTGATAACGTCAGCTCGCGCATCGGCAATTAAGATATTATCGTAGCTTATATATATCTCACACCCCTAGTATGGTATAAAGATTTGTTAAACAACAAAACATCATATAGCACCAGAAAAGATGTAACATAAATTGTATAAGCTATAAAACTCAAGCATGACACTCCAAACACAACCTCATTAAATGTATGTGTGAAATGACAAAGATTCAGAAATGAACACATCAGTGCATGACGCTCGCCTGCCCGCCTTATCAAGGTGACTTTGCCCTCCACTTTGACTCTTACACTGGAAATAAGGTCATTCTTCTTCCCAAGGACTCACACAGGCTTGCCCACCACTTCAAACCTATCAAAATGGGAACAAATTCATTTCCCCTGTACCCAAGAGTTTATAATCCATAGTGGAGTAAAAAGCAAAATACTATCCCAGTAGGTAATCTTTCTTTCATCTGGTCCAATATGTGTGTAAAGTAACACTCAGGATCACCTTGTTAAGAATCTTCAAAATAATTCAAGGTCGTCTTGAGGATGGGTAGCTCAAGTACTGCACTGTAAATCCTGGCATCTTGTAAGAGTAGAGAGTAGCACACGTTTTTTGCGAAGACAGCAACACATGGCAGAGAACTTCAACCAGAGCCCCTTTCTGAAGAGGATGTATTAATAAAATTTTATTTAAAAACTGACAATGTAAGGATATGTCTTGTGATTTCCTTGCTCTTCAATGAGTCATATCCTTTATTATGCAAGCAAGAGATTTTTACCTACTTCTGTTTTTTTTGTTGCCGAAGACATTTCTGAAGTCCATAAAATACTGCAACCGCCAAACTGGTTTGCTAAAGGGGCATGCTTATCACCATAACAGGTTCTCCCACTGGGAGTAGTACAGTCTAGCCGATACAGCTCTAGATGGAGCACTAAGAAACCAGGACACTGCTTCCGGGTGGTATTCATGTGTTTGACTGCAGGTTGCATCACTGAAAGTCAAATTTAGAGACTGAAGAAAATCTAACTCTAAAAACTTAAGAAGCCCTCTTTTCCATGTGAAGATGTACTCTTGTGTCTATGTGAAAAACTGGGGACATTCCCATTTAAACAACCTACTGCTGTTCCAAAAATGTAATGTAATGTCTCAGACCATTTCTTGACGGATATCATGAAATCAAAAGTAGAATTTATTAGGGGTGTAAGACAATATTGAAATATGGGGATATTATGTTTGTTAATACTGTATCAATTTTCAAAACCACTAGATGGCAGTGTTGTAATCCATTTTCAGCTCCACTCCAACATTAACAAGCAGCACAAGGACGCAGTGGTACTGCAAGCATTGGCAAACCTGTTCATATAGTGGTGTGTTTTAATAGTAGGATTAAAAAAATCTCAATATATCACTTTGCTTGCAGTATCGCAATATATCATGATATATTTAATAGTGACCGCTGTATCACGATACGTATTGTATCGCCAGGTTCTTGCCAAAACACAGCCCTAGAATTTATTGGAGTTTTTTTTTAGTTCTTTTCATTTCTTTTCAACCATTCTCTGAAAATTCAGTTCTGGTTTCATGTTATTTACATGTATTAGTGAGCTCACATCTGCGTGTTGCTACACAGAAAACATCATCAGAAAGTGAGTGTGATTACATCGATATCAGATTTCTGCAGCTTCGATTCACTATTCATGTGGTCATGTACACAGCATATATGATGTCTTACAAACAGTTTTAGGCCTAAAAGGCTGATAAATAGAGATTACTGTGCTAGACTGTAGCTCAGTAATGGTGTTGTCGACAGTGCTTCATAAAACAAAGAATAAACTTTGTTTTCATAAGTTAAATATAATAATTAAACACAAGCCAATACATAAAATTCGAGTTTGATATTACATTTACTTCATATCATCTTCTGTTAGTTTATTAGCCAATTGCAAAGCAGAAACCTAATCACTGCCTGACGCAGTTTTCCCGTTATCTGTTTACTCAAGCTCATGTAAACAATTTAATCGGATTACTGACAAAATCTGATTTTCTGCAGTTATCAGATTATTGAATGCATAAAAAGTATTTTTCACTCTTAAGTTTAGCTTAATGTTTAGTCACAGCGACATTTCATAGTCATTTTTTTCTCAATGAAAAAGCAGACCAGATAAGACTGTCCTGTATTTATAGTTCATAAGGCTACATGAGGTACCTACGTTTGTTGTGACAACTCACAAACATTTATAAAGGGTTATTGCAATAGGCATTGTTGTAGCGTCGCAGGAGTTATTTTTCTTTTAGCTAGAGCATAAAAATAATTCAACACCAACGTAAATGTGCACAAGAGTTAAAATTCACTAAGGTCTTCAATGCGACTCTGGCAGAACATTTGACTCTGGCTATGTGAAACACAAAATTCACAAAACCAAATCGTAATTAGGACAACCAGCACAACTTTCATACCAGCTTCATTTGGAATTCACACTGAAAAGCCCCAAGAGACAAGCAGTTTGGCTGTTATTAGCATTAGAACCCCAACAGCAACCTGCACATAGCAGCCATGCTGTGTGATTGAAACTTTTAGTTTAATATGGTCTGGCTTGAAGTGTCAAGTATACATAGTGAGCTAACTTTAATTTACTTTTTGTTCTCTAGGGGGCAATTTAGTGTCTCCAGTTTGCATGTCTTTGGACAGTGCACATGTACAGAGAACACACTAGCTCCACACAGAATTGAACCCAGGCTCATAGAACCCAGCGCTACCCACTGCACCACCATATCTGGGCTTTATTCCCCAAACCACTTTTCTACAGTACCTTTAAAAACAGGTTCATGAGAGCCAGCCTATAATTCTACATTCAACCTCACAAAGATTGTTACATTGTGGCCACGTTTTCCACAATGTAACTTTATACTTCAGAGGATTGGCTCTTCAGGCGTAGCCATGCATGGAGGAAATGTATACACGGCCTGTAAAAGTGGCTCAAACCAGATTTTCTTGTTCGGTTGTTTACATTATCTATGGAAAAAAATAACTTATATCCGAGAGTAGCCTGAACAGTTCTGTGTTCAATGCAAAATGTGTTCATGCATGTAAAAGGGGCAAATTATTCAGCCATGACCACTTCCTTGGTTCACATCCTTGGATTCTTTAAACTGCAGTCTTCATTTTAACTACAGAAACTAGGGGTGTGTGATATATATCGTCTATGATAATAACTGAATTTCTGTGTTAACAATGTGCGAGCTGATGTTATTATACGCTACTGACTGGAAAACAACAACAATCAAAACGCCTCGACTCCACACGCTCACTACTTCATGCTTTAGTACAGGCTGCTGCACGTGTACACTGAGAGTGTCCATACTGTGTGCTAGCATAGGCTAAAGCTAGCATAGCTGCCTAAACACTGTACCAGGAGAAGAAACTCAGACACCACCAGTTTAGCAGTCTACCACCTTAGATTTAACTCCTAGGTGAGAGTATGAGGAGTATGAAGAGAGTATGAGGAGTATGAGGAGTATGAAGAGAGTATGAGGAGTATGAAGAGAGTATGAAGAGAGTATGAGGAGTATGAAGAGAGTATGAGGAGTATGAACAGAGTATGAGGAGTATGAACAGAGTATGAGGAGTATGAACAGAGTATGAGGAGTTTATCATCAACAAAATTACAGAAAACATATCGCAAAACCTTATGGGTAGCACATAATTACAATGAATGTCGAGCTGGACTGATGTAGAAGTTGAATGAATTCTAACTTGGCTCACACTGCTGTATATTGAATATTTATCAGATTTCAAAACCCCATATGAAAATTGAAATTGTTGTGTAAACGTAGCCTTGGGTGTATCAAGTCACATCTTTGTTAAGCATATTTCAGCCAGCTTTCTAGGGACGGCTATCTCCACAGCAATGTGAAGATGTAGTCCAGGAAATGTAGACAAATCAAAATCAAGCCACTGTCATTTAGCTAACCCTATAACTAGGACTACACACATCGCTCCCTTTTATAATTCTCTTTTATTCTTAGTGAAATTGAACACACTAAACAACAGATGCAGGCATTTCCAAACCCTGGTTAAGTCATTGCAGTGGCAAAGCCTATCAAACGAAAAAACTGAGAACATTACCGGCTCGTTGCTGGTAAAGGGATGCAGTGATGTCATGGCTGCGGGTTTAGAGAGGCTGTGATACTGCAGCATTGCGGGAAGAGAAAAAGTCCCAGGCCTCGCAACGGCTACCACAACCTGAACTCAAATTTACTGCACTAATGGGCAGATGCTCCTTGGTGCAATCAGCAGATTACAG
This sequence comes from Megaleporinus macrocephalus, assembly GCA_021613375.1. Classification (NCBI taxonomy): domain Eukaryota; kingdom Metazoa; phylum Chordata; class Actinopteri; order Characiformes; family Anostomidae; genus Megaleporinus; species Megaleporinus macrocephalus. The sequence continues at coordinate 16,848,907 of CM038714.1, read as the reverse complement.
CAGCAGAGGTACACACAAAGGTCTTTTCAACAGAGGTACTTTCTGCTTGTCCAGCTGCTGCAGTAGTAGAAAAGACAGGGATGCACTGAGATGCATTACTGCAGATTTGAGTTAAACTTCAAAGGGAATAGCAGAGATGAGGCCAGGAGCTGATGTTTGCGGCTTTATAGGCTGCAGACAGGAGCATTCGGGGACACAAGACTTAGTATTCTGATTATTCTAATGATTCTAATAAGGTAGATGAATGTGGAAGCAACAACATACAGGCTGCATAGAGACTATTGGCATAACTGACCATCAAAAGCAATGCATGACATGGTCAGTATGTTTTCAGACCTAGAATGATTTGATTATTATGACTCAATATCAGTCTCAGTTTCAGATTTTGAAAACAGACGTGGAGTCTGAGAGCACGCATTTAAACACCTCGGTTTGAAGGATGTTTAAGGTTTATCTTTCTTGAAGACTGAGGCTAATATGAAAGCTCTTGACCAAGCATTGTGAAAGCAGAGATGTTGGTGGAGCCCTAGATAGGTCTGGTCTGCTGCTAGTTAACTACATTTTTGTTTTGTCTGACCATAGAAGCGGATTTCCAGTGATGTTTATTGACATCAGCCAGACTGTGGAGCCAAAACCAAAACTCAGGCACCTCTCTACTCCCTTCCACAGTAAAACTGCGGCAGGTCTGGAAGCCCCCGTTTACAGAAGTGTTTCCGCAAAGAGACAGCAAAAGAAAGGATAGATAGATAGATAGATAGATAGATAGATAGATAGATAGATAGATAGATAGATAGATAGATAGATAGATAGATAGATAGATAGATAGATAGATAGATAGATAGATAGATAGATAGATAGTTAGTTTCTTGTGGCAAGCTTGTGATAACAGAGCTGACTGGCTATATATTGAGAATGTACTGCAACAGATTCTTACTTGTGTAGCGTCCTTGAGAAAGCATTCACATGTTTTATGAATGAATGAAAATGCTGTTAACTAGAGATGGAAGGATTGATCGGCTATGTATCGGTATCGGTACTGTTTTTTAATCAAAATATGTGATCGGCCGATGTTTGTCCAATTTAGCCGATCCCGAGAGCCAAACGATGGCATTAAACAAATGAGCCTAATTTGTGTATTTCCAGTTAGCGTTTCATCCAGGAAGAGGAGCCCTCCTTGAAACCCCCTCCGGCCAGCTCCCTGCAATTCCTATCTGAACCACTAGGTGGAAATACATACTCTTTAATTTTCCACAGACTGACTAAAGCAGTGGCCTCGCAAGATCAGTATGCGCTGATAGAAAGCATGTTGCCCGTCTGGCAGTTGTTTACCTTATTTGTGACAGACTCATCCAGGGCGTTTTTAAAATGTGTAAAATCAGCAGGTTCGTGGGCAAACCAAAGACATTTAACTCTACTAATCTGATACAGCACTGCACACAGCTGAATACAGTGAGTATCAGTAAACAGCAGAGCTAGCACACACAGCTATCACAAAACAAACAACCCAGAACACCATACAGACCAGATCTGACCGGTACAAACAGTACAGCAGCAGCAATTCAAGATCTACATTTAATGACAGCAGATTTTGCTTTAAAATAACAGAGTCTACGTTTAATGACTGCAGTTTTTACTGCATGTATTTAATTAGCTTTATTCATTTGAAATTTAAATTTAATGATTGCAGTTTTGGGGATATTTGATTTACTTTTTTTTTACTGATAATTTTGTTTCAAATATTATGCTGTTTCATATGAGCTCATTAAAAATGGTAATAAATCAGTTTAGATCATGTTTCATGACTTGTTTGCGCTAATAACAACATCTAGCTCTGCCGTGGCATATAGCCCCGCCCTCAATTGGTATCAGCTATTGGTCGACCGCGCTGACATGTGATCGGCGATCGGAATTAGCCTCAAAAACGCTGATCTGTCCATCTATTTTTAACCTACCAATCAAGAGGCATATTACCTTAAGGCAACCTTCAATTAGCTGCACCCATGGATCACACATGACGCAAGTCTATAATTAAGCTGACATCTGTTATAAGTTGAGAGGTGGCGAAGGAAAAGGTCAACAAAAGATTTGAAAACAAGTCCTGAACAGAGAGCAGAGGATTTCTTGAACACCGTCAAAGCAAAACTAAACAGAAAGGTCAGCTGACTCAGAAGGCTAGCAGTCACCCATGATACATAAAGGTGTGCGTGACAAAAGGTCACCATTAGGACTCCTACATGGCCCCAACTGTGTGGACGCACCTGAGGAACGTGTCTAGTATTGAATGAAGGTCACTTCTAAGAATGACAACAGGAGCTCAACTGCCACCTCAGGCAGGTGCACTATAAAAGCAAACTATCCATTTTTAATTCCTCTGCCTAAACTTAAAACGCACCACTAAGCTGTAACCCATCCCTATCTTCAAGTCCTTTTATTCTAATTAGGGATGCAGCGATATGATTTTTTCCCTTCTGATAGAGACACTTGATGCCAGGACAATACCAAGCACTGACGCCGACTAGTCCTAATAATTATACAACTAATACAAGTAGTAGGGAAGTAACGATACATCGCAAGACAGTTAATAATCAATGCAAATATGCCTCGACTGAAATCGACCGAGATGTAAAATCAATCGATAGCCTTTTAAAACAGCAGAGGGCGCTGGCACAGTCTACCTCACTCATTTGACACAAAACATCATGTTAGTTGAATGTACGGTGTCACGTCAGTGTCAAAACTAGGGTGCGTAAAAACTTGAGGTGTAAAGTATAAGCCGGCACATTTTAACATTTCACACAAGTAAATTTTTCACTTCTGCAAATGTTAAACTCGAACACAGAAAGAAGAACTGCACACACATTTCTCATAAACACTCTCAGACTGTCTTCATTTACATCCTTTACTGTGTTTTTCTCTCGATTTGATATTTTGCAGTATCGCAGTATATCGCAAAATATTGAATCGTGACTGCTGTATCATGATACGTACTGTAACGCCAGGTTCTTGCCAATACACAGCCCTAATACATACGTCAACCAACATCTTAGTTGATCAGCTGGACAGATCTCAGTACAGGTGTGAACAATGCATCCCGGAGATCTGGGCACTAAAACTACCACATGACAACATCACAGCTGTAGTGTAAACGTTAAGTGTCTCAATGCACCTCTAACAAAACCGTATAACCATCTTGACCAGCTGCGTCACCACAGCAGAGACAAAAGCAGCTGTGAAGCTTCTTTCCCTATTTGTATATAAGCAGTGTTAGCAGTCCCGGCAGTCTGAGCATTCATAACCACCGATACATAAACAAAGAGGACTCACTGCACATGTTTGTCTGACAAGTGTAGCATACAGCTGACGTAATAAACGTGGGCAGGATCTTTCTTCCACTCATGAAATGAGCTCATAAGCACTCACTGGAGATGCACTCAAGACTTGAAAATTGAGCACTATGTTCAGACGTCAATGCAAAGTGAATAGCCCATACCGTGAATATGCTTGTGTCCATGAGATAATTAATAGAGCTTATCAGCAAAATAGATAACCTCAGAACACTCAGACTTCTCCAAGCACAACACTGCTATCAGGATAAGTTCCTGCGTAGAGGACGGGTATAGAAATATGGACATAATTCCCAAAGTCACTGCTGCTTTTGCAGAGCCAGTTGTCTAACAGTTGTCCAACACTTGCCTATGCATTCCGCCCACACAGAAATAAGTCATAATAATAAAGTCGAGCTTTTGAAAATGGGACTCTCTTGGATGAGACATAGGGTCCTTGATTACAGTAGTGGCTCAGGTCAGCAATACTGCATCGAAACAACTGTCAGGGGAGAAAATGCATTTATGTAAGTAGTCTATTTAAAATAGACACTTCTAACACAGACTCTCTGCTCTCTTGTCTGATGTGCTGCAGAGCTGTGAGCTTTGGTTTAGCACAATTATGCCCTGTGGTTGGCCACAGTTACAGATTCACTAAACATACAGATAAAAAGACTTTGAGAAAAAGAAGAAAACAACACATGTAAGTTGATAGTTAATAAAACTAAACTGTGTTTTTGGTTCTCTCAACAGAAATACGAAAATATAACTAGTCAAAAATTTAAATGTGTCCTTTTTCAATGATATAAACACAAAAACTGTCCAACGAAAATTAAGTATTTCCAAATTGGCAACTTTACAGAGAGAACAAAAACAGTCCTCACTTTCAATGTAAGTCTATGGGACCAGAATTTTTTCCAAGCTGAATTTTTGAAGCATTTCTATTGGTCAATTCAACATAATAGGTTCCCACAATGTAAAGGCCAGCTGGTGCATTTAGTTGATGCAGTAAAATAGAAATCATCAAAAAGATATAGAGATACATCACCCATTTCCTCCGAAAAGCAGCAGTGCCAGTGCCTTTGGCCTTTCTAACACTGTTTGCACAACCGTTTGCACAACCCTACACCCTTTTAATAAAGTGTTTGTGACATGTGGCTTTGATAACAGGATATATATTGTATATTGTGTATATATATATATATATATATATATATATATATATATATATATATATATATATATATATATATATATATATATTAGAGATAGAAGGATCGATCAGCTATGTATCGGGCGATTTTTAATCAAAATATGTGATCGACTGATATTTCTCCAATTTAGCCGATCCTGAGAGCCGATTGATGACGTTAAACAAAAGAGCCTAATTTCTGTTTTTCCAGCTGGTGTTTCATCCAGAAAGAGGAGCCCTCCGGCCAGCTCCTTGCAATTCTTATCAGAGACACCACACAGCTGAATACAGTGAGTATCAGTAAACAGCAGAGCTAGCACACACAGCTATCACAAAACAAACAACCCAGAACACCTACAGACCAGATCTGACCAGTACGAACAGTACAGCAGCAGAAACAGCCAGAGAGCTAAAGAACCACAGCCAGAGTGATTGAGTTTATAGTTCTAGATAAGCAGCTCTTCTCGGCTGTAGAAGACGTTCATTCTGCTGCTTAATATTCCACCTGGATTCACGCTCTGCTGTTCCTAGTAGAAATACTTTTCAGATGTGGCTCCTCCGGAGCTGTATCTAGCGGTTTACGCCCTCATAGACCAACTTCTAATTTAGTTACAAATATTATGCTGTTTCACATGAGCTCGTAAAAAATGGTAATACACCAGTTTAGACCATGTTTCATGACTTGCTCCCGCTAATAACTGCATGCGTTAAAAGGTGATCAGCGATGAAAATCAGCCTCAAAAACGCTGATCGGTCCACCGACAGTATATATGTATGATACCAGGACCTCAAACACTGTCGTCTCCTCCACTTACATACAAATCACGTGTCTGTAAAACAGGAGGCAGCACGGTGGTGTAGTAGTTAGTACGGTGGTGTAGTGGTTAGTACGGTGGTGTAGTGGTTAGTATGGTGGTGTAGTGGTTAGTATGGTGGTGTAGTAGTTAGTACGGTGGTGTAGTGGTTAGTATGGTGGTGTAGTGGTTAGTATGGTGGTGTAGTAGTTAGTACGGTGGTGTAGTGGTTAGTACGGTGGTGTAGTGGTTAGTATGGTGGTGTAATGGTTAGTACGGTGGTGTAGTGGTTAGTATGGTGGTGTAATGGTTAGTATGGTGGTGTAGTGGTTAGTATGGTGGTGTAGTAGTTAGTACGGTGGTGTAGTGGTTAGTACGGTGGTGTAGTGGTTAGTATGGTGGTGTAGTGGTTAGTATGGTGGTGTAGTGGTTAGTATGGTGGTGTAGTGGTTAGTACGGTGGTGTAGTGGTTAGTATGGTGGTGTAGTGGTTAGTATGGTGGTGTAGTGGTTAGTATGGTGGTGTCGTGGTTAGTATGGTGGTGTAGTGGTTAGTACGGTGGTGTAGTGGTCAGTATGGTGGTGTAGTGGTTAGTACGGTGGTGTAGTGGTTAGTACGGTGGTGTAGTGGTTAGTATGGTGGTGTAGTGGTCAGTATGGTGGTGTAGTGGTTAGTACGCAGGTGTAGTGGTTAGTATGGTGGTGTAGTGGTTAGTACGGTGGTGTAGTGGTTAGTACGGTGGTGTAGTGGTTAGTACGGTGGTGTAGTGGTTAGTATGGTGGTGTAGTGGTTAGTACGGTGGTGTAGTGGTTAGTACTGTGGTGTAGTGGTTAGTATGGTGGTGTAGTGGTTAGTACTGTGGTGTAGTGGTTAGTACGGTGGTGTAGTGGTCAGCACTGTCAACTCACAGCAAGGCGAGAGTTGTGTCAGGAAGGGCATCCGACGTAAAACAGTTTGCCAAATCTAGCGTGCGAGTTGACTCGCTGTGGCGACCGCTGTAGAAAGGAAAAAGAAGAAAGCAGAAGGATGTGTGTGTGTGTGTGTGTGTGTGTGTGTGGCTGTAAAACAGAAGAAAAACAGGCCATTTAAAAATCCAAGACTGTCGCATCACAGTCTACCCCCTCCACCCAAAATGATGGCCCCAAAATTTACATCCACTAGCTCAAGTTCCAACCCAGCAGAAATGACAACAACAGGTCAAAAGCACTGGCTGATTAGATGTGCAGAAATCATCTTCTCCAGGCTGTGAAGGGGGTCCTTATGTCAGCTGTATGTTGACTACAGCTCATCATTTAACACATTTAATCTCCAACCTCCTAGCAGAAAGACCACAAGCAGTGCAGGCAGACAAACATGTCCCACCCCCACCCTCAGCACTGGAGCTTCAAAGGGTTGTGTCATGAGCCTCCTGCTGTACTCGCTGTAAACTTCTGGCTGCGTGGCCACTTCCAGCTCTACCACCATTATCAAGTGTGCTAATGACACTGTTGTGGTGGGTCTGATCTCTGACGATGAAGAAAGGGCCTACCTGGAGGATAGTAAACACCTGGAGAAGCAGGATAATAATTTCCTGTCAACAAGACAAAAAAGATGATGGTGGACAGCAGCAAGAAGGAGCTACCACACTCTCTGTATTAAGGAAGCTGCTGTGGAAAGAGTAGACAGTGGTCAGTACCTTGGAGTTCACATCTCACAGGACCTGTCATGATCTTGCCACATCAGCTTTCTGACGAAGGCTCGTCTCTACCACCTCAGACTCGGGACTTCAGACTGCCCACCAAAGTGCTGTGGAACTTCTACCCATGCACCAGTGAAAGCATCCTCATTGGGAACATCACAGCCAGGTTTGGGAACAGCACCAAGCAGGACAGACGGGCTCTAAAGAGAGGGGTGTGTCCAGTGGAGCGCATCATTCGGACCGAGCTTCTTGACCTGCAGATTGTCTACAATAAGCGGCACTGGACCAAGGCCAGGAAGATTGTGAAGGACCCCAGCCATCCCAACAACGGGCTCTTCTTTCTTTAAAGGTCAGGGAAGCACTTTCGCTCCCTCAGGCAAACAGAGCGAGGATGAGGAGGAGCTTCTTCCTGCAGGCCATTTGGGCTCTGAACAAAGGCAGCAACTAGGACCACCTCACACATTATACACAGGACCACTGCTCAACTGCACAGCATTATGTTGCACATTCGCTTTTACTTTCTACACTTTCTTCAACAAACCCCCACACTGCACCTTTCTATTAGTTTTCTAATGTTCTATATTGTGTACTTATGTATAATACTGTATATATCATAACGTTTTTAGTATACACTGTCATCTCAGAATACATTAGGGGTGTAAGTAAATATCAAAATATTGAATATCAGGATATTATGTTCAGTGATACTGTATCAATTCTCAAAAGCACAGTATGGATACACAGATTCCGGACAGGCACTGAATCATTGTGTGTTGTGTTTAAACTACAGATGGACCGATCAGCGTTTTTGAGGCTGATTCCGATCGCCGATCACCTTTCAGCTACATCGGCCGATAGCCGATACCGATCGAGGGCGGGGCTATTAGACACAGCAGGGCTACATATTATTAGCACAAGCAAGTCATGAAACATGGTCTAAACTGGTTTATTACCATTTTTAACGAGCTCCTGTGACGAAGCATAATATTTTCAAGAAGTTGGTCTATGTAGGAGTAAACCGCTTGATACAGCTCCGGAAGAGCCACATCTGAAAAGTATTTCTATTGGGAACAGCAGAGCGTGGATCCAGGTGGAATATTAAGCAGCAGAAGAGCTGCTTATCTAGAACTATAAACTCAATCACTCTGGCTGTGGTTCTTTAGCTCTCTGGCTGTTTCTGCTGCTGTACTGGTCGTACCGGTCAGATCTGGTCTGTACGGTTCTCTAGCTGTGCGTACTAGCTCTGCTGTTTGCTGATACTCACTGTATTCAGCTGCGTGGTGTACGTGCCGCATCAGATTAGTAGAGTTAAATGTCTTTGTCTTGGTTCCCCCGTGAGAGACACTGATTTTACTAATTTTACAGATGTTATAAACTGCCCTGGACAAGTCTGAGTCACATACGGTAACAAACTACCAGATGGACGATGTTTTCTTTCCGCACGTGCGGTGAACGCTTAAACTGCTCTCGATACCGTTACATGGCCGATCGATCCTTCCATCTCTAGTTTAAACCTCTGACCACTAGACGGCAGTGTTGTGATCCAGTTTCAGCTCCACTCCAACATTAACAAGCAGCACAAGGACGCAATGCTATTGTAAGCACTGATAAACCTGTTCATACAGTGGCGTGTTTTAATAGTAGGATATGAAAAATTGCAATACATCACTTTGCTTGCAGTATCGCAATATATAGCGATAAATTGAATTGTGACTGCTGTATCACAATACATATTGTATCGCCAGGTTCTTACCAATGCACAGCAATAGAATGCATGTTTACTGTTTTATGTTTATCTTTTTTATATTTAAGATGATCTATCTTTATCTTAGTGTTAAAACACTTGATTGCTGGTTGTACCGTTCCTGACTATGCATGTAACAAATAAACCTTGATTTGATTTGAATGAGACTGAAGTAGACTTCTTATTCACTATTTTTAGGCTTTTTAATTGAACGAGCCTTAGTGGGCAGAATGTAGAAAAGAGAAAATGTGCAACTTTTCCACCTTGATTTTCAAGTTACACACCGTTTTGTGACAAAACAAAAGTGGACAAATGTGTTGCTGTCACATCTACAACAAAAAACAACAATAAGCAGACAATTTCAATCATGGACACTGATACTCATATACTGAATCCTGATGTGACACTTGAGAACACTGATTCAGACTTGTGACCACAGTGGAGATCACAAATAGCCTAATGAGTAGTGCTAGCATTTATCACTGTGTAAACTATTTAGACTGCATTTAGCATGAACACAGACTCTGATTATATTCTGATTATATCTTAAAAATCAATTTTAAATAAATGTTTGTTTTTTTAAAGAAAGTCAATGTCCCCAATTGCTTAACCAGACACACTGATGGCCAGCATTCAGTAAATGCTCCCCTAAGGCAATACCTAATAAAGCCTAACCAAATCCAAACATACATACACTGGCCACTTCATTAGGAGGTATACCTCCTTGTTGTAAAGGGGCAGTGGTGGTGTGTTAGTATGTGTCACTGCACAGACCAGTGCTCGCTCCAGAGCAATTTGTATATCCATTAGAGTTGTGCAAAATTGACTAAAAATAATATCTGGAATTTTTTTAAATTATTTTGTTGATAACGGTAATGAACCATATTTTGCATTATTTAAAAATATGTTTGTAAAAGTCTTATATTTTACCAGCTTGCACTTCTTAGTGAATGACGCTAAAGTGTGCTGAGTGTGTGTTTTGACAGACACCTTAGCTGATCTAGGTGATGGAACAGATAGGACAGGTTAGTTGTCGAGCTATAACGTGACCACTGTCTTAGTAAGTCTGCAAGCTGCTTTCTTTTGAGCAGCCTCAGTCTTTTCAGTTCCAAACCAGCTCCACATGAGGCTGGCGGTGTCTGAGTTTCTTCCCCTGATGCAGTGTGTTCACTCATTTTCAGCTTTAGGTGGGTTGTTTAGGCAGCTATGCTATCTTTAGCCTATGCTAGCACTCAGTAAGCATGTGGAGTCAAGTCATTCTGATTGTTTTACATCTGTAAAATCATTGTGTCTTGCGTGGGAACCAAGACAAAGACATTTAACACTATTAATCTGATACAACACTTAAGAGTACCCCACACAGCTGAATACAGTGAGTATCAGCAAACAGCAGAGCTAGCACGTGCAGCTAACACAAAACAAACAACCCAGAACACCATACAGACCAGATCTGACCGGTACGAACAGAACAGCAGCAGAAACAACCAGAGAGCTAAAGGAACCACAGCCAAAGTGATTGAGTTTAGATAGACAGATAACCACGTTTCATGACTTGCCTGCTGTGGCATATAGCCCCGCCCTCGGTCAGTATCAGTTATTGCCTGATTACACTGAAAGGTGATTGGCGATCGTAATTGGCACCAAAAATGCTGATTAGTCCTGATTTTTAGCTGATTAGGTTTCAGAATCTAAATTAAGTTGCACTCTCTTACAGCTTTTCAAAGAATCTAGGTAATTAGTAGTGATGGGCCGATCCAGTGTTTTTCAGTTCCGATCCGATACCGATATATAACTGCCAATACCGATACCGATACAAATACCGATATAAGGCCTTATTAGTTTATTATCATTGGTACTATGTTTAAGGTTACATAATGAGGCTGAAATAGACACAGCACTTAGAAGAGTACACACATGCATTTAATATAAATGCATTCCAAAGGCATATACAAACACAATAGTTTTCTTTCATAACAAATATTTAAACCACAAAACTGAAATCTTATGTATCAAAACCTTTCTAGTATACTAAATACAACAATATGACTGACTGCATGATCTAAACAGTTCAAGTATTAAGAAAATTGTATCAGCAGCAGCAGCAACTTCAACAAGATTTCAAATAGTGGAAATAATGTGCAAAACTAAATAAAATTGAAATAAAAAATGGATCGGTAAGTGGATTGGCCGCATTCGCCCGATATCCGATACGTTACATTACATCGATATCGGCCCCGATACCGATATTGTATCGGATCGGTCCCATCTCTAGTAATTAGGCTTGGTCTAGCAGCCACGGGGAAAACCTATGAAGGTGTCAATGACTGGTGAGGGTGAACAAGCAAATAAATGACAGATCTGTCAGCCTGCTATGCTACAAACAAGAATGCCTTTTGCTACAACACTGTAATAAACCTTTAAGCTAGGGGACTGCACAGCACTGAACAATCCTCCATGCAGGATATAAATGAAAGCCTCAGTCAGCTCTACAGTAGAGTGAATGTGTCTCTCCTGCACTGCTGCAGTGGGGTTGGGGAAGCCCTTGCTGGCTCTGCCTCACTCTCGCTTCATGCTCACCAAAAGCAGAGACTTGCATTGTGCCAGCTTCACGCCCCTGCGCTTGGCAAAGCCGACCACAGAGCTACGCTCATTCTCCTGGGCCTACAGAACACAGTACTACTGCTGAGGTGCTGTGCTTGTTTGGAACCATGTCTTTGTGTGAGATTTCAAACGCTCTTTCAAATCTTTCAGTTATGAAGTCCACACACTATTTGCTACCTGTGTTCTTGTTCACTTTAATAAAAAAAGGTCACCCATCACAAAGCTACCAAGAGATGCAAATACTGAGAGGACTAAAGGGGTTATACTCATAAAGGGAGGGTGGGATTAGATTCTGCATAGGTGTGCAGTAAAGAGGGAGCGGGGGCGGATTAAAAATAACTCTGAGTGAGGCGCTCTTGATAATGTAAAGAGTAGAACAAATATCGATCTTTCTCAGTCTGGAGAGGAAGGTCATTTCTGCCAAAGAGGGGCAAACACTAGTGAGTGGATGAAAACACGCTTGAGGGTTTCTCTAAAAGGACCAGCTTTGATTTGCCCCTTACATACATCAAAGACTTGAATTAAGTCAGTTCAGGTGACGGATAAAAGACAGTAAGCAGTTTCTACAGAATGGGATTTTATTTGATTATGTATTATGGATTATGTATTAGCTATACTAAGCAATCCAGTTCTAGTCTTTAGCTTCTTACTTATACCTAGGGGATGTACGATATATAACGTCTATGATAATATTTAACTGCCCTGTTAACGATGCGCGAGCTGATGTTATTGAGTACGCTACTGACTGGGAAACAAACAACAATCAAAATGTCTCGACTCCACCCGCTTCAGTACAGGCTGCTGCCCATACTGTGTACTAGCATAGGCTAAAGCTAGCACAGCTGCCTAAGCAACACCCCTAAAGCTAAAAATGACTGAACACACTGTACCAGTGGAAGAAACTCAAACACCGCCAGCCTTGCCGTCTACCACCTTATATTTAACTCCTAGGTGAGGATCATCTTCACTCATGTGGAGCTGGTCTGATCTGAAAAGACTGACGTTGCTCAGAAAACACCAGTTTACAGACTTTGTAAGAAAACAGTCATTAAAGATCTACACAGCTAACCTGTTCAATCACCTCCCAACAAACCACCACACAGAGTATGAACAGAGTATGAGGAGTATGAACAGAGTATGAACAGAGTATGAACAGATTACGAACAGAGTATGAGGAGTATGAACAGAGTATGAAGAGTAAGAACAGAGTATGAACAGAGTATGAACAGAGTATGAACAGAGTATGAACAGAGTATGAGGAGTATGAACAGAGTATGAGGAGTATGAACAGAGTATGAACAGAGTATGAACAGAGTACGAACAGAGTGTGAGGAGTATGAACAGAGTATGAAGAGTAAGAACAGAGTATGAACAGAGTATGAACAGAGTATGAACAGAGTATGAACAGAGTATGAGGAGTATGAACAGAGTATGAGGAATATGAACAGAGTACGAACAGAGTACGAACAGAGTATGAACAGAGTATGAACAGAGTATGAACAGAGTGTGAGGAGTATGAACAGAGTATGAGGAATATGAACAGAGTACGAACAGAGAATGAACAGAGTATGAACAGAGTATGAATAGAGTACGAACAGAGTATGAGGAGTATGAACAGAGTATGAATAGAGTACGAACAGAGTATGAGGAGTATGAACAGAGTATGAATAGAGTACGAACAGAGTATGAGGAGTATGAACAGAGTTTGAACAGAGTACGAAGAGAGTATGAGGAGTATGAACAGAGTATGAACAGAGTATGAACAGAGTGTGAGGAGTATGAATAGAGTGTGAGGAGTATGAACAGAGTATGAACAGAGTATGAGAGTAAACAGAGTGTGAGGAGTATGAACAGAGTATGAACAGAGTATGAACAGAGTATGAGGAATATGAACAGAGTATGAGGAGTATGAACAGAGTATGAGGAGTATGAACAGAGTATGAGGAATATGAACAGAGTATGAGGAGTATGAACAGAGTACGAACAGAGTATGAACAGAGTATGAACAGAGTGTGAACAGAGTGTGAGGAGTATGAACAGAGTATGAGTATGAACAGAGTGTGAACAGAGTGTGAGGAATATGAACAGAGTATGAACAGAGTATGAACAGAGTACGAACAGAGTATGAACAGAGTGTGAGGAGTATGAACAGAGTATGAACAGAGTACGAACAGAGTATGAACAGAGTATGAACAGAGTATGAACAGAGTATGAACAGAGTGTGAACAGAGTGTGAGGAATATGAACAGAGTATGAACAGAGTATGAACAGAGTACGAACAGAGTGTGAACAGAGTGTGAGGAGTATGAACAGAGTATGAGTATGAACAGAGTATGAACAGGGTGTGAACAGAGTGTGAGTATGAACAGAGTATGAACAGAGTATGAACAGAGTGTGAGGAGTATGAACAGAGTATGAACAGAGTACGAACAGAGTATGAGGAGTATGAACAGAGTATGAGTATGAACAGAGTATGAGGAGTATGAACAGAGTATGAGGAGTATGAACAGAGTATGAGTATGAACAGAGTATGAGTATGAACAGAGTGTGAGGAATATGAACAGAGTATGAACAGAGTACGAACAGAGTATGAACAGAGTGTGAGGAGTATGAACAGAGTGTGAGTATGAACAGAGTATGAACAGAGTATGAACAGAGTGTGAGGAGTATGAACAGAGTATGAACAGAGTACGAACAGAGTATGAGGAGTATGAACAGAGTATGAGTATGAACAGAGTATGAACAGAGTACGAACAGAGTATGAGGAGTATGAACAGAGTGTGAGTATGAACAGAGTATGAACAGAGTATGAACAGAGTGTGAGTATGAACAGAGTATGAACAGAGTATGAACAGAGTGTGAGTATGAACAGAGTATGAACAGAGTATGAACAGAGTATGAACAGAGTGTGAGGAGTATGAACAGAGTATGAACAGAGTATGAACAGAGTATGAGGAGTATGAACAGAGTATGAACAGAGTATGAACAGAGTGTGAGGAGTATGAACAGAGTATGAACAGAGTATGAACAGAGTGTGAGGAGTATGAACAGAGTATGAGGAGTATGAACAGAGTACGAACAGAGTATGAGGAGTATGAACAGAGTATGAACAGAGTGTGAGGAGTATGAACAGAGTACGAACAGAGAATGAACAGAGTATGAACAGAGTATGAATAGAGTACGAACAGAGTATGAGGAGTATGAACAGAGTATGAGGAATATGAACAGAGTATGAACAGAGTGTGAGGAGTATGAACAGAGTATGAACAGAGTATGAACAGAGTGTGAGGAGTATGAACAGAGTATGAGGAGTATGAACAGAGTACGAACAGAGTATGAGGAATATGAACAGAGTATGAACAGAGTATGAGGAGTATGAACAGAGTATGAATAGAGTATGAACAGAGTATGAGGAGTATGAACAGAGTATGAATAGAGTACGAACAGAGTATGAGGAGTATGAAGAGAGTATGAAGAGAGTATGAGGAGTATGAACAGAGTATGAACAGAGTATGAACAGAGTGTGAGGAGTATGAAGAGAGTTTGAGGAGTATGAAGAGAGTATGAGGAATATGAAGAGAGTATGAGGAGTATGAACAGAGTATGAACAGAGTATGAGTGTAAACAGAGTGTGAGGAGTATGAACAGAGTATGAGTGTAAACAGAGTGTGAGGAGTATGAACAGAGTATGAACAGAGTATGAGTGTAAACAGAGTGTGAGGAGTATGAACAGAGTATGAACAGAGTATGAACAGAGTATGAACAGAGTATGAGGAATATGAACAGAGTATGAACAGAGTATGAACAGAGTGTGAGGAGTATGAACAGAGTATGAACAGAGTATGAACAGAGTGTGAGGAGTATGAACAGAGTATGAACAGAGTATGAACGGAGTGTGAGGAGTATGAACAGAGTATGAGGAGTATGAAGAGAGTATGAGGAGTATGAACAGAGTATGAGGAGTATGAACAGAGTATGAGGAGTATGAACAGAGTACGAACAGAGTATGAACAGAGTATGAACAGAGTGTGAACAGAGTGTGAGGAGTATGAACAGAGTATGAGTATGAACAGAGTGTGAACAGAGTGTGAGGAATATGAACACAGTATGAACAGAGTATGAACAGAGTACGAACAGAGTATGAACAGAGTGTGAGGAGTATGAACAGAGTGTGAACAGAGTGTGAGGAGTATGAACAGAGTATGAGTATGAACAGAGTATGAACAGGGTGTGAACAGAGTGTGAGTATGAACAGAGTATGAACAGAGTATGAACAGAGTGTGAGGAGTATGAACAGAGTGTGAGGAGTATGAACAGAGTACGAACAGAGTATGAGGAGTATGAACAGAGTATGAGTATGAACAGAGTATGAGGAGTATGAACAGAGTGTGAGGAGTATGAACAGAGTGTGAGGAGTATGAACAGAGTACGAACAGAGTATGAGGAGTATGAACAGAGTATGAACAGAGTATGAACAGAGTGTGAGGAGTATGAACAGAGTATGAACAGAGTATGAACAGAGTGTGAGGAGTATGAACAGAGTATGAACAGAGTATGAACAGAGTGTGAGGAGTATGAACAGAGTATGAACAGAGTATGAACAGAGTGTGAGGAGTATGAACAGAGTATGAACAGAGTATGAACAGAGTGTGAGGAGTATGAACAGAGTATGAACAGAGTATGAACAGAGTGTGAGGAGTATGAGTAGTATGAACAGAGTATGAGGAGTATGAACAGAGTATGAACAGAGTATGAACAGAGTGTGAGGAGTATGAACAGAGTATGAACAGAGTATGAACAGAGTGTGAGGAGTATGAACAGAGTATGAACAGAGTATGAACAGAGTGTGAGGAGTATGAACAGAGTATGAACAGAGTATGAACAGAGTGTGAGGAGTATGAACAGAGTATGAACAGAGTATGAACAGAGTGTGAGGAGTATGAGTAGTATGAACAGAGTGTGAGGAGTATGAACAGAGTATGAACAGAGTGTGAGGAGTATGAGTAGTATGAACAGAGTGTGAGGAGTATGAACAGAGTATGAACAGAGTGTGAGGAGTATGAACAGAGTATGAACAGAGTATGAACAGAGTATGAACAGAGTGTGAGGAGTATGAACAGAGTATGAACAGAGTATGAACAGAGTGTGAGGAGTATGAGGAGTATGAACAGAGTATGAGGAGTATGAACAGAGTATGAACAGAGTGTGAGGAGTATGAACAGAGTATGAACAGAGTATGAACAGAGTATGAAGAGAGTATGAGGAGTATGAACAGAGTATGAGGAGTATGAACAGAGTATGAGGAGTATGAAGAGAGTATGAGGAGTATAAACAGAGTATGAGGAGTATGAACAGAGTGTGAGGAGTATTAAGAGAGTATGAGGAGTATGAACAGAGTGTGTACAGAGTGTGAGGAGTATTAAGAGAGTATGAGGAGTATGAACAGAGTGTGTACAGAGTGTGAGGAGTATTAAGAGAGTATGAGGAGTATGAACAGAGTATGAACAGAGTATGAGGAGTATGAAGAGCTTCAGGAGCGCGTTGTCCAGGACAGACCTAAACCAGATAAGGTGTCGGGCTAAAAACACACTCAGCAAACTTTAGCTGAGTCATTCACTAAAGAAGAGCCTTCCCCCGATGACGCTGGGATTGGCTCCAGCCCACCCCACAAACCAGACTAGTGAGATAAGGTGGAAGGTAATGGATAGGTTGATATTAATATTCTTTAAGAAGTACAAGCTAGTAAAATATAGGATTTTTACGAACACATAAATAATGCAAAATATTGTTTATTATCGTTATCAACAAAATTACACAAAATATCCATATATCACTTTTTCTCAATATCGCATAACCCTACTTATACTTCTTCCCTGATTATGTAAGAAGTAAGGTGCATGTTCAGAGCTAGCATATAAAATGTCAGTGCATTATTCTTCTTTTTGTCACTTACAGGACGTGACAGGTCACCAGAAATATATACAAAAATACACCTGCTGGCAGTGCCACTTGCTTTGTTGTCATTAGAGAAAACAGTACAAAGGACTAGACTACTAATAAACAACATCATAATATACTCCAAGCACTGTAAAATAGTTATTTCACTGGACAGAACAATAATAAACTAATCAGTATAGTGTATATCAGCATTGGGGGCTGATTTGTGTAGAAATATGATGCATTATGCATGTGGGCTGCGTATGAAGCCAGCACACAAACCGCAACACACAGTTGACGGACTGTGTACATGGTAAAAACACCAAAGTGTTACTTATCTCGTCCATCTCAGGGAGGTTCATGGGAAAGCAAAGTGAAGATATTATAACTTCACTGCCTTTAAAACTGGGCAAAACTGCGAGATGAATGAAAAACAAGTAATGGAACCAGATTTTAAAGCATTTCTATCGGTCCATTTATTATGAAAATTTTACACAATGTCAACGGCAGATACATGTTTTTCATTCGACAGCGTCGATATACAGCAGACAGATGGAGTGCTGCAAGAATGTTTACCATAAAAATAACACTAAGCCCTCAGGACCAGAGAGTGTGCATGTGGTGCAAAATATGCTGCAATGCAGGCCACGTTACTGTTTCACGAACATCATTTGTAAAAACAACTCTATTGAAAGAACAGAAACAATCTAGTTTTTTAAAATGCTGCTATTTCTTCATCTAACTTTCATTTTCTGTTATTTTTCAGCTTGTAGACATAATTTCACTGCCTCTTTTAAACCACGTGCCTCGAAGTGCACTGTCAGTGGGCAGGGCTACACACAGTTTGCACAATAACCTGCAGTCTCATGGCACTTTTTTCCAGACCTAGGACTGCTTGCTCTGCAAGTTCAGTGTGTTTGGTCATGTGGGAAAACTGTTTTTGAGCCCAGAAGCGCTCTAGAGAGCCAACGGTGGGGTGCGGTCTGCTCCTTTGTATGGAAGCTATCTGCTCCCAGCATCACATGCCTCATGCTAGCATGCACGGCTAAAACCTTCTCAAACAAGAACAGCTCCATTATTCCAAAAAGTGCAGTTCTTCACTGCCTATGTGTTGGTATCCAATGCTAGTGACCTGAAAAAGGAGGCGAATGAGACTATGTAGTGAAACCATGGTTCGGCTGGCATTTATGTGTGAAAACAAACCAGCAATAATGAGGCTTAGCACATTATGTAGTAGACTAAAGAGGTGGGGTTCAATGCATTAAAACGCAACACTGCATGAACAGGTTTGCCAATGCTTACAATAGCATTGCGCCCTTGTGCTGCTTGTTAATGTTGGAGTGGAGCTGAAAATGGATTCACTGACATCTAGTGGTCTGAGGTTTAAACACAACACACAATGATTCACTGTCTGCCAGGAATCTGTGTATCGATACTGTGAAACACAGATCTGTGTAGTTGCTGTTGATGAAAACACAGATTGAGAATCGATACAGTATCACCAAACATAATATCCCGATATTCGATATTTTCGATATTTTCTTACACCTCTAGTTCACAGTGATGTATTTAAAGTGGGCTATATTGGCAGCTTATTTCCTGCATGGCCCAAAAAGTTACTTTGCCTTTGCTTATTTAATACAAAAAATAGTAATAATAATAATAATGATAATAATAATAATAATAATAATAATAATATTAATAATATGTTTCCTTAAACTGTTGTGACCGTAGAAAAGCTACCTATGCCATTGGGAAACTGTTTGTATGTGTTGGTGTGCGACAGAGAAGACTTGTCTCTCTCTCTGTATGTCCAACCAATGTTATACAAATGGGCATGCACCTCAGGCCATACGTAAGTAAACCTGAGTCTCCAAATGTTTGGTCAGTTACAGAGACAGCAGGATTTATACTGATGCAGGTAGACTGACCAGCCCTCCAGTACAGGCCGAACAAACCACAACCCTCAGTGCATCCTATAGGAGACAATGCACTGGTAAATTAGAGCTAAGATATAATAGCCTGGTGATTAAGCCTTTTTTTGATTTTACAGCTATTCCAAAGGTGGCACAAAATGTTTGTGTCAGGCTGAAAAAGACCTAGAATAGAGAAACTGCACTACAGCAGGGAAGACTGATACAGATTCGATCTGATTCTCTAGGTAAGCATGCCGCTTTCTCTGAAATACACCACTACTAAATTATTCAGCCAGAGTATTTTTATATCTTGTCCCGTTTTGATATTTTCCATCTTCCGTTCATAGCAGCAACAGCAATAGCTGATTGAATCTTCCCCCCAGGTTGCTGAAATGCCATGCTGACGAATGCCTCTGCTAACTGAGGAGGGAAATGCTGCGGGAATGGTCCAGAATTACTAATGAAACGTGGCACAAATGCAGCAAGCCTCACCAAGCTCTGTGAGCAGGCTCAAAACCGCCTCCAGAAGAGGCTGCCTGCAGCAGCTGCCCAACACATCCTGTGGACAGAGAGGGAGGGGTGGGGGGGGCAACCAGAGGTATAAAAAAGAGACGAAAACTGCAGTTGAAGAAGGAATTGGGGAAAAGCTGACTAGGCAGACGCAGCTGTCCAAGCATCGATGAAGAAATAGTGAAACCACTTTAGTCTCAGTCATAAAGCAATAGCCTTTCATCCTCCCCCTCTCAGACCTTCCTTGTATACTGAGTGGTGGAAACTACACATTTAACTTTTACATCAAGTGGATACGCAATGGAAAGCTACAATTTCACATTAATTTCAGCAATTTTATTTCCTAATCATCTCACACGCTGATATTAGACAAATGGTCCACTGACAGTTTGATTATATTTCAGGTTTTATCTTACAGTTGAGTTAATTCTGAACTTAACGTCCGGCACTATTAAACAGCAGGCTGCAAAGACATCTTTAACTTGTATGAAAAATAAACTTTTTTAAACTAATAATTCTAATAACAGAAGTAGCTGATTTTAGAACTGAATCCGCTTCTAAATGTGGCCAGACAGAAACTAAGAAGCAGTATTTCTTGATTTATAATCTGATAAACAAATACTTGAATGTCATCAAATCAACATAAACAAGTTCACTTGAAGTGCTCAAATCATCACTGTTGGAAGATGATGAACATAAAAACCTGAAGAAATGTATACTATAAGCAAAATGTGACAGGCCGTTGTACTTACAAATTGTTACAGCTGTCCAGTTTTTGGGGGCTCTGCAACTCTAGCAGTAATCAATAGCAAATATTCAAAGCTTCACCCTGGGGGGGGGTGTGCAGGCCAGAAAAAGTTGTTTTTAGAAAATCTCTGGCTGACTCCCATGCTGAAAGCACATTCTCTGCTTCATCTGCTAAAAAAGGAAGAATCTTCAGGCTAGCTACGTTCCTCACAGAGCACTGCTGGGCCCAAGATACTTTTATGTTAAACAGCCTGAATACAGGTGGAGTGGTGGGTTTTCCAGAGTAGAGCAAGGGTCTGTGTTTTTAGCAGTTAGCGCTGGACAGTAACCCTCAGTCATCCAGGTTTCCTCAGGAACTCCAGTGTTTTGCCTTTATTCATATTTTTTGATAGCCAAAACAAACAAACAAAACAAAAACAACAACAAATATCTAACTTCCAAAATTAGAAACCGAATACCTGTCCAAGTAAAATATTCCGGACCAGCCCTACAAATCATGTATATAAAAAAAAAAATTCCTTTCAAATTCCTGCTGTCAGCTATTTGTTTTATTAAGTTATTCATATTCATATCAACTTGAATATAATCTGTCTTGGAGAGGTTTTAATCTTTCTGTAATGTTTCATCTTAATTTGACGTACGTTTAGCGACCCCTAAGCACATACATGTACCAAAATGTATTGGCTTAGAATGCACTATGGAATATCACTACTCGAGGTATAGATTTTTTGGCTAATTTAATATTTTTGATCATTCTTAAAACACAGCGTTTTGTCATTTTTTAAATCAGTGGTAAGGGAACTAAACATTTTACATATAATGCAAATTAGCAAATTAGCAACGCCTATGGTCAACTGAGCTGCCTGAGTAGTGGGACAGACGACTAATTACTAGGGGTTTAAGAAAATATCTAAAATATTGAATATCGGGATATTATGTTTGGTGATACTGTATCGATTCTCAAAAACACAGTATTGATACACAGATTTCTGGCAGACAGTAAATCATTGTGTGTTGTGTTTAAACCTCTGACCACTAGATGGCAGTGTTTTGATCCATTTTCAGCTCCACTCCAACATTAACAAGCAGCACAAGGGTGCAGTGCTATCGTAAGCATTGGCAGGCCTGTTTATATAGTGGTGTGTTTTAATAGTAGGGTTTGAAGAATTGCAAAATCTATATTTTTGCTTGCTATATCGCAATATATGGAAGAGTGACCTCTGTATCACGATACGTATTGTATTGCCAAGCTCTTGCCAATGCACAGCGATGCTAACCACTGACCAAGTTTTATATGTCTACAAGATATGGCTTAGTCTGGCCAATGTAGGGCTGAATAAGAACAATAATAAGAAAGTTCTTCCCAGTACCAGAACATATGTACATGTGAACATATGTATTGAATCACTGCCTAAAACCCAGTTAATTATGGGGAATGCAGTGACTTTAGATTAAAAAAAAATCCAGGAACAAATTCGATATATAGCTGACAGATGGTGACAAACCAATATTTTAAATTGACAGTTGACAACGTATTTACTGTACACTAGAAGCAGACTGTTTAGAAAATTATAATGTTATTCCTGTAATGGTGATCTGTGTGGTTGGACTCCCAATTTCCACAATAAGAAATTTGCTTATTATTATATGAACATGGTTTTGATTTAGTCAGTAATTAAGGAATACTGATAAATTGCATGTTTAATTTAAATTAATGCAGTGCAGTATGTGAAATGTCAAATTAAAACACTGCGGTTTTAAATGTTTTAAACTTTACACTACTAGTGCATTATGTTTCTGCATCATGTATCGTAATAAATGTCTTTTATGATATAATATTTTATCTCTACCTATGACCAATGACATTTCCAGTCAAACACATAGTGGACAACTTGTATATAACTTGTATCCTAAACGTCATGAAAAACTATACACCAGTAGCTTTTTGGCTTCAATAACTTGAAGAAGAGATTAAGCACAGGGAGCATGCTATACATCATATACATCGTATTCTTTTGGTTGCGTCTCTTTCCCTAGAGGAGTTGAACAACATCTATTCATAAACGCATGAATATAACACACAGGTCATCTGTCTAATTACATACATGTCCACATGCATGACTCACAGACGCCATAGCTGGCCTGCTTTCAACACATTTGCCGCGGGACATCCTGTCTCTACACTACACTTAAAAGATGTTTAATGCACTTAATCAACATCCAGCAAAGTGCTTGAAGAAACCCAAGCTATGTGTAAACACATTATCATGTGTTAGTATGAAAAGAGCATGCAGTGGTCCAAGAGTAGATGTTTTAGGAGCACTGGAGGAGAAAAATGACTTAAGCACTGAACAAAGCAATGTCCACTGCAGACATACACTGTATTCCTTTGCATATTTAATGATGACTGCATTTGGACACACGTCGTCTATTGTTTTTTCTATTTTTCTGTGTTTAAAAATACATAATATTATAATAACCAATTTAAAAAGCATTAGTACGAATGTGTGCACATGCCCACCAGTGTCAGCACAACAAACTGCTACCACGCACATTTAGTAAAATGGAGTGTTGCTAAAGTTAAAGTTAAAACTATGTGTGCAAAGAATGAATCAGCACTGCAGGGGCTGGATCAGATCAGGGGTTCTTAACCTGGAGGTCGTGAGCTAACTGGGGGTTTTGACATGGTTCAGGGAGGCTGCAAGAGTGGTGCTATAAAGATATATACACCTTGTAAAACACAGAGAAAATAACATTGGGCTGTGGAGCAGTGGGATCGTCTCTTCTAGAGTGACAGAGCCCCATCCTATGCTATTGGGATGAGTTAAAGTGATCCACAAATAATCATCCAATATTGATATCTGACCTTACTAATGCCCTTGTGGCTGATTGAAACCCAATTCTCATAGAAATGCACCAACATTAATTGTAAAAACTGGGCGAATGATGGCATATTCTGCGTGATTTATTAACGTTTGAGCACAACACCAGATAGATTCATATCTATTTTCCCCAGGCTCTGCATAGGGAGACATAGACTAGAACGTTTAGTACCAGACTTACACTTTTATTTATCAGGATAAGATTTAAGATTGCCACATTTAAAAATGCTCTTAAAAGCTTTGCGTACAAAGATTCAGTACTTTAATGTCAATCAGTGCATGGAATAGTTTGTTTGCAAATGACGCAATGTCACTGTGGTGCTGAGGCGTGAACTGCAGATGGAGGGCAGAAGGTGTTTTTCTACATAGGGAGCAACATCACAGGCTCTCAAACCACCTAAGGTCTGCACTGTTCACAGCCCCTTAAAGGCTAAGCACCACTTATAGACATCACTGGTAATTTCACATTGTTTTAGATAGTAAAAATATATAAACATGACGTAAAATGAAATTTGCTGCTACAGAAACTCCTGAACGCTACCATGTGACGCCACTGGTGGACAACAGTGAACAGCACCGCCGTACAACAGCATTAGGACTGACCGGTGCTGCTTCTTTAAGATTCTGATGAATTTTCTGAATATGAAAGAGCTCTAATGTAGAAATAGACCACCATATCACTTAGTCTTGAGACTTTTAGTCAAAACCACATCCACAAACGCAGCTCATCCTGAGTGTAAACAGTATCCAGCTACATAACCAACATTATTCAGAACAACAGCCTAGCAACCAGCTAAACTCAGATACAGAGGTACAGTTATTGTTGTTAAATATGATCAAAGTTGAACTCACACTCATACGACTCTATAAATCTTTATAATTCAACTACGTTAGCTTAGCATAACTTGAGCCACCAAACTTAGCAAGTGAAGCTAATGTTAGCTAACATCAGCTAAAGCAGGCTCAGTAACTGAGCTTACCTGGTTTACCTCCACGTACACAGAGGATCTTGAACTGGTTTCCTTACACGCCCATATTGTTGAACAGCGCCAGACTTAAGATCCAGTTGTCGTGTAAGTCTACGTCCCATAGCTGTGATAATCTACAGGCGTGAAGTGATCACTACAGATGACAGAGTGAGAGGACAGCCCTTTCCAATGTGCCCAATTAAAGTTGACCTATTTAGTCCACTTTCTGGATCTTTGGGGGTCTTTTGTCCATTCGTGCACGGGGTTCAACAACCAACACCTTTCTGTCATTTTGCATTGCCATTACTGCATCTTCAAGCG
Source organism: Megaleporinus macrocephalus (assembly GCA_021613375.1). Taxonomy (NCBI): domain Eukaryota; kingdom Metazoa; phylum Chordata; class Actinopteri; order Characiformes; family Anostomidae; genus Megaleporinus; species Megaleporinus macrocephalus. The sequence continues at coordinate 16,824,294 of CM038714.1, read as the reverse complement.
TTGGTGTCCACCATCTATGTCACACAAACAACAGTACATTAAGCCGGATTTCTTGACTTTGAAAAAACATGTAAAACGTTTCCTCACCCTAAATAAATACAAGGTAGGATCTCAAATTGTATTTTTTTGAGATCCTGTATTTATGTGTTCAACATTTTCATATTTGCTGGTGCTTAGCCTTTAAGTCAATCCATAATCGAGAACCCACAAGGAGTTATTTGTGAGTTCCAATAAGTTGTTAAAGGGGAAAAATGCAAGAAACTGACAGACCAATGTTTATGAATGCTCATCTGCGGTTGGGAGAAGCCAACCCAGAAGATGCTTGTGTAAACCCAACCACTAACAAAAGATGTGTGCCTTTACTTACCTAATACATTTGTATGTTTTTATCTTGCACACTGAGTAGAAGGTTGTCTGGAGGACAAGGTAATTGTCTGGAGGACATGATATATTAACTGCCTCAATAGCAGGCAAGTCATTTGGGTCACCACTTCCCTTCATAACATAAGGATCAAATTCAATACAAGTTGTGTTTTTCTGTTTGTACCCTTCTCTCCTAATATCATCTAAACTAGCACAGCTTGCCTCTATCTCATCCATTATGCGTTTCACTTCTTGACCTCCACCTGTCCTGCAAAAGGCTGCAGTGGTTCATCCTTCTGAGGCCTCATCAGCATCGTGGGTAAGAGCCACTGAAAGAGTGAAAAGCCCAATATGTGCCCACTCAGGACATGGTAGAGCCAGTAGTCATATCACTGCCTTTTCACATATACACACACATACACACACATTGCTATGGACCTGGAGGCTCTGGAGGCAGATCCCATTGGGCAGTTCAGTCACACAGCATGTTGTCATTGGTCAAAGACCAGCTGCAGAGCAGAAACCTACCGCTTTACTCAGCAATAAAGTCAAACCGCCTCCCTCCGCGTCTCTTACCTTTCTGCCTCTCCCCTCTTAATACCTTTCAACCTATCTCTACACCTCTCTTCCAGTCCATTTGTGTGTGTAGTGTGTGTGGGTTTGTGTGTTTGTCCTTTTCTGCTATTTTCTCGCCCTCCCCTCTCTCTTAGCCTTGGGCTCTCCCTGTAGTCGGCTCACGTGTGGGCGTAAAAAGAGCCGTGTGATGTAATGTGACTACTTTCTTCGTTCTGTTTGAGTGCAACAATTTTCAGCAGGGTGGCAGGCATTACATTTATAAATGCTGCAAATACTGCCGAGTGGACAGCAGCCATTGTGCATCGCAGCAAGTGTCAGAGCCAAATAGATATGGAGATTAATTATGAGGTGTGTGAGGAATGATTGTCACCAGCATACTCAACACAGAGCCATATGACTAAAGCATCTGCTCTTAACACTAGCAAAGACACAAGTAGACGTGGGCCTGTGTTCAGTAATCCAGTGCACTGCAATAATAAACAGAAGCCGCTTTCAGAAGCTCCCACTATGTCATCAAACATCACAAGATACGGGTTTTCTTCTGAGGTGTGGTAGTTTTTCCCTACATTAACAAGGTCAACATTCCCATCTTACTCAGCATGGAGTGGGGAAAAAAGCTCAATAATACAAACACCTATGTATTAGGGGTGTAAGAAAATATTGAAAATATCGAATATTGCGATATTATGTTTGATGATACTTTATCAATTCTCAAAAACACAGTATCGATACACAGATTCCTGGCAGACAGTGAATCATTGTGTGTTGTGTTTAAACCTCTGATCACTAGATGGCAGTGTTGTAATCCATTTTCAGCTCCACTCCAACATTAACAAGCAGCACAAGGGTGCAATGCTGTTGTAAGTATTCGCAAACCTGTTCATATAGTGGTGGGTTTTAATAGTAAGATCTGAAAAATCTCAATATATCGCATTGATTGCAGTATCATGATATATCGCGAGATATTGAATCGTGACTGCTGTATCACAATACGTATTGTATCACCAGGTTCATCCCAATACACAGCCCTACTATGTATGTGGTCAACAACTGTATGAAGTAAAAGATTAAAAAAAGTTTCATGAATGCCTGCGCCAAACTTTAAAGGCCCAGCTACTTTATTAAAAGTCAGAAAATGTTTTATTGCTTACAAAGTTAAGGAATACAGCTTAAAAGACTCTTTAGCTCCTCCCACTGTTTGGAAACTGCCGTAGGCGCTATGCGTGTGACATAGTTGGGGGCCAACAACGCTAGAAGACGCATGTACGGTAATGCAACATGACAGAAAGGTGTTGCTGTTTCTGGCTTCAGTAATTGGATGTACAGTGACCCCCTGTGCACAAACAACCCAAAGATCCAGAAAGTGGGCTAAACCTGTCAACTTTAAATGGGCACATTGAAAAGGACCGTCCTCTCACTTCGTCATCTGTAGATCACTTCACGTCTGAAGATTATCACAGCTATGGGACGTAGGCTTACACGAGGACTGGATCTTAAGTCTGGCGCTGTTCAACAATATGGGCGTGTAAGGAAACCAGCGAAAGGTGTTCAAGATCCTCCGTGTACGTGGAGGTAAACCAGGTAAGCTCAGTTACTGAGCTTGCTTTAGCTGATGTTAGCTAACATTAGCTTTACTTGCTAAATTCAGTGGCTCAAGTTATGCTAAGCTAACGTAGTTGAATTAGAAAGAATTGTAGTGTCGTATTAGTGAGAGTTCCTCTTTGATCATATTTACTACAATAACTGTACCTCTATATCTGAGTTTAGCTGGTTGCTGGGCTGTTGTCATGAATAATGTTAGTTATTTAGCTAGATACTGTTTACACTGAGCTGCTGCTGTGGGTGTGGTTGGACTAAAAGTCTCAGGTCTAAGTGATATGGTGGTCTATTTCTACATTACAGCTCTTTTAGATTCAGATTCAGAAATATCATCAGAATCTGAGGAACCAGCACTGAAGAATTTGTGATCGGAGTCAGTCATAATGCTGTTGTACACGGCGCTGTTTACTGTTTTCCACCAGTGACATCACACGGTAGTATTCAGGAATTTCTGTAGCAAGCTCTGGTTTTTCTAGGCTCTTTGCAGTAAAACTATTCCACAGGAGATCCAACAGAACTATTTCTGCTTATTCTCTGAGAAAGTTCAAAAGAAGAGCAGTGTGCTACAACGCAATGTAGTACATCACACTTTATAAATAAAACAGAAATAAAACCAATTCTGCCTAGGCCAGCACAATACAATATGAGGACTATCTGTAATGTGCAATAATATTGTTAAATACTGCAACTAAAATATGTTTTGCGCTAAATAAACAAATATTGAGGTGTGCATATTAGGTGTGCACTCTGAAGTGGTCAGTGTATTGTTCTAAGAACACCAGCAGCTTAGTTTTTGGTTTGTCCATATTCTTTTCTCAGTGAAAGCTTCTTAATATCTACTGGGTTGCTTACTTCTGCACAGTTATCATTTATTTTGTGAACTGCATTTCTGAACAGTATGCTGAAGCTAAAGTGTAAATCCTCACAGCATCCCCTGTTACTGTAAGGCTGTGTCTCGCTACAGCATTAGCGTAATCCTCAAGGCAAGTGACAAGACACAGGTAGCATGTCCTTCTGCTTTAACAGGTACATTGCTAACACAGACCCCAAACACTGAACAGTCTATGCCCACCGAAAAAAAAACAATCCCAAGTATACTTCTATCATACAAATTGCAATAAATGTAGTGTTTATTCTACGATATACAATATAGACTAAGAAACAAATCAGTAAAAGGTGAGAGAAACACCTAGTGTAGGTTAATGTTGTGATCCCACATGCACCCCCACTCTACCCCCTTTATATAGCTATGTATTACATGGTGAGAAAGGCAGCAAGTCAGACTGTTATGAGCTACATAAAGTTTATTTAAGCAATAAACGGATAACGCAGATGTTTATATTATGCAAAAATTCAACACAAACAGCAGGAGCTTTGTATCATGTCCAGTGTAAAATAAAATGAGTGGTTTTGGATCATCAAAAGAGGGCAGTAAAAAACTGATCCTGTAACAGTCCCAACAGCAGAAACAACAATGGAGCAACAGCCATAGCGGTTTATACATGCAGACATGTACCACTCCAGGCTTTGAAGGTGCTGTCAAGAGTTTTCATGCCAAACAGCAGGCCGACTTCAGCTCCCACATGTAAGAAGATCTTGTACAACTTTAAGAAGTCATGATTGAGTTTCACAGCAAGCTACTGTAACTATAATTGACTTTGTGTTGTCATCCAAGATCGATTTATTTTTAATTTAATCCAACAAGTTGCTTCTGTGTGGTCGCTGTGGTGTCTTTCTGGAAGCCAGCAAATCAGAGCATTTTCAATTCAGACAATTCAGATTTGTAGGGTGTAAACTGCCATGTAAAACTACATCTGGGAATTTTTCACTCTGACCAAAAGCAGATACCTTCTATGTTGACATGAGAGAACAATTAAAACCAATGGGACCATTAAAACCACTACAATTGAGTTTATAACCATCTGAAACTGAAACATCCTTTATCATAGAGTCTATAAAATGAAGTACTCTGTAGTCATATAGGCAGAGATATGTGAAAGGCCTATCCAAAGACCTACATCTCACCTCCACTTCTGCAAAGCACATTACAATAAGCAAACCAGTCAAGGCTGAAAAACAAGCTAGATTTCTGTATCTGTTCAAACAAAACAGATCTCATGGCAATAATGATGGACATTTAAGTCAAATTCGATACCTAAATTTGAAAGCCATAAAAAAATATTTTTAAAATATTCAAATGATTATCAAATAACTGGTAATTCATGATTATCAAATGATGTTGAAAAGTTTATTAAACTAAATCTATAGAAGTAGGAAGCAAAAAAAAAACTTCAATAAGATACTTATCTGTACTTTTCTATATTGTTTCCTATGTGGTACAGCAGCACCATGCACAACGTGCAGCACAGCAATGCAGTGCAGTTCTTGTCTGGTGCAAGTTAAACAGATCTAATACAAAAGCATTAGGCACAGGTTTCTCACCGTCCTCTGGCCTCAGACTATTCAAGGTTCTTCAACATGAGAACATAAGAAAGAATCCAAATTAAATATCAATTGTAAATATTTACTTTTGGCCTTTTTAAACTTTTATAAGCATTCAAATACTCTTAAATTCTAACACGTCCCTACAAGACATGGCCAAAACCAAAGATCGGATTCAAAACACTTCACAGAAGGAAAAAGAAGGAAAAAGAAGGAATGTGTTTGACCTGCTTGAGGCAGTACCATTACGCAGCCCAGATAAGACCATAAGTATGCTGGTGCTAGTGAAATTACAAGGCTAAATGGAGAGATACTGAGTGCTTATTATGAACAAAATTCCAACCCAAGTAATGGCAGCTGATAGAGAAATAGCATCTCGTCTTGCAGGCAAAGAGAATTATTGTGTACGTTTAGCCCTTAAAAGTATTGCATGACTGTTATGTTGAAAAAAAAAGTTTAACATTTTAAACAACAAAAGAGTGGCATTATCTGGACAATACAGGTTTAATACATATTTTCATTTAAGATAAATTTCTCTGATTAAATACATGGCAACTACTGAAGAACAGTAAAAGTGAATAGCTTTATAAAGAACAGTTTATTTTTTATAGACCTCAGATCTGAAATTAAACTATAAACTTGGATTACAAGCTCTACAACTTTCAGTCCACTCTTTGTCATTCGTTTTTATGTTCAGGAGAAACATTTCCATTTTACTGTAAAAGGAGAAAAGTTTTGAAGAGGGCCAAGAACAATGCAGAAGAGCCATTCACACATTACTATATATATTGGGAATGTAGAGCTATTCCTAAGATATAAGCTGAAATACATGAAGTGATAGAAACATGTCTTGAAACCAAAACCTTTTAGATTTGATTTACTATAGTTACTATAGTAATTTATTTACTACAAAGTCCTAATACAACTTGTATTTACTTGAGAAAGAAGCTATTCTCCAGAAGGGCTGTGTGTTGGCAAGAACCTGGTGATATGATGTGGGTCATGATACAGGAGGCTACAAATCGATATGCAAGGTTGCTAATGCTAACGTTAGCAGTACAGTCTTATCTTACTTGTTTACACTAAAGCGGAAGAGTTTAATGGTAAAGAACACTGCAATCTAGTGTTTGGAGGTTTAAACCCAACACTGTTTGCCCAAAATCGTTGACTGTAAACTGTTGATTAAAAATCAATACTTGGAAAACAGTAGCACAATAAACAGGACTAAATAAAAGGGCAGATTAACAATGAAAGGATACAATATAAAAATATACACAAGACCACAAATGTGCAGAACAATCATTACACAAGACAATAAATGAACAAAACAAAAATATACATGAGACGACTGGGCAGGGAAGCAAAACAAGACACATAATTAAGTGTCCCACAGCAGCATGTGTGGCCCCTAATACATATGCATCACCTACTAAAGCATTTCCAATTCAGGTTTGTTTCAAATGTTTAAAAAAAAGTGAAAAAGCACCATGCTGCTACGCAACGTCTCATGTAATGCAGTGCTTAGGATGCAAGAGTAGTGTTCAACAGCTGTAGCAAATGTGTAAAAACCTAATAATAATTACTTGAATTTAACAGCAGTTTGGTTAAAAAAAGAATTGCAAGTGAACTGTAACAGTTACTTCTGATTACACAAGCTGTTATTTCCACCATACCTCTATCATTCCACCTACTACTGTTTGCTAAATAACAACACAAAATAACAATTCTTCAGCAAATACAAAAATGGAAAACTTTCAACTACCGTCTTTCAGTCACATTCAGAAGAAGTCTGTTACATTAGTAGGCCCATTTCTGAACCTGTTATTGTCCTCACCACAATGTTTAGGCCAACGTTTGCAGAAATACAAACGTTGGGGACTGCATTTCTTTGCAGAATAAAGTGCCAATACTAACAACTTGCAGCAAAACTGATGTATAAACGCAACAGAACACTTCAAGTCATACGTTATTGGGAGATATATACAACAGATAACTCTGACAGCAGTCTTCTTAGTTGGAGAGTGTTCTACACACAAGTCACAGAATGATTCTTTCTATGATAGCAGCAGGTGGTCTGCTGAATAATGTAGCTAAGTAATTACACTTTATACTGCGGCTAACTAGTTCTCAGTGTCTTTAGCACTTAAACGGACACATTAGATGACGGGACATGCGAACAGAATGCAATTCGACAAGATGGACTGTGAAACCCATTACTACTTGGCTAGAACAACATGGCATGGACATTAATCTGGCAGGTACTTGAAAAACTGTGCTTCACCTTATATTGCGACAGCTTTATGGTGCTATTTTTTTGTGGTGGAAGAGGCTGTTGATATGAAAGCACCTTTAATAAAATTAGAGATGGAACCATCAGTGTTTTTAAGGCAGATTACGATCGCCGATCACCTTTCAGTACGATCGGCCAATAGCCAATACCGATCGAGGGCAAGGCTACATGCAATTATTAGTGCAAGCAAGTCTTGAAACATGGTCAAAACATGCTTATCTAGCGCTTTAAACTCAATCACTCTGGCTGGGGTTCCTTTAGCTCTCTGGCTGTTGCTGCTACTTTACTGGTTGTACCGGTCAGATCTGGTCTGCACAGTGTTCTGGGTTGTTTGTTGTGTGCTAGCTGCTCGTGCCAGCTCTGCTGTTTGCTGATACTCCCTGAATTCGGCCGTGTGTTGTACTCTTCAGTGCCATATCACATTAGTAGTGTTAAACGTCTTTGTTTTGGTTCCCCCGCGAGACATGCTGATTTTACAGATCTTACAGAACGTCCTGAATGAGTCTGAGACACATACGGTGAACACAGGCAGATGGACGATGTTTTCTATCTGCACACGCAGTGAACAGCATAAACTGTTCTCGCAAGGCCGCTGCTTTAGTCAGTCTGGAAATACAAATTAGGCTCATTTGTTTAACGCCATCGATCAGCTCTTGGGATCGGCTAAACTGGAGAAATACTGACTGACTGACAATCTCATATTTCGATTAACAATCAGCCAATATCGATACACAGCCGATCGATTCTTCCATCTCTAAATAAAATGTTTGGGCTTTTTTCTTGAAGCAAGGTGTTGTTATGAATAACATCCTGACTGGAAAGGTCTACAGCACTTGCACAGCTGGGATGCTGGGATTCACACTAAGGTCCTCCCTCTCTCGTTCAATTCTTTAAAGTTCAACTATTTCAGCTTAGTTATTGTAATCCTGTTTACTTAACCTTTAGAGGACATAGCACAGTCTGTAAGAGACATGTAAAAAGCTACGCATTCTGCAGTGGCCAAAAACAGGTGGAGAGAACGTCTGTATCCTGTACCCCTGCAGAGGAAGGATCTGTCCTCTTTCTCTCCAGCACACACACACACGCCTGTCATTGCCCTCAGCACTGTCTAGAGTCATACTGATAGTCCACTGCTATAATGTTTTTTGCCTGTCTGCTTTGGTGGTCCAAAAGAGAGAACAAATATATATGCACACAGGCACCTGCTGGCCAGACAGGTGTGATGAATACTGTGTGTTCCTCACACCTGTGAGAGCACGCCTTCTTTCTGCTGCACAGCCCACGAAAACGAATGAAGTGAGGCAGCCCCTCTAAATCTTTACCACTGGATGATTAGAGAGCACAGTTAAGGATTTCTCAGAGGACAAATAAACACATTTTGAGGTTTTCTCCTACACTCTGGAGGACTACAGTCTAGCAGCTGTAAACAGATACCTGAACACCTGGGCTGAAAAACATTTAAAAAAAAACAAAACGTACACCTGATCCAGCACCAGCCAGTTAACACGTTTTTATAATGCACCTTTCAACCAGTGTCTGCAGCAGGACGACTTCCACTGCAGAGTGATTTTGTGCTGTACCTGTAAATGGGTGACATTCAGGGACATATCCTGTCCAGAAATTACCTCTCAGCACCTAGTACACTAGGGCAGAAATGCTCAACCTTCAGTGTGTTCACAGGGGGGCTGCACATTCGGATGGTCACTCAAGGACAAGGTACAGTCTGTGGTGTGTATGTGAATCACACAGTAAGAATCACAAACAAGTCCAATCAAAAACTGCATTCCAATAATTAGAAAGAAAAACATATATACTGTTAGTCTGTAGTAAATGTACAGTTTTCCACTTTATTGCTCACCTCAAAGTCTAGGAACAAACTATTTACCACATTTTTGGATTAAGGTTTAAGCATTTTCACTGATATCCTCACTTTCAACTTCTGTATGCGTAACTCTACTTCGCTTACCTTGTTTACCGTATCAGAATTCTGATGGAATTCAATTTTAATGCTTTAAAAGCAGATGGGCATGATTAACCATTGACATATCTAATTTTAGATCATACTGCCCTAAAGCAAGACTTTACTACAGCAGTCCTATAAGGCAGCACTGTATTGCAATTTATTGTTTTCTCTAATTCTGAGTTATTATGTGTGCTACTGGGTGGGCATACATACCAATGATGCACTGCCTCAACAGTGAGTCAGCTGAATTAGGCCAAAGTGCTGAACTGAGCTGTTCTCTTGCATGCATCTGTACCATCAAGTTATCTAGAACTAGCGCTTGTTCATGTTTAAAGGAATTTAAATATTCTATATAGTGGTCACTTAAATGAAAGATTAGAGAAAACATCATGTCACATCTTTAAAACGCTTGGATGATAATAATCTTGAGTGAGTAGCCAACATCGTTCCTGCTAAACTAAACACAACCGTTTTAGACTGATACCACACCTGATCCTTAAGTATCGGCTGATACTGGCTAGGGGTCTGCTATGCTAACCACTGCCGTTCAGGTAACATTAGGAGCGTGTTCGTCAGGGTGATTTGCGCTGCGTGTAAGTACTGTCAGGTGACTAATCTGTGTTATAACAGTGAAATAAAAAAACTTAACTAGTAAATCACCAACTGCTTCCCACAAAATCCTGGCATTACAGCTTTTCTTCCATTGGCATATTTACTGCGGCCTGTCTAGCCACACCACCAACATCAACACCAGTACCGCTTTTAAATCCCAGTATCAGCCGTGACACTGATACAGGACCAGCGCAACCCTATTAACAACATTATCTTGCTTTCGTATGGTGACATCTCATAGAAATAAATTCTAAACTTTATGTGCATCCATGATAGATGGACAAACAGACATGAAGACATACAGATGAGCAAGCTTGCTAGCTCCTACTTGCTTTATCTTTTAGTGGATGACTTTAAATTTTGGGAGTGGCACAAGCAGCCTTGTGATTGGTGCTCTACCCAGATTAGAAGCAGTGTCCCAGTATGGCAAGAAGAAAATACAATGTTAGGGCAAAATTCATATTCATGAATTCATATGGCCAAGATATGGCCAAAATATTTGCTAAAATATTTGCTTATATTATAACTATTTATAATTAGAAAACATTGGCTGATTGTTTTTAAATCACAAAAAATACTGCAATTAATAGTATGCTGTAATTACTTTGAGTATCATGATACAATAATTTTGCTATATAGTCCATTGCTATGGTTAAATTACTAATCAGTCCAGTTTACATGCGGTATATAAACCTTAAATGTAGTTTTTTTGTTTGTGTTGGTGCATCGTTTCTGTTCCAAGCCAATACAAAGCTCTACCGCCAGGACGATATACTTATTTCATTATTAGACATTAGAAAGTGACTTATTGGGTCTAGCACTGGATGATATGGTCAAAATTTATATTGTGATACATTCCTTAATACGATATAATTCCAATATTGATATAAATAATTTGAAGGCCTCAGAAAAACTGCCAAGAATCCCTATAATGGATGTGTGTATCTACTTTATCAATATAAATAACTTTGACTTTAGTTTACAACAGAGGCCAAGTTTCTTATTCTTTTGTAAACAGATTGAACAGATTAAAACAATTGTGTGTCAGCCCAGATACAGAACATAAAAAGTCTTCATATACGTAAAAGAAACATGACATCCCCGTCAAATAAGCCATCCTCTAGATCAGGGGGCCAGATTAGACAATATCAAAATACTGTCCGGTATCTCTTTCTAAAGGTATTATTCATAAATTATCTATATATATCACCATATTTAAAATATGGAAAAACACAATCTAATTAATTTAATTTTACTGTAATTGCAGCAGTAAAAATGTAGTCTGAACATGTGCTGAATACCGCTGCAGACCGTGGGGGCAGTGCAAGACACCACCACTTCCAACACCCTTCCAACACAGCGAAGAAGAAATGACGGGAGCACCAAAACTAACCTAATTAGAATAAAATCCCAGATGTGGGTTCCTTGGCAATTAAAGCAGATCAAATTAATGGCTACAATCAAAAATTTCAATGCTGATGCAATTACCAATAACTACAATACAGGACTGCTATAAACGTATCCGCATAAATTGCTTGAAACAAGTAATCTACATAGTGTGCAAGCTCTTACGTCAATGGGATATGCATCTGCCAGTTTGACAGTAAACAATAATTCTACATCTAAGCAGCATTAACACTACCATGGCAGAAAGTTGCGGCATTCAGATCTTCACACATTTCCCACAATAGTGTAATCACGGTTTAACTAAGCCATATGGCGATGTCCATTTAAGTCCCCAATAAAAGGCTGGCTCACTGCCAAATAATTAATAAAGTCCTGGTTCCTGGTTCGATTTCATTACTTCAGTATTCTCTAACTTGGACTGAACTCGTAATTGAGGACACACTCAGCACAGAGGTTTTGAGCATTTTGCACCACTGCGCTGCCAAAAATTTTGAAAAAAACAAACAAACAAAAAAAAAAAAACAGCCTTATGGCTTAAAAGGTAAGTGACAGATGTTTGTGACTGATTATTGTAATGGTGCTTTCAAAACTTGTAATGACTGAGTAGTTATATTTCTAGAATCTTCACAGAAACAACATGTATGACTAACTAATGACAGTTTTAATCGAACAGCTGCAGACCTATAAGAAAGCTCTTTTAATCATTAGCAACTGGAACATGTTCAGTTGCTAGTGAAAAAACACACCTGCTGCAGTGGAGTTTCTGCATAGCCTACCTTTATCAAATGGAGTTGGCCTTTTCAGATGCAATTTGGAGCAGAGAGCTCTACTCTAAAGCATTGCACTGTATTGTTTCTCTGCTCCACGATGGCTGATTCATCTCATGAGCTGATTATCAGGCACTTCTTGAAAGAAATTAGGTCTGCTAGAGCAGGAAAACATTAAAACCTGGCAGAGCTGTGACCCTACAGAGAGAGCTAGGCGATGTGATATGATGGATCTTTTTCATGCACTTAACTGAGCACATTGTGGATATCATTGACCAACAGGGCTGGACTATAGGGCAGAGAAATGGATATTACTGATGTCACTGATGGACAAGTAACCCAATGGCGATGTGTAAAAAGCTATAACTGATATGCTGGTAAACTGTGTGTGTGTGTGTGGGGGTGCTATCTTATCTTAATATTTGCTTATATTATAACTATTTATAATTAGAAAACATTGGCTTATTGTTTTTAAATCACAAAAAATACTGCAACTAATAGCATACTGTAATTACTTTGAGTATCATGATATCATGATACAATAATTTTGCCATATAGTCCATTGCTATGGTTAAATTACTAATCAGTCCAGTTTACATAAAGTATATAAACCTTAAATGTAGTTTTTTTGTTTGTGTTGATGCATCGTTTCTGTTCCAACTTACTAAAGCCAATACAGAGCTCTATCGCCAGGACGATATACTTATTTTATTATGTCGCCATCAGCAGACCTCACTGCAGTAGTGAAAACAGTGGACAGTTCCAGAAGCTAGGTCCACAGGCCTCAAGGTTCCTGTCTCTACCACACATATTTGTTTTCCGAGAAAACACTGTGCTATTGGGTTCAAGCTATTTATATACAACTAATATTAAATAGAGCTACCTTAGCTGATACGTAAAGTTCTCGTAAACAGATACGTGACCTTGAAACACATTCTTACTGTTATGTAACAGACTTGGCTGTTCGATCAAAAGCATGGTGCATGCTGGGAAAGACAAAGCCTATTATTCATTCAAATATCTGCAGATGCCATATCAGTAATCAGTGACCTACACTCCAAAAGCAAAGTGACACTATCCGCTGAAAACATCTTCAATCAGTGCTTAATTCATTTTGATAATCAATGTTTTTTCTTCCCATGTACAGACAAACTGGCTATTTTGAGTGTTCATTCTTTGTTAACTTAAAATATTCCAGAAAAATCAGACTGCACACCAAGTGGTGCAGTGTGCTGAATGCAGTGTACATAATTCAAAAAGATGAATCAAACATAGTCATAAAGTAAAAACTTTATGTGATTAAAAAAAGGCTCCACAGCATTACAGGCATCAGCTTCACAGCAACAACTCTCTTTCTGCATAAGAAAGCTTGCTCAAGGCTATGTAGGCACCTGATTTCTCTCGTGGTGCAGCTCCCTTCAACAACTTACTGCACCAAAACCCTGCAACCTGCGCCTACCTTCCATTCCCTAGACTTGGCCCTGCGCCCAGAGGCTGAGCAAAATCCATCCACACATCCCAGTACAAGCAACAACTTCCCTTTCAGCAAACAACACTGAGAATGTTACGGAACCTCACGGCTGTGCTCAAATAACCAACGACTAATGATGCCGTCTTTATGCAGACATGTCACAGAAGGTGGGATGGAGTTTTGTAGAATTAAAGCTAAGACTGTGGTGCATAAAAGCAGTAGTTGTGGGTAACAGATGGGCAGCATTGCAGCAGGTAGGAGTTAAGATGCTTAGATTTAGATAACAAAAGCCAACGGACACATAGACTTTAATGCAACTGTCAGGCTGTCTTCGAATGCTGAGCACTCAAATACACATATAAGAGACTGGGATATGCATTAAATATGTAATACACAGGGGGCATAGCTGGGCAAAAATAACTGCCCGTGCAATACGGTATGCAGATATATGCCTCACAATGCTGCATCAATAACAAATGTATCAGAGAGAAAGGAGAAGAATGACGATTAGGAGAACGATGCTGCTGCACAGCATCTGTTCTTTATGTAAAACGCATACACATGTATGCACACAAAAGCCCGGTCCTTCGGTCTCACGCTCCAGCAGACGGGGGAGGAGGAGGAAGGGGAGGAGGAGGAGGAGGGAAGAAAAGCGAGGGAAAAGGGACGACAGATCTAGCCATGGTGCTCCACTACCCACCTCTGTCCTCTGCTGATGCCTGATGCAGCGTTCCCCGCTCGGCTGGGATGAAGGAGAGTGGGGTGGATGCGGCAGCCAGATTTCCGCTGTCGAGCAACGGTGAGAGAAAGACGGGGGAGAGGTAAGGGGGGAATGAAAGAAGAGCGGCAAGCGGGTTCAGTCTCTCCGTGCCGTGCTCTGCTGTCAATGTGTGTGCCTGTATGCCTGAGTGGATAAGCGTGTGTCTGTGCATGAGAGAGAGAGAGAGAGAGAGAGAGAGAGAGAGAGAGAGAGAGAAAGACAAGAATGCAACACAGAGAGGAGAAAAAGAAAGGGAGGGAGAGCAGAGAGTGGGAGACAGAACAAGAGAGAGAGAGAGAAAGAAGAACGCTATAGCGAGAAAAGGAGGGAGGAGAGTACAGAGAGAGAGAGAGAGAGAGAAAGAAAGAGAGAGAGTGTGAGCGAGCGAGTCTCAGGAGTATGTGTCACTGAATAGAGCATGGAGCAGATGCATTAAAGGCAGGCTCCCTCCCCTTCACATCACACGAACACGCACACCTCTCTGCACAGTCAGCGTGAGAGAGTAAGCATATGGAGAAGCAGTGGGTGCAAGACACAGAGAGGGAGGAGACAGAAGCTGCTGTATACTGAAGGCTTGCTGCTGAAAACCTAGTGCAGACAGTGATCGCACTGAGAAGAGTCTCCATTTGCAAAGACGCGAACGTTAGCCTGTTGCCATACGACAGCAAAAACAACGTTGAGACAACGCAATGTCAAGGCCTTGCCACCGCACCTGAGACAACACCTGGGCCGTGTGCAGTTTCACTGAACCTCAGGACAGCCTAACCTTGAATCAAACCTATAGGTCAGCTTTCTTAAGATAAGAGTCAGCAGCTCAGTCTATACCATAAAAGAAGATTTCACCTTAATATTAATATTTTCTCCTAGACGACGACGAGATCAGAGGAAGAATAAAGGAGACGATGCAAGACGATGAAGTTCAGCATTCAGGAACAAAAATACAGGCAATGTGTCGTAATTTAAATGTAAGATCTTTGAAAATATATCAAA
Source organism: Megaleporinus macrocephalus (assembly GCA_021613375.1). Lineage (NCBI taxonomy): Eukaryota > Metazoa > Chordata > Actinopteri > Characiformes > Anostomidae > Megaleporinus > Megaleporinus macrocephalus. The sequence goes on along the minus strand of CM038714.1, from coordinate 16,809,054 downwards.
GATATTTAATTTTTTTAAATTAGGTTTTGAGATCCAAAGACTTACTTTCCTTATTTCTAAAAAGTTTTTAAACAGGTAATGTAAGCCCAACCTTCGTCATGTCACAGTCAGGAGGTCTCAGAACATGTGATCAGAACACATCGCCCTGGTTAGAACCTCTACAGGGCTCAGAAGTGAAAGTCACTAGTACTAGAAGATTAATCATATTAATATCAAATGTTAGCCTTACTGACAGCATGGATCTACACAAAACAAACAAAACAAATAAAAATCTCATACAGGGACGTAACCTGGATCTGCCCCAAGGTTCGTCCTGTGCTTAAGTGTGTTTTCTTTTGAGTAGAATTTTCACGTCCATGTAATGTTAACAAATAGATATTCCACTGGCAGATTAGACTTGGTTAACTTAACATATTTCACTCTTTTGAACTCCTTTACTGGCTTACTTCACATGATACTTGGCATGTTGCAAAACACTAAATAACACCGCACCATGACCTCACATTAAAAAGACCTATTCAGCAGCCAGAGCAAATTCCACAGTGCAAACTCGAATCCCAATGAGCTTCTGGATCAAGAAGGTGCTGTTTTTGCTTTAAAAACACAGTCGAGGGACATTATTTTGACCACGTTGGACAGCAGCAGCGCATAGGGGGCAGCGTTACGATCTGGGGAACGTTTACATGGCATTCCCTGGGCACAGTGTATAACATTATTAAGTTGGTGTTTTGACAAGAACCTGGCAATACAATACGTATCATGAGAGAGGGGTCACGATTCAATACATCACGATATACTACAATATTGCAGGCATTATATTGCAATCACGATACATACTGTATCGCCAGGTTCTTGCCAATACACAGCCCTATTTGCCAATGCTTACGATAGCATTGCGCCCTTGTGCTGCTTGTTTATGTTGGAGTGGAGCTGAAAACGGATTACAACACTGACATCTAGTGGTCAGAGGTAAACACAACACACAATGTTTCACTGTCTGCCAGGAATCTGTGTACCAATACTGTGTTTTTGAGAATCGATACAGAATCATGAAACTTAATATCCCGATATTCAATATTTTCTTACACCCATATTATTAGGTCATAATAGTGTGCCTTAACTAAGTAACAAGAAAAAGTATGTGAACCCTTTAAAATTACCTAGTTTTCTGCATTAATTGGTCATAACACGTGATCCGATTTATATCTCAGTCCCAAGTCCCAAGTATTGACAAACACAATGTGCTTAACCTAATACCACTCAAACAATTATACTACTTCATGTATTTATTGGACACATCCACTAAACATTCACAGTGCCACTGTATGTATCTTTTTGTTCAAAGAATAAGAATAGTATGATGCACGGTCACAGAGCTCCTGCAGTAGTAGTACTGGCTGCAGGGTTGCTATTCTGGTGTGGGAGCCTTTACTTGCTTTGAGTTACCCATACTTCATTTTCAGGTTCACATATTAACAGGCATTTGTATTAGAGTGGGAAAATGGCCTGAAAGAGCTGTTTTCACCTACATTGCAGAAAGGTGAAACTTGCTTCAGGAATAATGTGGGGTAACTAAACTATTGCAATGTCAAGGCTTTGCCACTGCACCTGAGAGAACACATGGGCGTTTTTATGTGCTCCACTCATTAAGCTGACATCTTAATTTAGGTTTTGTACTTTTTGGATACATCAGAATTGCTAACAAGCCCTTGATATATTAGAAATGGTCAGCATGCTATGACGTGCATGTTTGATTTTCACCAACACATTTTGATTCACAGGTATTATCGATGCCAGCTTGGCAGGATATTTTGCAGATTCTGCTTTAAGCACACGCAGAGTCACTTGATTCAAAATTCATGAAGGCAACACTGCAGCACTCAGAGCACAGCTAAAAGGGTAAGTCCTTTCCAAACACACAGATAAAAGTCCTGTCAAGGCAGTTTGGCGTTTGCATTCTTGCATCTCTGTCACCGTTCAACATCTGACGCGATAATGTTCGTCTCACTTTCCACACAGACTGTATTAGCACATGACTTGATGTGAATTCCGAGCTCAGAGCCTTGGGGACTGCAGCAGCTCCAATGTTGCGCACCACTGTATCTCTGGTCTCTGGCTCTCTTCCAGCCCAGTCACAGCATCCCAGGCTTCAGCTTCTTCTGCTACTGTTTCATTGCTTCCACTGTTTAAACGTGTCCTTGCAGCAAGACATCCATATGAACTTCATCATCATAAGATTGCCTCCAACATTTAGCCTATATGCTGCAGCAATGCAGCCATCCTGAATATATGATTATAATGAGTAAGGCCTTTTCATATGCTGTAATGTAATTGGGCTGATGTAATGTTTTATGGGCATTTAACACTATTACATTTAGACTAAACGTCCTTTTGAGTTTGTCCTAGATAAACATTTAGCCCATATATACAGCTTTTACTAGACTCACAGCTGTGTTATTTACAGTTTTAATATAATTTCTAAGTGCAAAATAAAGGTTTAAAAATTGCCTAAACAAAGGCTGTTTTCAACCACCTCCCAGAAAGGTCAAACATATTTCTCAAATGATGTGGTATAACTGAGCCTCTAATGGACAAGCAGGCTGTTTTATATTTTTCTATTTAGACATGCAATAACGCATAACAGTATTGATACTTCCAGGTTTATATCTGCTGAAATCAGTGGTCACATTTCACATTAATAATATAGACATTTGCAGTTTTAACCTTAAACTAAAAGAAGCAGGCTGAACGCCTATTTAAACTAAATGGTTTTGTGATTAATCTCTTGTATTTTATCCACATGTGATTTATCATACAACCAGTTGACCCACAAAAATCATTGCTTTCCTCTAGATTTTCTCTAGATTTCCTCTAGACTTTAGACCCTTCAAAGTATAACAGCTGTAGATAGTAGTATCTATTTTTTTTAAAAAATACACTCAATAAACTGTACACATTTGCACATTTATTTTATTTATTTATTTATTTATTTATTTTGTCTTGCTAATTTTCGTGTACACAATTTACTTCTTATATTGGCTGAGTTTAGTCCAAGGCTTTATGGGAATTGGGAAATATTTGAATTGCCCACTAGACCACTACTTTGGCTTAAATCACTTGTACATATGTATTCACAGTTTTTGCCATGACACTCAAAACTGAGCTCAGGTGGATCCTGTTTCCACTGATCATCCTTGAATTGTTTTCACAAGTTGGAGTCCACCTGGGGTAAATCCAGCTGATAGGACACGATGTGGAAATACCATCCCAACAGTGAAGCATGGTGGTGGCATCATCATGCTGTGGGGTTGTCTTTTGGCAGCAGGAACTGGGAGACTAGTCAGGGTCAAGGGAAAGATGAATGCAGCAATGACAGAGACATCCTTGAAGAAAATCTGCTCCAGAGCGCTCTGGACCTCAGACTGGGTCAAAGGTACATCTTCCAACAGGACAATGACCCTAACCACACAGCCAAGATAACAAAGGAGTAGCTTCAGGACAACTCTGTGAATGCTTTTGAGTGGCCCAGCCAGAGCCCAGACTTGAACCCAATTGAACATCTCTGGAGAGATCAGAAAATGGCTGTGTACCAACGCTCCCCATCCAACCTTATAGAGCTTGAAAGGTTCTGCAAAGAAGAATAGGAGAAACTGCACAACAATAGGTGTGCCAAGTTTGTAGCATCGTATTTAAAAAGACTTGAGGCTGTAATTGCTGCCAAAGGTGCTTCAACAAAGTATTGAGCAAAGGCTGTGAATACTTATACATGGGATTTTTTTGTTTTTGTTTTTATTAATACATTTGCAAAAAATTCAAACTTTATTTAGTATGTCATTATGGGGTATTGTGTGAAGAATTTTGATTCCATTTTGGAATTAGGCTGTAACATAAACTATGGAAAAAGTGAAGCGGAGTGAATACTTTTTGGACGCACTGTGGATATAAAGTGCAGGTTGTATTTTCTCTCAAAAGGAATTTTGCATTGCAATTTGCAGAACTGTTCCCTAAAAAGGACATGCCCTCATATACACTTACCACAATATGTAAACCTTAGAGCTCTTAAAAATGTTTGACTCTTGATTGTAAGCCTTACACTTCATGCTAGGCCCAAGAATAATCTGTGTATACCTCGGTTTATAAGAAAGTCCAAATACATGTGCTTTTAATCATTAGGACTTCTTTAGAGTGCTGGAAAGTAGGGTAATCTCTCGCTGTCTTTTTTATGAATAAAACGACAATGATAAAGCCTCTTTGCATGTTTTTTTTAAAGCCAAATATAAAATAAAACCACCCCAAAGTCAATTTTTTGAAGAAAAAAGCCACTGCATGTCTACCAGGACTAATTTTGACAGTAAAACGAGATGCAGCTCTTCTGGTATAAACCAGCTCATCTTTGCATACGCTCATGTATTATACAGTTACATCAATGACTGGATCTGCCTTTTATTTAGTTATTAATGCCTGTATCTTAAAGATCTTACATATAACAAACCCACATAAAACTTATTCCATTTCTTTACATATCACTTCATCCATATTATCCCTTGCAGCTAGACAATGCGAGGGAAAACATAGAAAAAGGGAACTCTGACTGTTAAATGGAGTAAAACAGTATTCATATTCAGTAGTATTACAATTTGACATATAAACCCCATGGAAAGTTTTGTTTATTATAAAAAAAACACAAATATGTGAGTTCCTTTAAATGTTACATACTGCCATTGTTGAACTGTGGTGTTATCATATGGTTGCAAAAAAGTAACTCCTAAGGAAAATTAAACAATCAGAAAGGGTAAATGATCGGTAAATTAGATATTTAGCATGCTGGTTCTCGCTCACTGGACAAGAGAGAGAGAGATCAACCATTTGATGAAGCCTACTAGTGAAAGGATTTTTAATAAGAAGAGAAGTTTTGATTGGTTTATACAACATATGGTACTAAACATACATGCATATTAGGGCCAACATGTCTTCACAGTTCCTTTATAAGGTTTTAAATGATAAATACATTGTAAGTACCTTGATTGTTAGTACCATGCCTCTACAGTAGTTACGGTCACTTTGCTATTTTTAAAGCTATAATCAGGACAGCATTACTGTGCACCCTATGAGGAGGCAAGTTTCTGATGCATGGCTGAAATGCAAGCTGCAGTACTTAGTTATTAAATTATTCATCTCCCCAATAACTGTTAAGACAGACAGTTGAGATTTTACAACCTGGAACTATATCAACACGGTTTCCAATATTAGAAGAGCAAGGTGTACTTAGGCCATATTACTGCATAGTGATAATGCCATAAGGGGTAGCTAGACAACAGCAGCCTGTGTTCTGCCAACACTAGGCCCTCCATGGCTATGTTCTGCTGGTACTGCATTAAGCAGTAGAGATGCTCAACTAATAATCAGTCTGACCTAACAATAACACTTGGGTCTATTGGGGATTGTTTCTTAACATGTGACCAAATGCAAATTAAAGCACTGCAGTCTGAAATTACTACATGTGACAAGCATTTGGCTTACAAAAGAAAAGGCTGTAAGGCATTTGGTCTATAAATTTATCATACAATTATATGAGCTCTCACTTGCACTTTCAGACTACGGCACCCTTTTCGGGGGGTGGGAGAGGGATTTAGTGTCGATGTCATTCCCTTTGACCACAGAGGAGGTATATTTAAATCCAAGCCCCCAGCACTGAGAATATGTCATAACCATTTGATTCTGTAAAACAAATAGAGGACAGGATGGCTTAAGAATGACAGGGTCAAGACTCTCCCCTCTGCTTTCAAATGCAAAGGTAGACAACTATAGCAGCTGGTGTATTTACTTAGCAAATAAAAAATTGAATAGTTCACAAAATTACCATATTTCTAAATTTTTATTTTTTCATGAATGCAAACGGTAACTTCAAATATTCTGTTTGTGGACATAATAATGATATAATTAAAAGAGCAGAATATACAACCTAATTATAATGATAAGTACTGCACCAGCTGACACTTTAGTTTTCTCATTAACCTTTCCAATTTAAAATGTCACAAGTTTGACAAACCAATTAGGGATCCATATCATTTCCAAAAATACACGTCCTTGAAGAGATGGGGTGATGCTAAAGTCTGAAGGACAATGGAAGAGGGAGACATCTGTCTCTTCAGTTGTTTGGCTAGTGTTTATCTACTGACATGGCTTCATATACTATTTTTTATTTCCTTCGAGGTATGAAAAGTTACCAGAACATCCTGAGAAAAGTCAGTCTTTGCACGTAACCAGCCAACAGGTTGTGGGCTCATGTGGAAGAGTATTATGGCTGGGTGGGTGGGGTGTTGTGGGATGGGCTTGGACAATTAACAAACAGTAGCAAATGAGTTGCAAGTGTACTGCAGAGAAAAACAATGTTAATAATCTCAAGCAAAAAAAAAACTGTCATGGTTTTGGCTTTAATTTTGGCAGGTATCATATTATAACGCTAACACATAAAAATTGTGTTAGTAGTATCTTTTTTTTCACATAGTTGATTAATCTAACGATTAATCTAACCTTAAACGCATGTGATCTATAAATGGTTAAAAAGACAAAAGGTCTACGCTCCGACTGGACTTTTAGAAGCACTAATGACCCACAGCCTACACGTCTTACAGACAAGAAATCTTTGGTTTGTGGACTATATATGTTGGCAGAGAGCCATCTGAGAACCAGCTATGTGTGTTTCTTTGCAATGCATCAGCAATCGTCGTAATCTTAATCGATTACGTCACTGTGTCACCCCAGCCCTATGTGTTAGCATCAAAGCCAAGCTGTTTATTTATTATTATTTATTTTTTGACTTGGTTCTGGTTCTGCCTGCTTATCAGCTGACGGTGACGTCAAAACATTTACTTCTACTTTGCAACACTGCAACGTTTATTTGAGCAGCTGGATGCAAGGAGGTGCAATAAGTCTGAATGCTGCTTTGCAATGTTGCAGGGTTTCCATATACACATTTTATCACAGCAGAGCAGGGTGAACTACAGCAAACATAGGTGGGAGCTGATGAGGACAGTATGCAAAGTAGGCAGGTGGGCATGGTTGAAGGAGGCAGGCGCCAAGTTTTGGAAGGTGCAGGCACTATAAACAGGCCCCTATACTGTGCAAGTCTTATTGTATAATTAAGCTATCCCTTGGGGGGAGAAAGGCTCAAAAACGATGCAGCATTCTGTAAAAGGGTACGCTGTTTAGGGTCTCCTGACTGGTAGTTATTAGTGTGTACCGGCAATCAGCATCTATTTAGCTTTACTATAATGTATCTAGTGCTGTAGCATCCAAGTAAGTCAAAACTAACGCACATACTGCCATACCGCACATACTGCCATTGTTGAACTATGGTGTTATCATATGGTTGCAAAAAAGTAACTCCTAAGGAAAATTAAACAATCAGAAAGGGTAAATGATCGGTAAATTAGATATTTAGCATGCTGGTTCTCGCTCACTGGACAAGAGAGAGAGAGAGAGAGAGAGATAAACCATTTGACGAAGCCTACTAGTGAAAGGATTTTTAATAAGAAGAGAAGTTTTGATTGGTTTATACAACATATGGTACTAAACATACATGCATATTAGGGCCAACATGTCTTTACAGTTCCTTTATAAGGTTTTAAATGATAAATACATTGTAAGTACCTTGATTGTTAGTACCATGCCTCTGCAGTAGTTACGGTCACTTTGTTATTTTGTGCAAGTCTTATACTGTGCAAGTCTTATTGTATAATTAAGCTATCCCTTGGGGGGAGAAAGGCTCAAAAACGATGCAGCATTCTGTAAAAGGGTACGCTGTTTAGGGTCTCCTGACTGGTAGTGATTAGTGTGTACCGGCAAGCAGCATCTATTTAGCTTTACTATAATGTATCTAGTGCTGTAGTATCCAAGTAAGTCAAAACTAACGCAGCTTGGTCCTTAAAGTAAAGGTTTTTCAAACTAAAAGATGAATTAATGACAGTTTTACTGGAACATAATGATAAAAACAGCTTTCATCTTTGTCATTTAATTGATGATTAAGATACACTGGTTCTCTATGCTACTTAAAATTGGACATAACAGGACTGAACCTCAGCAGACTCTCTGGCAGTAAGTGCATTACTGTGGAGAATTTGGCCCCCACATTTATTTTTCTATTTTTACATATTTCTTGTGGCACTAATAGATTTAGGAAGTTATTGAATGGTCAGTCTGGAAAAGGGTACAAAGTCACAGTAGGCAATTACTTTTTAATAGGGGTGACACAGATGCTGCAAAGTTTTTTCCTTCAATAAATAAAACAATTATTTAAAAATGTGTTTTAGTGTTGCACTGATACTGACATACTGACATTTAAATGTAGTATCAGTATCATGGACTGTCGATACCCATGTCCGACACCAAAAAACAGTACTTGGCTTAAACTATATTTTAGAATCAGGTACAGCTCCTGGATCAGTGCATCTCTAGTTTTCCTATATTCTTTTCATCTTGTACGACATATTGTAAAAGCATCTGAAAGGATTTGGTGCTAAAGCATCCAGCACTGGGATGTGGATTGAGCAATTATCTATTGTGTAGCTGGAACTAGGCGTCAAAAAATGATTTCTGTAATTTTGTCGATAACGATAATAAATGAGATTTTGTTATATTTAAAAATGTGTTTGCAAAAGTCTTATATTTTACTAGCTTGCACTTCTTAAAGCATATCCTGCTAGTCTGGGTCATACCATTTATTTATAAAGGGTTAAAAATTTAATGCATATATTTTAGCAGTGTCACCTACACATTTTAAACAAACTGATTTGAAATATTGGTCAAATCTAACTATTTGTTCAATGTTTTTTTTATTTTTGTCTGTTTGAGAAAATAAACACATATGATCACACATTAGGATTATAACTTTCATGAGTTGAATGGGAAAGCTTATAATACTCAACATGACATCGCCTTTAAAACAAAAAGAGCCAGTGGGAGGGCAGGTAAAGCCGTATTCCTTATTTAAATATCAATAGGCTCCATACGGGTACATGCAATTTACAGCAATAGCTTGAAGCATAGAGAGAAATACGTTATACAGTTCCACTAAACCAAAAACATAGGAAGAGTATTTTATTACACTTAGTCTGCACTTCAAATAGGTTTTAAAAATAGTGCTAATGCAGCTGAGAAGCGGTGTTTTGTCATTAACTACCACTTGTATAACTGTGTTATTACTAGCTTGCTATCATGCTGTGTTATTTAGATCTACCACGATAAAAGAACAATCTATTTGCATTTTTGCTGTAATCACAGAAGGCGTACCTAGTACTAAAAAGGCTGTACTTTCTTTAGTCAAGTCTTAAAACATCTTGGTGTAGAAGGCTACTCATAAGGGTCTTTTAACAATAGTCTGTCCCCTCTTCTACTCTAACTATTGAGAGGGGAGATCCAATCAGGGAATGCACTGAAGAGTTCTGTAATTGCATCATTTAACCAATGACTCAGTCTGGATGATCTCACTCCTCTTCGCAGAGAGAGTCTGGCCGCCGGCTTGCCACTGTACAGCTACTCAAGCGGCAAAATGCTAGCCTGTATGTGCCACATCTTAAATGTTAACATTCTAGAAATATCTCTCAGGAACTCATGAAGGAAGGAAGTGGAGGAGACAGAGAGCTTTCCATCAGAAAAAGCTGTGCCATAGTTAACGGGCGGGGCTACCACCTTCCTTATCTCAGCACAATCTCAGTGTTAAATAACAGGTACAGTGAAGATATGTAACCCACTCTTCATTCGTGTATGTGATTTCTTTTTAATTATAAGTTTTCACTGATTCTGTGCACATAATCATGTTATAATCATTTCAGCACATACTATGCCTACAAATATTGTGAGAAACGAATAACAAACAATGAATGGTAGGCTTATTCTAGAGAAAAACATGTAGACTGTACATAGGGGCCTAAAAACTGGACTGGGAACAATGCACACTGGGACATCAAGATCATACACATCAATGCCTTACAAGTGAATCAAAGCTAATTTTGAAGATCCTTCCACAGACATAATTTAACACTAACTAAAGACTTATTTAGGTCATAAATGTGACTACTTTGACCTTAATAAACTCTTTAGGCTACGAAAGAAACTTTTAGCCATTTGATGCTATAATTTATTTTCATTAAGCATGCATTTTTCACTGTAAGCATCGGAAACTGCAGAGCAAGGACAGTCTGGTTAGGAATGCTGATCATATGTGCTCTTGTTTTTGGAGAAACAAGACTCAGCAGGACCTTGACCTTCATCAAGTCCTAAAACCTACTATTGAAAATGCAGGAAAGGCCACTATGGGCTGCTTGTAAACCCACATCAACATTTGCATACACACTGTACAGTCTTTTTCTCACCACAACACACTATGTGTACAAAGGTACCCAGACATCCTGTCTAACTAGTAAATCCATCTATTTTATACTAAACAACCAGCAACTGACACAAACCTAAGAAGAGTCTACCATGGCGAATGAAGCTATGGACCACTCAATAGAGAAAATCATAAAATAACACAAGATTTATATTTTTTGCTTTCCACACGACAAGATTTGTCGCTCACCGCAATTTAGAAATAATAAGGCTTTCAAAAGTCTAGCAGCTTATGTCCAAACCCCTGGGCTCCAGCTCTGGAAAACAGAGCCGGTTGCTACCAATATATCGTCGCTGTCCAATGAAAATATGAGTCTCCATTTTTGTTGAGTTTTCTACATCATTTGAACATGACAAAGGGCGTATACATTGGATGAAATTGTATGACTAATGGACCAACAGAAGTGCTCCAAAATAGCTTGAAATAAATTCTGATTCCATTGACTTGAAAGAAAGTAAACTCTCTTGCAAAGTTGCAATTTTGGAGAAACTTGTTTTTTCTTGGACAGCGACGATAAGCTGTATGGCGTATATGGTTGGCTGATGAAGTGATCCAGTAGATCCAAGTAGATGGCATAGTAGTATACATAGATGGCGAGTATAATTATACGCTTATACCCATCAACTGGCAATATAATTCAAGTCCTGTTGGCACACCCCTGCTTCTTTTTAATCCCTGGGTTACCTCGCATTGTAAAAAAAGATTGCAGATTCACTTCATGTTTGCCAACTTCTGGTGCAATTATTCACAGCTGTATTCTCAAAAACTAGTGGAGGAAGCAGTTTGTGGATAGCTGCAGCATCCACTGTAAGTCAAATCAAGCACTGCTGTCAGGTTCTTCACAGCTGAAAATGAGGACGTCTGGTCACCCTAATATAATCTCCATAGAAAAGCACCGTCAACTGAACAGGACGCTCTGGAGCAGCCGAACATGAGTCTGTTGTCACCCTGCTCGACGCACAGCATATGCTAAACAAGAAGAGTAAAGATCTCCAGCACTGTATGATCAAAACTTCACAGTCCATCTCAGGAGCAGCCTTCCCCTCACTACAGAACATCTACCAGGGTCACCAGGAGGGCCCACAACATAATCAGGGACAGTACACACCCCAGCACACACTCTTCACACTTTTACCTTCAGGCAGACGTTACAGGAGTGTGAAGTTTAGGACCACAAGACTGACAAACAGTTTCTACTCACAGGCCATCAGACTTGTGAACACTAGGGGTGTAAGAAAATATCGAAAATATCGAATATCAGGATATTATGTTTGGTGATACTGTATCGATTCTGGTGATACAGTATCACAATACTGTTTACATTCACTACTCACACAAACATTGTTTACATTTGTTACAACTTGCACTTTATGGCTGCTGCTCTTCATACTTGCACATAAAAGAATGCGTAACTTTTATTTTGTAATCTTTAACTATATAAAAAATACTTTTATTTACTTCAACTTATATTATTATACTTTATATATTTTGTATATATTTTTATTATTTATTATTTATTTGTTATCTTATCTATTGGTGAATGGAGGAACAGCAAAGTAAGAATTTCATTGTACAGTGTAACTGTCTGTTCTGCTGTACACATGATAATAAAACTCGAATCTGGGATGTGGATGGCTGGAACAGTGGACCTGCATCCTCTAGAGTGATGGAGCTCACTAACGCCCTTGGCTGGATGCAATTAAACCCTCACCGCAACGTTCCAACAACTAGTGTAAAGCCTTCACAGACCAGAGGCTGTTACTGTAGAAAAGGAAAATGAAGGAGGGGGGAACTCCCTATAAATACCCCCGAAGACACGTAGGAGGAGCTGGAGGTGCGTGCAGACGTTGTGTGTAACATTTGGTGTAGCGGCATGCGGCGCTGAGACAGCTGCAGAAAACGAGTCCGCCAGAGCAGATCATGATGTGGTCTGAAACGGTGGCGGAGAAGTGTTCAGCTCACCTTCCTGTTGTGCTGCGCGCACACACGAGCAGCCGCACGCAGCCCTGCACAAGTGTGAAAACTAGCCAACAGCTCGGAGGATTTCTCAGCAGCCTCACCGCACTTCTCTGAAGGGCTGCTTTATAGTTTTAGAAAGGGTTAAAAGATGCCAGTGACAGGTAATGGGGGCGTGAAGTTAAACCCAAGTCATTTCTTTCACTGTGCCCAGAATAATCTTCCGTTAGGCGTCCCGTAACTCTCCTTTCTTTATCAAAGCTAGATAATAGAGGCAGACTCGAAAATCGTGTTCAAGCACAACAGCGCTCACTTGACTCAAGCAACTGATGTTGTGTTTACTCGATTCGTTCAACTCAAAACGAAATTATTATATGATACCACGTCCACACTGTTGCTTTTACGTTCAATATTATTACATTAAACCTTCCTGTAAGACAAAATATCAGATAACATACAACTTAGCTGAACCACAGACTTCAAATTCACACTTAACGCAGACCTTCCGTTGGGATGTTAGGGTAACGTAACGGTAGCTAACGTTAGCTTCCTAAACAGAAACTTGTCACATCGTGACTGACATTTATAACAACTTTCTCCTTCAGCGGGAGGGCCGTGAAGTGACTGACAGGCATAACCCACACCACACTCACCTTGTCGGACCAATAACAGCATCCAACCGGACGACTCGTTCACGTCTGGAGCTCCACAAAGAAACTCCTTCAGCCCGAAAACGTCGAGGCGGGGAAAACTCTCAGTTTTGCCGCTTCGCACCTTCGTTCCCGGCGAGGGACGCGCTCATTGGTCGGTTTAAGGACGCCGGCGACTGATCGATCGTTTCATTGGCTGTAGTACGTGCTTGTCTCTGAACAAAACGGCTCATCTAGCCAATGGTTAACAGGAAATCAGTTAAACCCGCCTACTGAAACCGCTTTACTGCGCTGCTATTGGCTAATGACGCGCATTCAAACCGTTATTTCCAACCTTTCAATCCGCCTTGTTTTACATAGTCCACAGAAACGCACGCGAGTTTTTTTTCTTTTCTGAAATTATTTTCTTTTGTTATTAAATGCACATAATAAATCACTACTATTCACCACTTAGCGTTGCTTTGTGACTTTATTATAATTTGCCATGCTGACTACACTTGTGATTTACACATAGCAAAAAAAACAAGGATTAAGTGCATAAATTGTCTTCACACTGCTTACAAAATAAAGATTTTCTAACACGCTGTGCTTGTTATTCCTCTGCTTTATTGCTACAGATGTTCTGAAAAATCCTAATTCTGCTTCACATGAGGGGGTGATGGAAGTGTTGCTGTTCAGTTGAACCAAGCTGTTAACAGTGAAGTGCTTATTAATCAGTGCATTATGATTAGTCTTTCAAGATCAGGGGCGCTTTGACCTGAGCAGCCACTTCAGCGCCCATAAGCTCCTCTACTATTGCCAGAGCAAATTCAAAGCTGGTGCCTGGACCTCGGCTCGTGATGAGCTGCCCGTCCTTCTGAACCCGAGCCTCTGAGTACTTGTAGTGATCTGAAAGAACAGCAGAGCAGATTGCACAATGACAAAAACGTATAGTACAGAGTCCAAAGATATCAACAAAAGTAAGCGTGTATAATGTCACTGCCCAATGAAAAACTAGTACCTCCAAAACGACAACTTTAAAGGGAGAAACAACCTACTGTATTTTTAATGTAAGTCAATGGAAACAGATTATTTTCTGAAAAAGTTTCATTGGTCTGTTTATCATTGGATCTTCTGACAATGTAAATGGCAGCTACTGTGTTCAAATGATGTTGAACAACACCCCCCCACACACACCAGCCATAACATTAAAACCAGTTCCTTGTATGTACACTCTTCGTCCATTTCAATACAGGTGCACAATTGCAGGCTGTAGATCTGTTTCTCTGTATACTTTGCTACCCCCTTTTCACCCTGTTCTTTAATGATCAGGAGCCCCACAGGACCACCACAGAGTGTATATCATTTGGGTGGTGGATGGAGGACTGACCATCAGGGCCTCCTCCCCACCCATCACCAGCCAGTCCTCCTGTTCACTTGTGTCTACTGCTACACCCTCAGGTACATCACTGAGCCATCCAGATGCACCAGCACTGAGATAGGATGGGACTGTTTCAGCTCACGCCCACTTTACATAAAGACTCAGTCATAGACTGCCTCAGCCAGAGACTGCCTCAGCCAGAAACTGCCTCAGTCAGAGACTGCCTCTACCTTTGCAGCTTCTAAAGCTTTGCTATCCAGATTTCAAACAGAGGCTCCTTTCTTTGGTATTTAGTTCAAACTGTAAATACTGTTTGACCAGAGGAGCATGGGTCTCCCCTTGTGAGTCTTGGTTACCTGTTTGTTCTCGTTGATTTCAAAATTCTTCTATTAATTTATAAAGCACTACATCATATGTGTCAAACTCAAGGCCCGCGGGCCAAATGTGGCCCGCCACGTCCTATTATGTGGCCCGCGAGAGCTTGAAAGGTCTTAGTGTCTAAAAATAAATAGGTCAGAAGCGTGCTTTGACCAAAAACTACATTTCCCACAATGCATGTCGATTGTGTTATGACTTACTGCCACTAGACGACAGTGTAGTCATTAATGTGATAACGCGGCCGATCCTATAATGTCCAGAAAAAGAAAAGTTGATGCAGATGAACGGCTGTTTCAACAAAGATGTGAAGGTGAATACATGTTCGTGCTTTAAGGTGAAAGGCCGGCAGTTTAACACCAAGCGCGGAGCTCAGTACGGCAAAGCTAGCCTTCAAGAAAAGCAACAGATTGCACAAGAATTAAAAGTTAAACTGAAGTCGCAGCAGAATCTGTTTACAAAAGCCAAAAACAACGCGGCAGTGAAAGCTAGCTTTATCGTGGCTGAAGAAATCACCCGTGTTCAAAGTGTTTTTCAGAGGGAGTGTTTTTCAGAGGGAGTGTTTTTCAGAGGGAGTGTTTTTCAGAGGGAGTGTTGTTGAAGCAGGGCTGCTGAAGGTCGGTGAGCAGGTGTGTCCCGACCAGATTCAGACTTTTAACAATGTCAGTTTGTCAAGAAACACCATCGCTGACCGAGTTCCGAGTCCCGCAGCTACACAGCTTTTTCATTAGCTGTTGATGAAAGCACAGATATGTGTAGTTGCTGTTGATGAAAGCACAGATATGTGTAGTTGCTGTTGATGAAAGCACAGATATGTGTAGTTGCTGTTGATGAAAGCACAGATATGTGTAGTTGCTGTTGATGAAAGCACAGATATGTGTAGTTGCTGTTGATGAAAGCACAGATATGTGTAGTTGCTGTTGATGAAAACACAGATATGTGTAGTTGCTGTTGATGAAACACAGATATGTGTAGTTGCTGTTGATGAAACACAGATATGTGTAGTTGCTGTTGATGAAAGCACAGATATGTGTAGTTGCTGTTGATGAAAACACAGATATGTGTAGTTGCTGTTGATGAAAGCACAGATATGTGTAGTTGCTGTTGATGAAACACAGATATGTGTAGTTGCTGTTGATGAAAGCACAGATATGTGTAGTTGCTGTTGATGAAACACAGATATGTGTAGTTGCTGTTGATGAAAGCACAGATATGTGTAGTTGCTGTTGATGAAAACACAGATATGTGTAGTTGCTGTTGATGAAAACACAGATATGTGTAGTTGCTGTAGATGAAAACACAGATCTGTGTAGTTGCTGTTGATGAAAACACAGATATGTGTAGTTGCTGTTGATGAAACACAGATATGTGTAGTTGCTGTAGATGAAAACACAGATATGTGTAGTTGCTGTAGATGAAAACACAGATATGTGTAGGTGCTGTAGATGAAACAGATCTGTGTAGTTGCTGTTGATGAAAACACAGATATGTGGAGTTGCTGTAGATGAAAACACAGATCTGTGTAGTTGCTGTTGATGAAAACACAGATCTGTGTAGTTGCTGTTGATGAAAACACAGATCTGTGTAGTTGCTGTTGATGAAAACACAGATCTGTGTAGTTGCTGTAGATGAAACAGATCTGTGTAGTTTCTGTTGATGAAAACACAGATTTATGTAGTTGCTGTTGATGAAAACACAGATCTGTGTAGTTGCTGTAGATGAAACAGATCTGTGTAGTTTCTGTTGATGAAAACACAGATATGTGTAGTTGCTGTAGATGAAAACACAGATTTGTGTAGTTGCTATTGATGAAAGCACAGATATGTGTAGTTGCTGTTGTAGTGTATTTAGTGTTTGCAGGTTTTATGTGTTTATTGTAATCAAAGCATCTCATTAGTTTGAGATCATTTCAACATGACAAACGTTTTGTTGATCAAAGTTAATATTATAACTTGTGTTTGATGTTATTTTTTTTCACTGGAATAGTTTGATCCTTGATTGATGGAGTTTGTGGATTTCAAAACATGACAAAGTAAAAGGATTTATGTTATAACAGAGCAACAAGCAAACTTATTTTTTCTATGTATCTGTAATGTTTTAATTGAATAAGTAATACATTCAGAGGTATTTAACATTAAGGAGGAGTTACATTCATTTTATATTACGTTTGGTTACATTTATAAGTTACATCTGGCCCTTTGAGGACAGCCATTATGCCGATGTGGCCTTCAGTGAAAATGAGTTTGATACCCCTGCACTACATGGTCTTGCGCCAGACTACCTCACTGAAATGCTTTCGATTTATGAACCAGGAAGGCCTCTCAGATCCTCCAGATCTTCTCTTTTAGTTATTCCACGAAGAAAAACAAAAACCTTTGATGAAAACTTTTAGCCACTATGCTCCAAAATGCTGGAACAACCATCCAACTGATGAAGAGAAACTCAAAACTTTAAGCGTAAACTAAAAACATATTTGTTCAGTCTGGCTTTTATGTAGTGTTTTTAAAAATTTTCTCTTAGTCTTAATACCCATACTTTTATACTTTGATTATTATTTTGCTCATCTTTTAAGCTTTTATAATTTTGTTTGCTCTTGTTTTATGAATTAACTTTTATCATCTTAATTATTCACCTTTCATTTTATATTAAATGATTAATTTTATCATTATTATTATTATTATTATTTGTATTCTTTCTTTTTATTTTATAATCTCTTCAATCACCTGTGAAGATTTTCAATCTTATTTGTCTGAAAGGTATTTATATATAAATAATATTGAAGGTTGCCTCTGGTTTATTTTTAAAACTTCTGTAAAGCTGCTTTGAGACAACATCATTGTAAAAAGCGCTACACAAATAAACTTTAATTGAATTGACTGTCCACTCTACTAGACACGCCTACCCTGCTGGTCCACCTTGTAGATGTAAAGTCAGAGACAGTAGCTCATCTGCTGCTGTACAGTCTGTGTAGGTCATCCTCTAGTCCTGTATAGTCAGTGATCACGGGACACTGTAGGCTGGATGTTGCTGGTCCAACAGTGACACTGAGTTGTTTAAGAACTCCAGCAGCAGCACTGCTGTGACTGATCCACCCACACCAGCACAACACACACTAACACAACACCACAATGTCAGAATGAGAATGATCCAACTCCCTAATAGTATCTACACTGTGGTGGTCCTGTGGAGGTCCTGACCATAAAATGGGATAAACAACGTATGGAGCACATCCAGATGTACTACAGTCTGTAGTAGGTTTTCAGAACAGCACCCTCTGCTGGCTGGCAATAGACAAGGATAGTAACCAGCTGTTTCTTTATCCCTAAAACTAACCTGTTATTAGTTAATTACCAGTCCAGCTTGTGATAAAGCGAGTGAGTGCTTACATATAAAGCACTGAGCAACATGAACTGTACATAATTATTAGGACAGTTCTTCTAACAGTGCTATAGAATGAAAAGCCATATTTCCATTACCATAAAGAATTAATAAGGAGAGTTCTGTGCACAGAACTGACAAAGCAGGATGCTTCATAATAAAAATGTAATATTTAAGTCTTCACAACATGCATACAACAATGGAGCAATAGCCTGGAAAATAGTTCCAGGCTGTGAAGGCACTTAAGCTGTGAATAGGCTTCCTATTCCACGTCAAAGGTTTCGTTTTACCTTAAACTCTGCAGCTTGTACAGGCAGCAGAAAGTAACTGCGCAGTCAGTTAAGGTGGAATAGAAAATTCACCAAACAAGCTTCCACTTGTTCCACTTGTATTAGCACCACAGACACTACCGAAAGCTGTAAGTAGCAGCCATGCTGTTTTACCTTGTCCACTTTTACCAGACCATCTTAAACTGAACGTTTCATCGTGTGTAAAAACTTTAATTTACTTTGTGTTGATGTAAAGATCTAAAGCAAGTTGCTAGTATAGGTAGCTAACTTTAGTATAGCTCACCCAATAGTATAACAACTGAAACCCCCAAAACCTTCCATGAACAACTTCAAATACTAAATAAATGCAGTCTATAGCACCTTTACAATCTGCAGTGTGATTACGTGGGAAGATATACGTGACGTGAACATATGTGGTGATGCACTGAGACTAGGCTTTACCTCCAGTCATCATTTTGTCCTTAGCACCTGGGTGGGTGGTGACTGTGCTGCCATAGGCAATGCCATGAGCCAAGAGCGCAGTGGGCCCTGAAAGCAAAAAAGTATTTCAGTCACTCAGTCCCAGTACAATCAAACATAGGAGCTGGAAGGAATACTAATAAATAAGTAGTAAATGCATTGATCTAAACGTATATGGAAACAGGAGGCAAATGAATGTGCATTCTGCTTCCGCAGTAAGAAAATAAAAATGATTTCTGTTTGTACAAAGTCACCTCTACCAGATACATATCAAACATGATATCACTATGGTCGATCCAAACCCAGTTTAAAATTACACACATATTCAGTTTCCCTGCAGCTCTTAAGGACATTTTTAGAAAAGGTCTAAAAATAATGGACTTTGTGCACTGGATTAACACGGGCAGCACGCTGACTCTGCAGTGAGCTCACCCAAAGCACTAATAAAAAGAGAGGCCCTAACTATTGATTATGCACCTTGGCAGTCGCCCAATGCAGTTTATGTATTACAGTTTCTCTGGCTGGGCGGATGCCGGCCAGTTTAAGCCTGAAACGTGACTCTCTTATGCTGAGCTCAGGTATCGTTCAATTTCCCAAACGTGGCAGAGGACACAAATATGTCCTAAAGATTCATTTGAATAACGAGGCGGGCCTGCACGTATATATCGTATTGTATATATTACAAACACTCCGGCTGCACAAATCAATCTCAGTCATTACTACTAGAGATGGACCGATTAGGGTTTTTTAGGCCGATTCCGATCGTGGATCACCTTTCAGTGCGATCGGCCGATAGCCAATACTGATAGAGGGTGGGGCTATATGCCAAGGCAGGAATACATGTAGTTATTAGCGCAAGCAAGTCATGAAACATGGTCTAAACTGATTTATTACCATTTTTAATGAGCTCATGTCAAGTAAATCAAACAAATATCACCAATACTGTAATCATTACATTTAGAGCCTTAATTTAAAATGAAAAAGCTAATTAAATAAATGCAGTAAAATGAAAATGCAGACTCTGTTATTTACTCTGTTATTTACTCTGTTATAAACAATAATCTGTAATCATTAAATGTAGATCTTGAATTGTTGCTGCTGTTCTGTTCGTACCGGTCAGATCTGGTCACAATGTCTGTGTTGGTTCCTGTTGGTTACAGGTAACAGACTGCCAGACGGACGACATGTTTTATATCAGCACATGCAGTGAACACCATAAACTGTTCTTGCGAGGCCATCGCTTTAGACAGTCTGTCGAAAATTAAAGGGTTTGTATTTCCACCTAGTGGTTAAAATAGGAATTTTTACGGAGGAGGTTTCAACAAAACGGCGTCGATCGACTATAATCATATTTTGAGTAAAAATCGTCCCAATACCATTACATAGCCGATCAATCCTTCTATCTCTAATTACAACATTACAACCTTTGAGATACTGATATCACAGAAGTGTGAACTATGCAAACTAGCCATTTAACTAAACATGAGGGCTTTTCTATGCAACAAAACCAAATGATCTGGGGCCATTTAACCCAATTACTAACCATGTCCCAACGCTGAGCAGTGTGATATGAATATACTGCAAAGAACATCGCAATCACCAAATACAGTAAAATAATCACAATACTATCATTATGTCCCCATCATATCCATATCACAGCGAACCTCGTATCAGGCTTAGCCAGGAACATCAGGGCTCACAAAACAAAGTAGTGATTTATCATCGGAAGGATGCGAGTCTGATGCGTCACATATTCTATAATAATCCAAACCAGAACTAACTCTGCTTCTTTACTCTTTCTGAGATAATGACCGCCCTCCTGTCCCACGGAACACTAGGGGTGTACGAAAATATCGTAAATATGGAATATCGGGATATTAAGTTTTGTGATACTGTATCGATTCTCAAAAACACAGTATTGATACACAGATTCCTGGCAGACAGTGAATCATTGTGTGTTGTGTTAAACCTCTGACCACTAGATGGCAGTGTTGTAATCCATTTTCAGCTCCACTCCAACAGTAACAAGCAGCACAAGGACGCAATGCTATTGTAAGTACTGATAAACCTGTTCATATAGTGGTGTGTTTTAATAGAAGGATTAGAAAAATTGCAATACATCACTTTACTTGCAGTATCGCAATACATCACCATATACTGAATCGTGACCCCTGTATCACGATACGTATTGTATTACCAGGTACTAGCCAATGCACAGCCCTACTAAATACTGTTGGAGGTATCCTCGTCACCTGGCACCAACTAGTTCTCTTCTTCATTCATGCCATCTACCACACCCTCAACTGCATTGCTGTATCATCCAGATGTACCACCTGTGCAGGTTCTAAAGCTTCTAACATTCAGACTCAGATTCTCTCAGTTCTACTTTCAATGTAGCTTAATAAACTGTAAATACTGTTTGACCAGAGGAGGGTGGGTCTCCGCTTGTGAGTCTTGGTTCCTCCCAAGGTTTCTTCCTCCAGTTTGAGGGAGTTTTTCCTTGCCACTGTTGCCTCTGGCTTGCTCACTGGGGGATACATGTTGTGTCTTCGTGTTTTCAAACTTCTGTAAAGCTGCTTTGTGACAACATTGTTGTAAAAAGCGCTATATAAATAAACTTGACTTGATCCCCAGCAGTGGTCACAGTAATCTGTGGTAAGGAGTCCAATAGGATGATCTTCCCTCTTCCCAATCACTTCCCAACGGAGGTGTCTGTTTGTACTCTTTGTTCCATGTTGCACTGTGTTGTTTCAGAATTTCACACCACTGTGTACGTGTACGTAGAAGGAATGGCCATAGAAGCCTCTTGACTTTACTCCTCTAAGTGAGTTCTTCTATGTTGCATTAGCAGCAGTTCAAAAACATGCTAAGGCTCATGTGCCGTAATTCAACAATGAGAGCACAGACTTGGTACCCCATCGTGAACACCAGGATCGTATGGTTATTCTGCGTTTTGGAAGCCGATGGCTGACTTATTTGCCTGACGACCTTTAAACTTCCGCTGTGACAGTTTGGCACTTGCTTATTGATACAGCATATTTAGAGCACATGTTATAAAATAAGCTGGGCCTGTGAAGGAACGCCAAAGGAGCCACTGCTCACTCATTAGAGACTCCTGCGGGAACCGGAGTGATTTTCTAGGACACTCTCCAGGCCGCTCCGCAGTGGCACGTGGGTGCACTGGCCTCATTCACCATGTCCTTCCAGTGTCCTTCGCCAGCACAGTCAATGGCACAGACAGTTTGAATGGCAATATGTCTCTCTTTCAAAATGCAGATACCGATCGCCTCTTACTGTGACTGCCTATTGAAGCAGAGAGATTCAGCAGACTACATTAAGGGCTTCTTTATGCCTTTAATCTCACCTAAAAGTATTAGATAGGTGATAGGTTATAGGTTTAAATGTAATAACATCACTAGGGCTACACCTAACAATTGATTTCTTAATCAATTAATCTAACAATTGATTTTTTGATTAGTCAATTAATCTAACAACTAATTTTTAGATTACTTTTTTTTGTTGTCGAAAGAACACAAGGGGCTGTGGAATTAATGACCCTGTGCTGGGGGGCTCAGAAGCACAAGGAAGACGCATGCCCATTAGGTGTGTGCCAAATCGTATCGTACATAATATTATAAAAAATAAATTTTAATATCATGAATGATATTATACCCTGAAATATCGTGCCATATCACCCATCTCTAATTATCACATCAGGTACTACTTTTACTGTTTTTAGCAAAAGATAAATTCACACTTTTCTCATTTCCTATTATATATCTACTAGAGACAGAGTTTATCTGTTCAGTATCATTCACTTTACTTCAGTCCTGGATATATGGAGATATTTGGAGAGCATTATTTAGTATCATGACATTCTGGATCATTGACTTCTGTTACAATCTGATAAACAATTCTTGTATTTTTTAATATCTCAGTTAGAAGTGTGCCATATCATATTGTATGCAATAATAGAATGTAATTTTCATTTTGTTGCAGTAGTGTATTCTTGAAACATTTTATTTTCTCAATGTTTTGTCATATCACCAAGAGTATCGTTATCACAAAAATACCAAGAAATATCATGATATTATTGTAGGGCCATATCGCCCACCCCTAATGGCCATTTTAGACTTCATATTAAAGGATATCTTAAACGCACCTGATTTATAAATAGTTAAAGACTAAGAGTCTACACTCCGACTGGACTTTTAGAGGCACAAGTGACACGTAGCTTCGCGCCTCACACACAAGAACTTGGACAGTTTGTGGACTATATGTGTTGCAGAGAGTCGTTTGAGAAGCAGCTACGTGTGTTTTATTGAGAAGAGTCTTAGATTCTACACTGGACGATTAAGAAACGGTTATCAATGAGACTTTTCAAGAGACACTACTGAAAGAAACATGTTACACGTGTTAATAATCTTAAAATAATCTATAAGATAAGATAAACAGGTAAACAGGTGCTGTCCTGCTGCTGTGTTGATGAAGCTCTACGGGATGTTTGATCTTCGAGGTCTCGTGTACAGCAGTTGTACTGTTGTGATCATCTCCACTGTTCAGAGCTGACAGAGAACCACACTGTTTTCAGTTGGCACGGAAAATTATGCTAATCGGCGTAATTTCATAATCGATTACGTCGACATCACTACAAAATTAATTACATATTTACAGAATAAATTATGTCTACATTTGATTCACATTATTAACGGGGTTTACACTTTCAACTTAATCTGATGGCAAACGGGGACAAAATTTGTATAACATTTAAATTATAATCAAATGTCTACTCTTCTACTTAGAAACAAAAAAGTGGAGTTTGTTTAAATGTCTGCAATATTTCTGCTTGCTTTAATGAGGAACTAGTGACAATAACTCATATAAAACAATATCCAACTGTAACAGCAAAGCTTTTTCAAAATATTCAGAAATTTTACATTGATGATGAGATGAAAACCAAGTCAACCAAACTGAGTCAACATAAAAATGCCTAAATCTAGAGGACGTTGTTTACTGTGGTGTTGATAAGAACCAGACGTCTGGCAGGTTTGTTGACTTTTACTGTTTACTGTTTACTGTTTTTAGCCTTCCATCCTCAACAGACACTCACTTTTACTGGCCACATCAAAACCACTGTAAAGAAAGCTCATGCAGTAAGTCACTCTACACTCTACAATTTCACACTAAACTACTCACAATTACCTTGTTTACACCTCCGTGACTGAATTCAGAAGTTTACAAATGTGTGGAATTTAAGTACACAGAATAAGTACACACAGTACTTTAAGTAACTGCACGTTGTCACTATTCGTCAATATTGTTTGGGAAGATTTGTACATGAAACTGGAAACTCTGAAAAATGTCTTTACAATAGATCAAACAGCCATACGCTTTTATTTGCCTCTCAACACTCAAGTGCATGGATAAAATTAAAATAGTAAATGTCTTTTTTCTTTTCTTGTTAAAAATGTTACTTTCATGTACTTTTAAATATGAATACTCTTTTTAGTCCACAACAAAGAAAGGCTATAGCTGAGAAATAAGTCTTGAATCTCCCTTCATTAAGGTCATGGTGCAGATACTTTCTGGGCATTCTTAGTCTGGAGTGGGCCACAGATTCCCTAATTCCAACACAGCAATGACTAGTTTTTGGACCAATGCCATTAACTCAATTAATCTGATGTCATTAATTCAATAAAAAGTTAGTGAAAATACTTTTGATGATTTTAAGTCAAGCATGCTTTTACCACATACTTACAGTCTGTATGTTTTAATATAACACATACCTCCACAGTTTTCTTTTAATTCTATATAATTACATGTTTGAGATGTGAACAGGTCAAGAAATGCACCTTTCTAGGGAAACTGGCTTGTGATAAGAACCAGAAGTCCACCTCACTTCTGATGCCCTGTCTGGTTAAGCGTTGAAAGTTGAGATTAAGGCATGGTTACATTTGAGTTCTTTATTTAAACGATACTTTAAGGCCCTGAAAACATGTTCTTCTTAACCAGCACAGTAAATAATTAAAATATGACAATCTTAGGCTATAAGCCTAGACATCCCTGAACAGTCAGTATAATTGTTTTCAAGGAAGGTTAATGTGTGTCCGGTACGCACAGGATTAAACAGTACCTGCACAGATGGCGGCAATCAGCCCCTTCCTGCCCTCCTGCTCCTTCAACACCTCTTTCACAGCAGGAGACTACAAAAGGAAAGACGCAAACACCATACACAATGACTCAGCGGAGAAATAGTATCAGCATTCGTAGCATCCTATGAGAATAGCATTAAAATCACCCTGTATTTACAATATCTGCCCACTTTATCAGCTCCACGTACCACACAGGAGCACTTTGTAGTTCTACAGACTGTAGTTCATCTGAGTCTCTGTATATTTGTTAGCTTCTTGAGTGGACAGGACTCCCACAGGACCACCACAGAGCAGATATTATTTGGGAGGTGGGTCATTCTCAGCACTGCAGTGACACTGATGTACTGGTGCGAGTGGATCAGACACAGCAGTGCTGCTGGAGTGTTTAAACACTGTGTCCACTCACTGTCCACTCTATTAGACACTCCTACTACTTGCTGGTCCACCTTGTAGATGTAAAGTCAGAGACAGTGGCTCATCTCCTGCTGCACAGTTTGTGTTCTCTAGTTCTTCATCAGTGGACACAGGACGCCGCCCACAGGACACTGCTGTCTGGATGTTGCTGGTTGGTGGACGATTCTCAGTCCAGCAGCACTGCTCTGTCTGAGCAACTGACACCATCGCAACACACACTAACACACCACCACAATGTCAGTGTCACTGCAGTGCTGAAAATGATCCACCTCCTTAATAGTACCTGCTCTGTGGTGGTCCTGACCATTAAAGAATGGGGTAAAAACAGAATAACAGAGTATACAGAGAATCAGATGAACTACAATCTGTAAGTATAGACTGTACAAAGTGCTCCTATGTGATAAGCAGAGCTGAGAAAATGGACAGGCTGTAGAGTACATTTGATAATCTGATAAAGAAACAGTGTGGCTGGTGTAACTTCATCATACAGTAACATACAAAGACTTTTACTCCAAGTCATTTTATAAGACTATGATTCATGACAATGTAAAGGCTAGTGGAGGTGCATGGTTCTGACATACCTCAGAGAGGTTCTGGGCACCAAGAGCTCCTCCAGGCAATAGGACGACATCATATGGTCCCTAAAGAGCAACAAATTTTCATACTGTTATTGATTTCAATCATAAGTTTACCAATAAAACATGGAGGATCGACTGCACTATAGAATGCTTTAAAGGATTTCAAGGATTTATTGTTGGGTGTACGTCAATAACCATGTAGAGTCTGCGTACGCTATTAACTAGATTCTGTATACCATGAATGCAAATGTATATTTTTCATGACTGTGCTTCTCCATAAATTATTAAATATGAGATTCAAGTCTGTGTGAAAGATTTATTTCTAAACATATATATATATATATATATATATATATATATATATATATATATATATATATATATATAATTTTTTTTTTTTAATATATATATTTTTTTGTTCTATGTATGTAGTACAGTTCTGTATGAATATGTATACTAGTACTACTACTATACTACTAATATATAGGAACTGTACATACATAGAACAGATAAAAAATATATATAAATACAATATAAAGTAACATGAATACCCTAATCTGAAAGAAGTTTTCATCATGATGTTTGTGTTAAGGATTTTTTGGGCCGGACTGAAATCATGGCTCAATAATATATCGGAGCCACCCTGAGTTCCCATTATGGCCCCCTGGCTCTTCTTAGTCAGCAACTGCTTTGCTAACTCACTATAAGCCACATGGTACTGTGTGTAGTCAACCTTACTCGACCCAAAGACCACAGATGTCAACATGTTGCTACCTAGTCAAAAACGTCCTACCGTAGTGCATAACAGTCAAACCCGTACATGAAACTCTACGTAGGATGCTTTGTTAGATTCGATGTCCACTATATTAAAACTACAAGGTCGAAGGCTGCGTCCCTGTCGCCAGTTTCTTGTTTAAATGTTCCTGTTCCAGGGCTAATTAGGGTTAATACGTAAGAGGAACAAGACTTATTATTAAGAATAATATATTTTTAAAAAGCTTGTTTTCAAGACAGGAATCTTTTATTTGCTCAACAAAACACTTTTTAAAAATATTTATACAGTATTAATACATTAAGTGGTGCTTTTATGTATATCAGGGTGTTTATTTAACCCTTTCCAAGCTTCTTCTTGTGGAAACAACCCAGTATTATTTACAGTTCTCATCTAATACCTGCTTTGGCTGCTCGGTACTTCATTAAGCTAAATCAAGATTGCTACTAAAAGGAATTGAATACATTCATACAATGTCTGGGGCGTCCAGGAGAAATCTGGAACTACACTTTGTTCTTCAAACTGGAGCTCAAGATATGATCTACTTCTCTCACAATAACATATTCATGTTACTTTGTATTGTATTTATAAAATTTTACATCAGTTCTAATGAGGATCTGGTAAAAACACTTTTCTTGCTATGATAAAGGCTTTCAAACAATAAAACAAGACTTTGCACAGTAACTTAGGTTAGGGTCTGGCTCTGGTGGCCCATACGAAACGTACGGCTGTGTTAATCCACTAAAGTTGGCAGACGGAGCGGCAGAATCTCAGGTTGGATGGTATTTGATACTTGACAGAGGCTGCAAGTTTCCCATATCAGAGCAGAGATCACTGCTGTATACAGACATTAATGAAACTATGTTAGAGTCTGAATTTCACTCCAGCAGGGGGAGACATTATCATTACTTTCCTTCACAGTCCAGGAGAGCAGATTTTCTTTTCTCTCTAAGGTGACATAGTGGCCAACTATTTAAACTTTTCAGTGCTTAGAGAAAAACAGAACTGAATTTAGATCAGTTTTTCTCAAACTGGCTTACAAGATACTATCTACTTCTTTCAATATATATGATATAGTAAAAATCTATGATATACAGTGCTCTTAATCATTTACTGCTAAGATAAAGGGTTTTAAATAATGAGATTAGCTAATTAAGCGTTTAGTAGTGTATTGTACAGCAGACTGGATAAACAAAATGTCACTGATGAACACAATATCTAATAAATAGACTTGCTGACCTTTTTAGAAGCTTCCTCAAGGCTTGAATCTGGACAGATAAGGACATCACGGCTGCACTGCACTGGTTCCTTCCCCGTCAGTCCTGCCACAGTAACAGCAATCTGGTAGACAGAAAGACGCAGAGGGTTTAGCACCTTACTGACCACTTACTGTACAGTTTAGCCATCAACATCAGAACAAACAACATAACACAAACAGCACAATGTTTCAAACAGCAAGAATTAATTTTAATGTTAAGTCTAAAAATAATTTACATTTGTTCTAAAGATTATTTGCATTTGCCTTTGAATGGCTTATTAAAACCTCTCTCTCTCTCTCTCTCTCTCTCTCTATATATATATATATATATATATATATATATATATATATATATATATATATATATATATATATATATATATATATATATATATATATATATATAAAATGAGCCACACTAGCACTGTTGCATGCATAGATGTTGTAGAAATCACAACTTAAATGTGAATTTTTGTATGTGGTTGTCCTGAGGAACATAAAATTGTGGAACTGTGTTCTCAGGAGTGATGCAGCTCCATCCAATACCTTTGGGATGAGTCAAAGTGTCTGATTGCAATATTCCATATCACAAGAAAGTAAAATATAAATTTACCTAAACATAAAATAAATATATTTATAAAACGTGCAATACAATTATGCAACCAAATCACACATGTGTGAAGTATATGTACATAAACGGTGTATGTTTATGAGAAGATTAGTAAATCCATGACCTGTGACCATACAATGAATGACAGGAGGAACAGATGGATAGACAGAATGACAGACAAAACATCAGGGTGATATATAAAATGATAGAACAGAATGAAAGAGAGTGACAGATAAAAATTGGAATGACAGATAGAGTAACAGATTCCATTATATACTCATTGTTAGGATATACAGAATGTTAAGACAACACAACAGATGATAGACAGAACAATAGATTAAAAGACAAATAGACAGAACAGAATGATACAGAACGATAGCTAGAATGAAAGACCGATAGATGTACATATACAGAATGATAGATATACTGAATAATAAATAGATAGATGTAGATATACAAAATGATAGATACACAGATATACATAATGCTGGATAGATGAAGAGATACACAGAACTATAGATAGAAAAATAGATGTTTTGGAGTATTGGGGTCTGGAGCAGTGGATCCGTTAGAGTAATGAAGACCTTTGCAACACTATCTAGACCGAGTTTGTTGACATCCAGTATCAGAAGCTGACCTCACTAATGATCTTGTTAATGTGGGGTTAATGTGAGTCAAATAGAAACTCTGGATGACCAGGAAACAAAAAACTGTGTATACTGGAGGAGACTGCTGTCTAATTCATAAGTGAGGGGAGTCAAGCTCAGAAGCACAGGCGGCAGTGAAGACCAAAGCCCATCTCATATGACGGCAGCAGCAAACTTTGACCTTTAGCTAGAGACTCTCTCTGCAGAGGCTGTCCAGACTCACATCCAGCCAGAAGTCAATCAATAGACAATGTCTGCCAGATATATTATATAACACGGGCCATCGAAGCTTGTATAAGTGCTGGCTTCCGAACATGGGCACTAACGAGTACCATAAACTTCATATGTGTGAATCTGTACAGCTCTTAGTTTTCTCAAATGTAACTACTTTCAAACAGGCACATTTATGAAGGAATGATTCTAATTGTGATTATTATGGTTTGGATTTACTTCCTAACAGCTTGTTTGTGGTTCATTATATTCTGTTTAGTTGATTCAGCAGCCCCTGCACGGTTTTTACTGTGGCTCACTCACACCTGGAGCTTCAGCTTCTTGTTGAAATTTTCTGGACCACCTTAAACTTCTGGCTGGCCCCGGTATTGAGTGTGAACCTGAAGTAAGACTTGGCTGAAGTTAATGATGCAGCATGTAACAACATCACCACTTAAGGTGGAACAGGAAACTCTAATAAGAAGCCACAGAAATCAAGCAGTTGGGCTTTTCCAGCAAACTGATAGCGAGTCTGAGTTTTACTGTAACCCAGTCCTGGTGGTCGCAGCAGCATTTAAGGTGGACCGGAAACTCGAATTAGAACTTTAATATTTTATTTTATTTTAATTTAAATCATTTATTTTTCTACAGTAGGCTTGTCCGCTGTGTCTCAGACAGCTGCAGACTGGCGATGGCTAATGCTGTCCGAGCTTTAGCTGTAGCTCCACATGTCCGACCGCCAGCCAGATACTAACCCCGGCTCTGCGCAGGACATCCACCGGTATAACAGTCTCCATCTCCTCTGCGC
>CM038714.1:16737443-16777747 GCA_021613375.1 Megaleporinus macrocephalus | reverse complement strand
CTGAACCTCAGAACAGACTAACCTTGAATCAAACCTGTTCTGCCCTCATTAAAGAGTTCCCCTTCTTCAATTAGACAGACAGATAACTCCCGTAACACACTGGTCAGATTTGGTAGATTTATTCAACTGACAGCATGCCAAAGGTGTAAAACTAAAGTGAAGAAACAAAATAAAACACACAATCACCATAAAATATGTAGCTGCTACAATATCTATTACACATATCCAAGCATATGGCCTACAACTAGCCTAGCAAGCTACTAGCTAGCTTAATATGTGAAAAGGCGAGGTGACAAATAATCAACAATTGTTACTTCAATGAAATTACAAAATATATGCATCATATATTTATACAAGCAATATCCTTCAGAAATACTCACAGACAATGCTTCTACAAGCAATTTCAAAAGAGGATGAGTTTGGATTCATCTGCTGCTCTATTTATCATGCTCAAACTGGTCTGATTGAAACAAAGACTTAAGGTAACTTCCTCTAAGTGTCACATGCCCACAAAAGTTCAAAGACACCACCTAGTGGCAGGAGGAGGAAATAGCACACCAATTACCCATGCAATGAACTCAGTCCAGAACACTCCCCGCCTGGTATCTAAAAAGATGCCAACTTTAACAAGGTGAGTTAAGGAACAATAAATCCTAGCCAGTCTCTGGGGAGAGGAGTAAGACGACCTTTGAGACAGGTCGCAGAAAGGTCTTGCTTGACCCATCGTTTGCAGTCTTGATCTCCACCTTCCCTACCCTCCCATCTGCGCTAGGGAAGGTCTTGACGATGATGCCCATGAGCCAGTCGTTTTTCTGCAACTGATCATTTTTCAAGAGGACGACATCCCCTCCTTCCAGATTGCGTTTCTCCTTTTCCCACTTCCTACGTCTCTGCAGAGTGAGGAGGTACTCAGTCCTCCATCGATGCCAAAAGGTGTTGGCGAGGCTTTGGACCTGCCTCCACTGCTTGGCATAGAGGTCCTTCTTGTCAAATTCACCCTTGGGAGGGGGAAGGGCCCCGACCTTCTGTGTGAGAAGTGTCGCTGGTGTCAGGATAAATCGGGGTCTGTGGACACAGGAACCAGAGGACGGGCGTTCAGGATAGCAGAGACCTCCGCCATTAATGTAGTCAGGACCTCATGTGTGAGCCTAGCTGGGCCGACCTTCAACAGCATAGAGTCCAGGATACGCCTTGTCAGTCCAATTAGCCGCTCCCAACTGCCCCCCCATGTGTGAAGAGTGTGGTGGGTTAAAGATCTACTTACACCAATTGTCACTGAGATATCCTTGCACCTCCTTGTCGCTGGTCACAGAGTCCATCTGCAACTCCTTACAGGCCCCGACGAAATTGGTGCCACAATCGCTTCTGATCCGTTTCGCTGGCCACCTGATTGAGAAGAATCGTCGTAGAGTGTTGATGAAGCTTGAAGAGTCCATTGACTCCAGTACTTCTATATGGGTGGCCCTGGTGCTCATACACGTAAAAAGTGCAGCCCATCTTTTACTGCCAGCCAGTCCTCCTCTGATCCGTCGTGCCGTGACCATCCATGGTCCAAAGACATCCACACCCATGAATGAGAAGGGAGCATCTGCGCTGAGGCGGTCTGCAGGTAAGTCAGCCATCTTTTGAGTCTCCATTTTCCTGCGTAGCCTTCTGCATGTGAAGCAGTGATGAAGGATGCTGCTGATGCGCCGTTTCCCACTGATAATCCACAGGCCTGCCGCTCTCACAGCACCCTCAGTGAGGTGCCGTCCTTGGTGCTGGACCCGCTCATGATAATGCCGAATGAGCAACGTTGTGACGTGGCTCTGCCCAGGTAAGATTACAGGACTAACCTCTCTTCCATCCAGGTTTGCCTTGGACAGGCATCCTCCAATCCTGAGAATGCCAGCACTGTCAAGGTAAGGACACAGGCTAAGGAGTGGGCTTTGTTTAGGAATGGCTATTCCTCCCCGAATGCATTCCAACGTCTCTGCGAAGGCATCTTGTTGGACAGCCCGTATTATGACATTTCGTGCTTCCTCCAAGTCTTGTGTGGGACAGGGCCCTTCATGGATATGCCAACCCTTGCAGCTGTTCCCCTGTGTGAAGGAGTGGGCAACATGCACGAGCTTAGCAACTGCTCGATTGAGTGACCACCAGCTGGAGAACCTCTCAAAACGCATAGAGCCAAGTTTGTCACTGGTAACCCTGTTGAAATTACAAGTGGATCTGTGGGTGGACGTCCGAGTCAGAACTAGGGTCGACCAAGTCAAAGGATCTAGGTGTAGGTTCGACTTCAGCTGACATCAACAGAAATTATGGTCCACACAGCCATGTGGTGTGAGTTAGGCTGCCTGCTGGGACTGCTCGTGAGCCGTGGTCAGCAGGGTTTTAGCTGGAGGGCACGTACTTCCATTGCTTAGGGCTTGATGACCTCCTAATGCGCTGCACCCTGTTGCTCACATAGACATAGAATCGCCTTGATTCATTGTGGATGTAGCCTAGAACCACCCTACTATCCGAATAGAAAGTCATGGTGTCAAAGATGGTGTCCATCTCATCCACAATTGCGTCTGCAATCTCTACAGCCAGGACCGCAGCACACAGCTCGAGCCTTGGGACTGTTGTTTCTGGACGTGGAGCAAGCTTCGCCTTGCCGAATTTGAAGCCCACCTCCACATCGCCATTCGCATTAGTTGTCCTCACATA
Source organism: Megaleporinus macrocephalus (assembly GCA_021613375.1). NCBI lineage: Eukaryota > Metazoa > Chordata > Actinopteri > Characiformes > Anostomidae > Megaleporinus > Megaleporinus macrocephalus. The sequence continues at coordinate 16,775,056 of CM038714.1, read as the reverse complement.
AGCAACAGCAGCTATAGCAGTAGTGAAAGCATCGCAGAATACACACAGGTCCTTATAGCCTGCTTGGCAGAGAGAGATGGAGGTATATTGGCGCAGGATCTTGAGCTGTTCAAGCTCCTTCAGAGAGTCCCTCCACAGCTTCCATTCTCTGTACTTTTCCGCAGGGAGAGGGGCATCCCAGTCGCATGACTCTGTGGTGAGCTCCCTCAGTATGGACCTTCCTTGAATGATTACAGGGGCAGCAAAACCTAATGGGTCAAACAGACTGTTCACCGTTGACAGGACCCCACGTCTTGTGTAAGGCTTCTCTGCATCAGCAACTTGGAAGGTGAACACATCATCTGAAATATTCCAGCTTACTCCCAAACTCCTCTGCATGGGAAGGGGGTCTGTGCTGAGATCCAGGTCTTTCATCCCCTTAGCCAGATCGTCAGGAGGGAAGGCTCTCATCACAGCCACCCTGTTAGACAAGATCTTGTGAAGCCGGAGGTTGGAGAGGGCCAGCATGTCTTGAGCATTGTAAAGAAGAGTAATTGCTTCCTCTTCTGAGGGGACAGACAGAAGACCATCGTCAACATAGAAATTCCTCTCAACGAACAGCCTAGCCTCTATGCCATACTCCCTCTCTCCCTCTGCAGCAGCTCTACGGAGCCCGTATGTGGCTACGGACGGTGACGGGCTATTTCCAAAGACATGTACGCACATCCTGTACTCAATGATGTCATCATCCAGGTTATTATTGCAATGCCAGAGAAAGCGCAGAAAGTTCCGATGGTCCTCTTGTACGACAAAACAATGGAACATCTGCTAGATGTCAGTTGTCACTGCCACTGGCTCCCTCCTAAACCGCAGCAGTACCCCGAGCAAACTGTTGTTCATGTTTGGGCCTGTGAGGAGGACATCATTGAGGGAAACCCCTTGATGTTGTGCACTGGAGTCAAATACCACCCTCACCTGTCCAGGCCTCTTAGGATGATATACCCCAAAGAACGGTAGATACCAGCACTCCTCATCTGGTGGTAAGGGCGGGGCCACTTCAGCATGACCATTCTCAAAGAGCTTGCTCATGAACTCAGTGAAATGCTCTCTCCTCTCTGGGTGTTTCCTGAGTGTCCTGGTGACTGTAGCGAGACGGCTCCTTGCCTGCTCACGGTTGTTTGGCAGACGCTGGCGTGGGCTGCAGAAGGGGAGTGGAGCCTGCCAGCTGTTGTCATCACCCTGTTTCAGTTCCTTCTCCATAATTCTCAGGAAGGCAACAGCTTCCATAGACAGAGCAGTCTTGTGATCGTCCTTTGTGTGACAGAAGATGGATTCCCCTATGTGTCGCATTTTGTCATGTGGCAAGGACAGTTGTTCTGAGACTGAAGGATTCTGGAACTGGCAAGAGGGGTTGAGCTTCTCTTTGATTTCGATCTTGTTGAGGCAGGGACACAGAATGCTGGAACGTCCATTCTCAAGAATGTAGGTTCTGTAGGTGTTCACAGGCGAGGGTACGTGTGCACCGTTAATACACACATCCCCTACTATCACCCAGCCGTGGTCTAATCGCTGGGCAAAAGGAGCATGTGGGGGGCCATTGCGCTGTTCAAGGACCTTGTGCACCTGAATCATGTCTCTTCCTAGAAGAAGTAAGATCTCACCCTTAGGGTCAAGAGGAGGTTTCTTAGAGGTTAGGGACTTCAGGTGCAGATGGTACATCACAGCAGCTGGCGTGGGAATCTCCACCTTATCAGGAAGTTGATCACACTCGATGAGTGTAGGCAGAGCTAGACTGGTCTTTTCATCAGCCGACTCCACGATGAACCCCCTGGCTCTGCCGCCAGCCATTTCTGACACACCTGCACAAGTTTTGAGTGTGTAGGGAGAGGTGTTGTCAGCTATGTTGAACATCTCGAAGAACGATGACCTGGCTAGTGACCTATTACTCTGGTCATCTAAGATGGAGTATGCTCTTGTCTTCTTCTCAGGTTGGTCTCTAGGATATACGTAGACCAGACTGATTTTACGCTCATCCAGGCGTTTTGCCCTAAAGGCTCGGCACTTAGGTAGGGGGTGGGGCTTTTTATGTATGGGACACTCTCTTCAGGTTGTCTGAACCCTTGGTCTCATTCCCCTTGGCAGGACTGGCCACCTCTGTTTTATGCACGGCTATCGGGGTTCTAGCTGACTTAGGTAAGACTTTCTCCCCTTTAGGTGGTGTGTTGCTGGGAGCTGTGGCAGCAAAGCTCAGATCATTCCTCATCCTTGCTTCAGCACAAATGAAGTCAGCGAACACGGAGAAGGGTGGGAAGATGGCGTGGTGTTTTTCTTTATACTTCGTACCGTGAACCATCCACTTTTCCTGTAGGTTGAATGGCAATTTTTCCAGGATAGGATTAATGCCTCGCGCTGTGTCCAGGTAAGCCAAAGCAGGCAGGAACCCATCCTCCTTGGCTGCCTGTATCTCCAGGAGAAGGTCACCTAGTTCTCGTAGCTGCTTGGGTTCCTTATTGGAGAACTTGGGGAACCGTTTAAGCTTGTTAAAAAGAGCTGTCTCCATGGCCTCTGGTGATCCATAAACCTCCTCTAATCTTCGCCAGATCATATTGAGGGCCTCACCAGGGTGGTTGATACGAACTGACCTCATTCTCCTTGCATGCTCCGCAGATTGCGGACCAAGCCACTTAATCAGCAGATCAAGTTCCTCACTAGGCTTCAGACCCAGATCTTCAGTGGCATTAAGGAAGGCAGACCTCCAAGCCCAGTAGTTTTCGGGTCTGTCATTGAACTTTGTGAGTCTAACTGTAAGTAGCTCACGGCGAGCTAAGAAACTTCCCAGCACTGATACATTTGCACTGGATTCTTCTCCCCTTGGATAGTTGCAATCCGCTGTAACTTGTCTGGGCGCCCAACGGTTCTTTGGTTCAGATGCTGAGTGTGATGCAATAAATCCACCTTCTCTTTTTGGTGGGAATTGCACTGGTGGCCATTTTGAATAAGCAGCTGTTGCAGTTGGCATTGTGGCTTTCACAGACAAGCATTGACTCTCACTTTGGCTTGGTAGCTCATGATGTATCTGAGAATCATCGTTAGAGTTGAGGTTAACAGCTGCTGAGGGGGTAAAGACAGGCTTTTTGTCCTGCTCTGGATTGTCTGTGTGCTCATTAAATTTCACATAAGAACACTGTTCTTGAACATATTTCCCTGTTCTCTCAGCTGAATGATAGAATGAGCCTCGGTCGACATCATGAACTCCACTGAGCTCCCCCATAGCTGCCGAATCCGCTGCCGATTCCAATACATTAGCTTCAGCACAGGCGGCGTCAGCCTCCTTCTCTTGCTGTATGGCTTCCCATGTTGCATCAAGACACGTCTCCTCTACTTTAAGCTGAGCCTTCTTCACTTTAACATCAGTCTCCCTTTGTGCATACAACGCTCTCGCCCGTGCAGCTTCTGCTTTAGCTCTAGCTTCCAATGCAGCCAAGCTAGCAGCAGATCTCACCGAATGCTTCGATGATTTCGATGTTTTAGATGAGCGTGAATACTCTGACCTTGTTTCATAACCCTTTTCTTCTGTTGCTGACATCTTGGAACCAGAAGATGTAGAACAGGCAGGATATTTTGCTCACTGCTGTAGAAATCACTGTTGAGTTCGTCTTTTTACTGTTCTGCCCTCATTAAAGAGTTCCCCTTCTTCAATTAGACAGACAGATAACTCCCGTAACACACTGGTCAGATTTGGTAGATTTATTCAACTGACAGCATGCCAAAGGTGTAAAACTAAAGTGAAGAAACAAAATAAAACACACAATCACCATAAAATATGTAGCTGCTACAATATCTATTACACATATCCAAGCATATGGCCTACAACTAGCCTAGCAAGCTACTAGCTAGCTTAATATGTGAAAAGGGCGAGGTGCCAAATAATCAACAATTGTTACTTCAATGAAATTACAAAATATATGCATCATATATTTATACAAGCAATATCCTTCAGAAATACTCACAGACAATGCTTCTACAAGCAATTTCAAAAGAGGATGAGTTTGGATTCATCTGCTGCTCTATTTATCATGCTCAAACTGGTCTGATTGAAACAAAGACTTAAGGTAACTTCCTCTAAGTGTGACATGCCCACAAAAGTTCAAAGACACCACCTAGTGGCAGGAGGAGGAAATAGCACACCAATTACCCATGCAATGAACTCAGTCCAGAACAAAACCTATAGGTCAGCTTTTTTTAAGATAAGAGTCAGCAAAGAAGCTCAGTCTATACCATAAAAGAAGATTTCACCTTAATATTAATATTTTCTCCTAGACGACGACGAGATCAGAGGAAGAATAAAGGAGACAAGGATGCAAGACGATGAAGTTCAGTTTTCAGGAACTTAAAAAATACAGGCAATGTGTCGCTATTTAAATGTAAGATCTTTGAAAATATATCAAAGATATTCCATTTTTTAAATTGTGTTTGAGATCCAAAGAATTACTTTGCTTATAATTATAAAAAGTTTTTAAACAGGTAATGTAAGCCCAACCTTCTGTTTGACCAGTCACAGTCAGGAGGTCACAGAACACGTGATCAGAACACACGCCCTGGTTAGAACCTCTACAGGGCTCAGAAGTGAAAGTCACTAGAAGACTAATCATATTAATATCAAATGTTAGCCGTACTGACAGCATGGATCTATACAAAACAAACAAAATAAATAAAAATCTCATACAGGGACGTAACCTGGATCTATCCCATAGTTCGTCCTTAGGTGGTGTGCTTATGTTTTCTTTTGAGTAGAATTTTCAAGTCCATGTAATGTTTACAAATAGATATTCCACTGAGCCACTGGCAGATTAGCCACTTGGTTAACATAGCATATTTCACTCCTTTGAACTCCTTTACTGGCTTACTTCACATGATTCTTGGCCTGTTGCAAAACACTAAATAACACCGCACCATGACCTCACATTAAAAAGACCTATTCAGCAGCCAGAGCAAACTGCACAGTGCAAACTCGAATCCCAATGAACTTCTGGATCAAGAAGGTGCTGTTTTTGCTTTAAAATACACAGTCGAGGTACATTATTTTGACCACGCTGGACAGCAGCGGGGGCACCATTATGGTCTGGGGAACGTTTACATGGCATTCCGTGGGCACAGTGGATAACATTATTAAGTTGGTGTTTTGACAAGAACCTGGCAATACAATACGTATCATGAGAGAGGGGTCACGATTCAATACATCACGATATACTACAATATTGCAAGCATTATATTGCAATCACGATACATACTGTATCGCCAGTTTCTTGCCAATACGCAGCCCTATTTGCCAATGCTTACGATAGCATTACGCCCTTGTGCTGCTTGTTTATGTTGGAGTGGAGCTGAAAACGGATTACAACACTGCCATCTAGTGGTCAGAGGTTTAAACACAACACACAATGTTTCACTGTTTGCCAGGAATCTGTGTACCAATACTGTGTTTTTGAGAATCGATACAGTGTCACTAAACTTAATATCCCAATATTCAATATTTTCTTACACCATATTATATTAATTATAGACAAACACATTGTGCTTAACATAATACCACACAAACAATTAAAATACTTCATGTCTTTATTGGACACATCCATTAAACATTCACAGTGCCACTGTATGTATCTTTTTGGTTTAAAGAATAAGAATAGTACTAGAGAGGGGAAATTCATGAATGACCTTCGAAGTTGGCTTGAAATCGCCCGCTGATAGTAGTTTGTGTGTGTGTGGTGTGTAGTGTGTGTGGCGTCGGTGTGTAGTAAAGGTGTGTTTTATAGTCAGTGTGTGTGTGGTGTCTGTGTGTAGTGAGGGTGTGTTTTGTAATCAGTGTGTGTAGTGTCAGTGTGTTGTGTAGGTGTATTATGTAATCAGTGTGTGTGTGTTGTCTGTGTGTAGTGAGGGTGTATTATGTAATCAGTGTGTGTGTGGTGTCTGTGTGTAGTGAGGGTGTGTTTTGTAATCAGTTTGTGTAGTGTGTGTGGTGTCTGTGAGTAGTGTAGGTGTGTTTAGTAATCAGTGTGTGGTGTCAGTGTGTAGTGTGATGTGTTTTGTAATCAGTGTGTGTATTCTGTGTGGTGTATAGATTGTGTGTGGTGTGTAGCGTGTGTGTTGTGTCTGAGTGTAGAGAAGGATTGTTTTGTAAACAGTGTGTTTTACTGTGTGTGAGTACTGTGAATATCTACAATTCCACCTTAAATTTCTGGAATTCCACCTTAAACTTCTGCAATTTCACCTTAAATATCTACAATTCCCCCTTTAATTTATACAATTCCACCTTAAATTTATACAATTCCACCTTAAAAACATGGGTCCTACTGTTTTTTCTGTGTTTTAGTATGAGTGTGCGAGTACTGTGAATTTCTAGAATTCCACCTTACATTTCTGCAATTCCACCTTAAAAACTGAATTACTGCTATTATTTCTGTGTTTTAGTATGAGTGTGCGAGTACTGTGAATTTCTAGAATTCCACCTTAAATATCTGCAAATCCACCTTAAAAGCCCTATTCTTGTTGCTATTGCTGTGTTCTAGTGTGTGTGAGTTCTGTGAATTTCTACAATTCCACCTTAAATCTATACGATTCCATCTAAAATCTATACAATTCCACCTTAAAAACACAGGTCCTACAGTTTTTTTTGTGTTTTGGTGTGAGTGTGCAAGTACATTTTGAATTTCTGCAATTCCACCTTAAATATCTACAATTCCACTTTAATTTCTACAATTCCACCCTAAATATTATTTCTGTGTTTCAGTGTACTATGAATTTTTCAATTAAATTTTTAAATTGCTACAATTCCACCTTAAATTTCAACAGTTCCACCTTAAAAGCACTATTTCTGTTGTTATTTCTGTGTTCTAGTGTGAGTGTGCGAGTACTGTGAATTTCTACAATTCCAACTTAAATTCTTACAATTCTATCTTAAATCTATATAATTCCATATAAAATCAATACAATTCCTCCTTAAAAATACAGGTCCTACTGTTTTTCTGTGTTTCAGTGTGAGGGTGTGAGTACTGTGAATTTCTGGAATTCCATCTTAAATTTCTGCAATCCCACCTTAAATTTCTGCAATTCCACCTTAAAAAGACGATTACTGCTATTATTTCTGTGTTTTTAGTGTGAGGGTGTAAGTACTGTGAATTTCTAGAATTCCACCTTAAATATCTGCAAATCCACCATAAATATCTACAATTCCACCTTAAATTGCTACAATTCCACCTTAAAACACGATTACTGCTATTAATTCTGTTTCAGTGTGAGGGTGTGAGTACTGTGAATTTCTACAATTCCACCTTAAATTCTTACAATTCTATCTTAAATCTATACAATTCCATATAAAATCTATACAATTCCACCTTAAAAATACAGGTCCTACTGTTTTTTCTGTGTTTCAGTGTGAGGGTGTGAGTACTGTGAATTTCTATAATTCCACCTTAAATTTCTGCAATCCCACCTTAAATTTCTACGATTCCACCTTAAAAACACAATTACTGCTATTATTTCTGTGTTTCAGTGTGAGGGTGTGAGTACTGTGAATTTATAGAATTCCACCTTAAACATCTGCAAATCCACCTTAAATATCTACAATTCCACCTTAAAACACGATTACTGCTATTATTTCTGTGTTTCAGTGTGAGGGTGTGAGTACTGTGAATTTCTAGAACTCCACCTTAAATTTCTGCAATTCCATCTTAAATTTCTACAATTCCACCTTAAATACACGATTACTGCTATTATTTCTGTGTTTTAGTGTGAGGGTGTGAGCACTATGAATTTCTAGAATTCCACCTTAAATTTGTGCAAATCCACCTTAAATTTCTACAATTCCCCCTTAAAAACACGATTACTGCTATTATTTCTGTGTTTCAGTGTGAGGGTGTGAGTACTATGAATTTCTAGAGTTCCACCTTACATTTTTGCAATCCCACCTTAAATTTCTACAATTTCACCTTAAAAGCACGGGTCTTACTGTTTTTGTGTGTTTTAGTGTGTGTGAGAGTACTATGAAGTTTTAGATTTCCAACTTAAATTTCTACAATTCCACCTTAAATTTCTACAATTCCACCTTAAATTTCCAAAATTCCACCTTATATTTCTACAATTCCACCTTAGAAGCACTATACCTGTAGTTATTGGTGTGTTCTAGTGTGAGAGTACTGTGAATTTCTACAATTCCAGCTTAAATCTATACAATTCAGTCTAAATTATATGCAATTCCACCTTAAATATCTACAATTCCACCTTTAATTTCTACAATTCCACCTTAAATTTCTACAATTCCACCTTAAAAACACAAATACTGCTATTATTTCTTTCAGTGTGTGGTTGTGAGTACTATGAATTTTTAGAATTCCACCTTAAATTTCTACAATGCCACCTTAGATTTCTACAATTCCACCTTAAATGTTCAAAATTCCACCTTAAATTTCAACAGTTCCACCTTTAAAGCCCTATTCCTGTTGTTTTTTCTGTGTTCTAGTGTGAATGTGTGAGTACTGTGAATTTCTACGATTCCACCTTAAATTTTTACAATTCCACCTTAAATCTATACAATTCCATCTAAAATCTTTGTAATTCCACCTTAAAATTCCACCTTAAAACATGGGTCCTACTGTTTTTTTCTGTGTTTTAGTGTGAGTGTGCAAGTACTGTGAATTTTTAGAATTCCACCTTAAATTTCTACAATTCCACCTTAAAGTTCTACAGTTCCACCTTATATGTGTATGTTGTGTGTGTATGAAGTGAAGTTGTGTTTTGTAATCAGTGTGTATGTTGTGTATGTGTGGTGTGTGTGGTGTCTGTGTGTAGTGAAGTTGTGTTTTGTAATCAGTGTGTGTGTAGTTTCTATGTGTAGTGAAGTTGTGTTTTGTAATCAGTGTGTGTGTTTGTGGTGTCTGTGTGTAGTGAAGTTGTGTTTTGTAATCAGTGTGTGTGTGGTGTCTGTGTGTAGTGAAGTTGTGTTTTGTAATCAGTGTGTGTGGTGTCTGTGTGTAGTGAAGTTGTGTTTTGTAATCAGTGTGTGTGTGGTGTCTGTGTGTAGTGAAGTTGTGTTTTGTAATCAGTGTGTGTGGTGTCTGTGTGTAGTGAAGTTGTGTTTTGTAATCAGTGTGTGTGTGGTGTCTGTGTGTAGTGAAGTTGTGTTTTGTAATCAGTGTGTATGTTGTGTATGTGTGGTGTCTGTGTGTAGTGAAGTTGTGTTTTGTAATCAGTGTGTGTGTGGTGTCTGTGTGTAGTGAAGTTGTGTTTTGTAATCAGTGTGTGTGTGGTGTCTGTGTGTAGTGAAGTTGTGTTTTGTAATCAGTGTGTGTGTGGTGTCTGTGTGTAGTGAAGTTGTGTTTTGTAATCAGTGTGTATGTTGTGTATGTGTGGTGTGAAGTTATGTTTTGTAATCAGTGTGTGTAGTTTGTAGCATATGTGTAGCGAAGGTGTGTATTGTAATCAGTGTGTGTGGTGTATGTGTGTAGTGAAGGTGTGTTTTGTAATTAGTTTTAGTAGTGTGGGGTGTGTAGTGTGTGTTTTGTGTAGTGTATGTTGTGTAGGGTGTGTGTATGTTGTGTAGGGTGTGTATGTTGTGTAGGGTGTGTTGTGTAATGTGTGTGGTGTGTACATTGTGTAGGGCGTGTGTTGTGTAGGGTGTGTGTGTTGTGAAGGGTGTGTGTGTTGTGTAGGGTGTGTGTGTTGTGAAGGTTGTGTGGTGTGAATGGTGTCTATGTTATGTAGGGTGGGTATGTTGTGTAGTGTGTATGTTGTGTAGGGTGTGTGTGTGGTGTGTAGTGTGTGTGTTGTGTAGGTTGTGTTGTGTAGGGTGTGGTGTGTAGTGTGTGTGTTGTGTAGTGTGTGTGTTGTGTAGGGTGTGTGTGTAATGAGAGCTGTGCTTGTAAGGCTGATGTAGTTCTAGTTGTAGGTGTCTGAAGTAGTTGAATCTTGTTGAACGGTGCCCCATTCATTCCCTATGGGAAAAATGAGTTTTCCGAGGAGCACTGTTCGGAATCTGGAGGTTGGATCGCTTAGAAAAGCACAAGCACACTATTCGGGTATAGGAACTATCATCGTTCCGAGTTTGGTGTCTGTAGCTTGAAAACTGTAGGAGGAGATAGTGTTTAAATTTTTTACGCAGAATGATAATAATAACTAGAGAGGGGAAGTTCATGAACGAACTTCGAAGTTGGCTTGAAATCGCCCGCTGATAGTAAATTTCTGTAATTCCACCTTAAAAGCATTGCTCCTACTCTCATAGCTGTGTGAGTGTGTGTGCGTGTCAGTTTGTGTCTATTGTGTTGTGTGTATGTTGTGTAGTGTGTGTGTTGTGTAGGGTGTGTATGTTGTGTATTGTGTATGTTGTGTAGTGTGTGTATGTTGTGTAGTGTGTATTGTGTAGGGTGTGTATGTTGTGTAGTGTGTATGTTGTGTAGTTTGTGTTTTGTGTAGTGTGTATGTTGTGTAGGGTGTGTATGTTGTGTATTGTGTATGTTGTGTAGTGTGTGTATTGTGTAGTGTGTGTTGTGTAGTTTGTGTTTTGTATAGTGTGTATGTTGTGTAGGGTGTGTATGTTGTGTATTGTGTATGTTGTGTAGTGTGTGTATTGTGTAGTGTGTATGTTGTGTAGTTTGTGTTTTGTGTAGCGTGTATGTTGTGTAGGGTGTGTATGTTGTGTAGGGAGTGTATGTTGTGTAGTGTGTGTATTGTGTAGGGTGTGTATGTTGTGTAGCGTGTATGTTGTGTAGTTTGTGTGTTGTGTAGTGTGTGTATGTTGTGTAGCGTGTATGTTGGGGTAGTTTGTGTGTTGTGTAGTGTGTGTATTGTGTAGGGTGTGTATGTTGTGTAGGGTGTGCATGTTGTGTAGTGTGTGTATGTTGTGTATTCTGTGTATGTTGTGTAGTGTGTATGTTGTGTGTGTATTGTGTAGTGTGTATGTTGTGTGGTCTGTGTGTTGTGTAGTGTGTGTGTTGTTTAGGAAGTGTATGTTGTGTAGTTTGTATGTTGTGTAGGGTGTGTATGCTGTGTAGTGTGTATGTTGTGTAGTTTGTGGGTTGTGTAGTGTGTATGTTGTGTAGTTTGTATGTTGTGTAGGGTGTGCATGTTGTGTAGGGTGTGTGTTTTGTAGGGTGTATATTGTGTAGTGTGTGTTTTGTGTAGTGTGTATGTTGTGTAGGGTGTGTATGTTTTGTAGGGTGTATGTTGTGTAGTGTGTGTATTGTGTTGTGTGTATGTTGTGTAGGGTGCGTATGTTGTGTAGTTTCTATGTTGTGTAGGGTGTGCATGTTGTGTAGGGTGTGGTTAGTTGTGTAGTGTGTATGATGTGTAGTTTGTGTGTTGTGTAAGGTGCGTATGTTGTGTAGTTTGTATGTTGTGTAGGGTGTACGTTGTGTAGTGTGTGTATTGTGTAGTGTGTATGTTGTGTAGGGTGTGTATTATGTGTAGTGTGTATGTTGTGTAGTTTGTGTGTTGTGTAGGGTGCGTATGTTGTGTAGGGAGTGTATGTTGTGTAGGGTGTGTATGTTGTGTAGGGTGTGTATGTTGTGTAGGGTGTATGTTGTGTAGTGTGTGTATGTTGTGTAGAGTGTACATTGTGTAGTGTGTGTATTGTGTATTGTGTATGTTGTGTAGTGTGTATGTTGTGTAGTTTGTGTGTTGTGTAGGGTGCGTATGTTGTGTAGTTTGTATGTTGTGTAGGGTGTGTATGTTGTGTAGTGTGTGTAGTGTAGGGTGTGTATGTTGTGTATTGTGTATGTTGTGTAGGGTGTGTGTATTGTGTAGTGTGTATGTTGTGTAGGGTGTATATGTTGTGTAGTGTGTATATTGTGTAGTCTGTGTGTGTGTGAGTGTGTGTGTATGTTGTGCAGGGTGTGTGTAACAGTGTAACAGTGTATAGTAGTCAGTTTAAATCTTGTATAACAATCTAAAGTAGTCAGTGTACAGCTTGTATAACAGTGTATAGTAGTCAGTGTACAGCTTGTATAATAGTGTAAAGTAGTCAGTGTACAGTTTGTAGAACAGTGTAAAGTAGTCAGTGTACAGCTTGTAGAACAGTGTAAAGTAGTCAGTGTACAGTATGTAGAATAGTGTAAAATAGTCAGTGTACAGCTCGTAGAACAGTGTAAAGTAGTCAGTGTACAGTTTGTAGAACAGTGTAAAGAAATCAGTGTACAGTTTGTACCACAGTTTACAGTAGTCAGTGTACAGTTTGTAGAACGGTGTAAAGTAGTCAGTCTACAGCTTGTATAACAGTGTAAAGTAGTCAGTGTACAGCTTGTAGACCAGTATACAGTAGTCAGTGTACAGCTTGTATAACAGTGTAGTCAGTGTACAGCTTGTATAACAGTGTAAAGTAGTCAGTGTACAGCTTGTAGAACAGTGTATAGTAGTCAGTGTACAGCTTGTAGAACAGTGTAAAGTAGTCGTGTACAGCTTGTAGTCAGTGTACAGTTTGTAGAACAGTGTAAAGTAGTCAGTGTACTGTTGATATAACAGTCTACAGTAGTCACTGTACAGCTTGTAGAACAGTTTAAAGTATTCAGTGTACAGCTTGTAGAACAGTGTACAGTAGTCAGTGTACAGTTTGTAGAACAGTGTAAAGTAGTCAGTGTACAGTTTGTATAACAATCTACAGTAGTCAGTGTACAGCTTGTATAACAGTGTATAGTAGTCAGTGTACAGCTTGTAGAACATTTTAAAGTAGTCAGTGTACAGCTTGTAGAACAGTGTAAAGTAGTCAGTGTACAGCTTGTACAGTTTGTAGAACGGTTTAAAGTAGTCAGTGTACAGCTTGTAGACCAGTATACAGTAGTCAGTGTACAGCTTGTATAACAGTGTAAAGTAGTCAGTGTACAGCTTGTAGACCAGTATACAGTAGTCAGTGTACAGCTTGTATAACAGTGTAAAGTAGTCAGTGTACAGCTTGTAGAACAGCGTAAAGTAGTCAGTGTACAGTTTGTATAACAGTATAAAGAAGTCAGTGTACAGCTTGTAGAACAGTGTAAATTAGTCAGTGTACAGCTTGTAGAACAGTGTAAAGTAGTCATTGTACAGCTTGTAGAACATTTTAAAGTAGTCAGTGTACAGCTTGTAGAACAGTGTAAAGTAGTCAGTGTACAGCTTGCATAACAATGTAAAGTAGTCAGTGTACAGCTTGTATAACAGTGTATAGTAGTCAGTTTAAATCTTGTATAACAGTGTAAAGTAGTCAGTGTACAGCTTGTATAACAGTGTAAAGTAGTCAGTGTACAGCTTGTAGAACAGTGTAAAGTAGTCATTGTACAGCTTGTAGAACAGTGTAAAGTAGTCATTGTACAGCTTGTATAACAATGTTAAGTAGTCAGTGTACAGTTTGTAGAACAGTGTAAAGTAGTCAGTGTACAGCCTGTAGAACAGTGTAAAGTAGTCAGTGTACAGCTTGTAGAACAGTGTGTAGTAGTCAGTGTACAGCTTGTATAACAGTTTGAAGTAGTCAGTGTACAGCTTGTATAACAGTGTAAAGTAGTCAGTGTACAGCTTGTATAACAGTGTAAAGTAGTCAGTGTACAGCTTGCAGAACAGTGTAAATTAGTCAGTGTACGGCTTGTAGAACAGTGTAAAGTAGTCATTGTACAGCTTGTAGAACATTTTAAAGTAGTCAGTGTACAGCTTGTAGAACAGTGTAAAGTAGTCAGTGTACAGCTTGATAACAATGTAAAGTAGTCAGTGTACAGCTTGTAGAACAGTGTAAAACAGTCAGTGTACAGCTTGTATAACAGTGTAAAGCAGTCAGTGTATAGCTTGTACAACAATGTAAAGTTGTCAGTGTACAGCTTGTATAACAGTGTAGTCAGTGAACAGCTTGTAGAACAGTGTAAAGTAGTCAGTGTACAGCTTGTAGAACAGTGTAGTCAGTGTACAACTTGTAGAACAGTGTAGTCAGTGTACAGCTTGTAGAACAGTGTAAAGAAATCAGTGTACAGCTTGTAGAACAGTGTAATGTAGTCAGTGTACAGTATGTAGAAAAGTGTAAAGTAGTCAGTGTACAGCTCGTAGAACAGTGTAAAGTAGTCAGTGTACAGTTTGTAGAACAGTGTAAAGAAATCAGTGTACAGTTTGTACCACAGTTTACAGTAGTCAGTGTACAGTTTGTAGAACGGTGTCAAGTAGTCAGTCTACAGCTTGTATAACAGTGTAAAGTAGTCAGTGTACAGCTTGTAGAACAGTGTAAAGTAGTCAGTGTACAGCTTGTAGAACATTTTAAAGTAGTCAGTGTACAGTTTGTAGAACAGTGTAAAGTAGTCAGTGTACTGTTGGTATATCAGTCTACAGTAGTCACTGTACAGCTTGTAGAACAGTGTAAAGTAGTCAGTGTACAGCTTGTATAACAGTGTAAAGTAGTCAGTGTACAGCTTGTAGACCAGTATACAGTAGTCAGTGTACAGCTTGTATAACAGTGTAAAGTAGTCAGTGTACAGCTTGTAGAACAGCGTAAAGTAGTCAGTGTACAGCTTGTATAACAGTATAAAGAAGTCAGTGTACAGCTTGTAGAACAGTGTAAATTAGTCAGTGTACAGCTTGTAGAACAGTGTAAAGTAGTCATTGTACAGCTTGTAGAACATTTTAAAGTAGTCAGTGTACAGCTTGTAGAACAGTGTAAAGTAGTCAGTGTACAGCTTGCATAACAATGTAAAGTAGTCAATGTACAGGTTGTATAACAGTGTATAGTAGTCAGTTTAAATCTTGTATAACAGTGTAAAGTAGTCAGTGTACAGCTTGTAGAACAGTGTAGTCAGTGTACAGCTTGTAGAACAGTGTAAAGTAGTCATTGTACAGCTTGTAGAACAGTGTAAAGTAGTCATTGTACAGCTTGTATAACAATGTTAAGTAGTCAGTGTACAGTTTGTAGAACAGTGTAAAGTAGTCAGTGTACAGCCTGTAGAACAGTGTAAAGTAGTCAGTGTACAGCTTGTATAACAGTTTGAAGTAGTCAGTGTACAGCTTGTATAACAGTGTAGTCAGTGTACAGTTTGTATAACAGTGTAAAGTAGTCAGTGTACAGCTTGTATAACAGTGTAAAGTAGTCAGTGTACAGCTTGCAGAACAGTGTAAATTAGTCAGTGTACGGCTTGTAGAACAGTGTAAAGTAGTCATTGTACAGCTTGTAGAACATTTTAAAGTAGTCAGTGTACAGCTTGTAGAACAGTGTAAAGTAGTCAGTGAACAGCTTGTATAACAATGTAAAGTAGTCAGTGTACAGCTTGTAGAACAGTGTAAAACAGTCAGTGTACAGCTTGTATAACAGTGTAAAGCAGTCAGTGTATAGCTTGTACAACAATGTAAAGTTGTCAGTGTACAGGTTGTATAACAGTGTAGTCAGTGAACAGCTTGTAGAACAGTGTAAAGTAGTCAGTGTACAACTTGTAGAACAGTGTAGTCAGTGTACAACTTGTAGAACAGTGTAGTCAGTGTACAGCTTGTAGAACAGTGTAAAGAAATCAGTGTACAGCTTGTAGAACAGTGTAAATTAGTCAGTGTACAGCTTGTAGAACAGTGTAAAGTAGTCAGTGTACAGTTTGTAGAACAGTGTAAAGAAATCAGTGTACAGTTTGTACCACAGTTTACAGTAGTCAGTGTACAGTTTGTAGAACGGTGTCAAGTAGTCAGTCTACAGCTTGTATAACAGTGTAAAGTAGTCAGTGTACAGCTTGTAGACCAGTATACAGTAGTCAGTGTACAGCTTGTATAACAGTGTAAAGTAGTCAGTGTACAGCTTGTAGAACAGCGTAAAGTAGTCAGTGTACAGCTTGTATAACAGTATAAAGAAGTCAGTGTACAGCTTGTATAACAGTGTAAAGTAGTCAGTGTACAGCTTGTAGAACAGTGTAAAGTAGTCAGTGTACAGCTTGTATAACAGTATAAAGAAGTCAGTGTACAGCTTGTAGAACAGTGTAAAGTAGTCAGTGTACAGCTTGTAGAACAGTGTATAGTAGTCAGTGTACAGCTTGTAGAACAGTGTAAAGTAGTCAGTGTACAGCTTTTAGAACAGTGTAGTCAGTGTACAGCTTGTATAACAGTGTAAAGTATTCAGTGTACAGCTTGTAGAACAGTGTACAGTAGTCAGTGTACAATTTGTAGAACAGTGTAAAGTAGTCAGTGTACAGTTTGTATAACAATCTAAAGTAGTCAGTGTACAGCTTGTATAACAGTGTAAAGTAGTCAGTGTACAGTTTGTAGAATAGTGTAAAGTAGTCAGTGTACAGCTTGTAGAACAGTGTAAAGTAGTCAGTGTACAGCTTGTATAACAGTGTAAAGTATTCAGTGTACAGCTTGTAGAACAGTGTACAGTAGTCAGTGTACAATTTGTAGAACAGTGTAAAGTAGTCAGTGTACAGTTTGTATAACAATCTAAAGTAGTCAGTGTACAGCTTGTAGAATTGTGAAAAAGTAGTCATTGTACAGCTTGTAGAACATTTTAAAGTAGTCAGTGTACAGCTTGTAGAACAGTCTAAAGTAGTCAGTGTACAGCTTGTATAACAATGTAAAGTAGTCAGTGTACAGCTTGTATAACAGTGTAAAGTAGTCAGTGTACAGTATGTAGAATAGTGTAAAGTAGTCATTGTCCAGCTTGTAGAACATTTTAAAGTAGTCAGTGTACAGCTTGTATAACAATGTAAAGTAGTCAGTGTACAGCTTGTATAACAGTGTAAAGTAGTCAGTGTACGGCTTGTAGAATTGTGTAAAGTAGTCATTGTACAGCTTGTAGAACATTTTAAAGTAGTCAGTGTACAGCTTGTATAACAGTCTAAAGTAGTCAGTGTACAGCTTGTATAACAGTGTAAAGTAGTCAGTGTACAGCTTGTACAACAGTGTAAAGTAGTCAGTGTACAGCTTGAAGAACAGTGTAATGTAGTCAGTGTACAGTATGTAGAAAAGTGTAAAGTAGTCAGTGTACAGCTCGTAGAACAGTGTAAAGTAGTCAGTGTACAGTTTGTAGAACAGTGTAAAGAAATCAGTGTACAGTTTGTACCACAGTTTACAGTAGTCAGTGTACAGTTTGTTAGTACGGTCTTGTCAGTAGTCAGTCTACAGCTGATAACAGTGTTAAATTAGTCCGTGTACAGCTTGTATAATATTGTAAAGTAGTCAGTTGTACTTTGCTTTTTAGAACAGTGTAGTCTGTGTACCGAGTGTAGAAAAACAGTGTAAAGTAGTCAGTGTACAGTTTGTATAACAATCTAAGTAGTCAGTGTTTAGCTTGTATAACAGTGTAAGTAGTCAGAGTACAGCTTGTATAATAGTGTAAATTAGTCAGTGTACAGTTTGTAGAACTGAGTGTAAGTAGTCAGTGTTACAGCTTGTAGAACAGTGTAAAGTAGTCAGTGTACAGCTTGTAGAACAAGTGTAGTCAGTGTACTACTTGTTAGAACAGTGTAGTCAGGTGTACAGCTTGTAGAACAGTGTAAAGAAATCAGTGTACAGCTTGTAGAACAGTGTAATGTAGTCAGTGTAAAGTATGTAGAAAAGTGTAAAGTAGTCAGTGTACAGCTCGTAGAACAGTGTAAAGTAGTCAGTGTACAGCTTGTATAACAGTGTAAAGTAGTCAGTGTACAGCTTGTAGACCAGTATACAGTAGTCAGTGTACAGTTTGTAGAACAGTGTAAAGTAGTCAGTGTACACGTTCTGTATAACAATGCTACAGTAGTCAAGTGTACAGCTTGTATACAGTGTATAGTTGTCAGTGTACAGCTCTTGTATAACAATGTAAAGTATTCCAGTGTACAGTTTGTAGAAACAGTGTAAAGTAGTCATTGTACAGCTTGTAAAACAGTGTAAAGTAGTCAGTGATACAGTTTGTAGTACAGTGTAAAGTAGTCAGTGTTCAGTTTGTATACACATGTAAAGTAGTCAGTGTACAGTTTGTAGAACAGTGTAATAGTAGTAGTGTACAGCCTTGTATAACAGTGTTAAAGTAGTCAGTGTACAGCTTGTAGAACAGTGTAAAGTAGTCCTTGTCACAGCTTGTAGAACAGTGTAAGTAGTCATTTTACAGCTTGTTTAACATGTAAAGTAGTCAGTTGTCGAGTTTGTAGAACAGTGTAAAGTAGGTCCGTGTAAGCCTGTTGAACTGTGTAAAGTAGTCAGTGTACAGCTTCGTAGATAGAGTGTGTAGTAGTCCAGTGTACAGCTAGTATAACAGTTTGAAAGTAGTCGTGTACGCTTGTATAACAGTGTAAAGTAGTCGTGTACAGCTTAGTATAACAGTGTAAAGTAGTCAGTGTACGCTCTGCAGAACAGTGAAATTAGTCAGTGTACGGCTTGTAGAACAGTGTAAGTAGTCATTGTTACAGCTTGTAGAAAAACATTTTAAGTAGTCAGTGTACAGCTTGAAGAAACCAGTGTAAAAGTAGTCAGTGAACAGCTTGTTTAACAATGTAAAAGTAGTCAAGTGTACAGCTTGTCAGATACAGTGTTAAAACAGTCAGTGTACAGGCTTGTAGAACAGTGTTAAGCAGTCATTGTATAGCTTGTACAACAATGTTTAAGATGGTCAGATACTGCTTGTATAAAGCAGTGTAGTCAGTGAAACAGCTTGTCAGAAAGTTGTAAAGTACCGTCCTATGTACAATTGTAGAACCAGTGTAGTCAGTGTACAAATTGTATGAACAGTTGTCGTCAGTGTACAGCTTGTAGAAACAGTGTAAGAATTCAGTGTACAGCTTGTAGAAAGTGTAATGTAGTCAGTGTACAGTATGTAGACTAAAGTGTAAAAGTAGTCATGTGTACAGCTGCTGAGAACATTGTAAAGTAGTTCAGTGGTCAGTTTGTAGAAACAGTGTAAAGAAAATCAGTGTACAGTTTGTTCCCACAGTTTTACAGTAGTCAGTGTACAGTTTGTAGAACGGTGCTCATGTCAGTTACAGCTTGTATAACAGTGTAGTAGTCAGTGTACAGCTCTGTATAATAGTGTAAGTAGTCAGTGTACAGCTTTTAGAACAGTGTAGTCAGTGTACAGCTTGTAGAAACAGGCTAACAGTAGTCACGTGTACATTTGTATAACAATTAAAGTAGGTCAGTGTTCAGCTTGTATAACAGTGTTAAAGTAGTCCCAAGGGGAATGTGTACAGCTTGTAGAACAGTGTAATGTAGTATTTTACGCTTGTTTAACAATGGTAAGTAGTCAGTGCAACAGTTTGTAGAACAGTGTAAGTAGTCATGTACAGCCTGTGAACCGTGTTAAAGTAGTCAGTTAGTTACAGCTTGTAGAAGTGTGTAAGTAGTCAGTGTACCAGCTTGTATAAACAGTTTGAGATAGTCAGTGTACAGCTTGTATAAACAGTGTAAGTATTCAGTGTACAGCTTGTATTACAGTTGTAAAGTAGTAGTCAGTGTAAGCTTGTAGAACAATTTTAAAGTAGTCAGTGTACCAGCTTGAAGAACTGGTAAAGTAGTCAGCGAACAGCTTGTATAACAATGTAAAGTAAGTTCTGTGTACAGCTTGTAGACAGTGTAAACAGGCAGTGTACTGCCTTGTATAACAGTGGCATAAGCAGTCATTGTATAGCTTGTACTAACAATGTAAAGTTGGTCAGCTATACAGCTTGTATAACAGTGTTGTCAGGTGAACGCTTGTTGAACAGTGTAAAGTAGTCAGTGTACAATTGTAGAACAGTGTGTAGTCAGTGTACTGTACAACTTGTAGAACAGTGTAGTCAGTGTACAGGTTTTGTAGAACAGTGTATAGTAGTCAGTGTACAGCTTGTAGAACAGTGTAAAGTATTCAGTTGTACAGTTGTAGAACAGTTGTAGTCAGTGTACAACTTGTAGAAACAGTGGTATTAGTCTGTTGTACAGCTTGTAGAACAGTGTAAAGAAATCAGTGTACAGCTGTAGAACAGTGTAATGTAGTCATGTAAAGTATGTAGAAAAGTTGTAAAGTAGTCAGTGGACAGCTCGTTGTAGAAACTGTGTAATGTAGTCAGTGTTCTGTCTTGTCTTAACAGTGTTAAAGTAGTCCAGTGTACAGCTTGTAGACCAGTATACAGTAGTTCAGTGTACAGTTTCGTAGAACTGTGTAATGTGAGTCAGTGTACTGCTTTGTATAAAATCTACTCAGTATTCAGTGTACAGCTTGTATAACAGTTGTATTAGTAGGTCCAGTGTTACAGCTTGTATAACAATGTAAAGTAGTCAGTGTTCAGTTTGTAGAACCGTGTAAAGTAATGTTCATTCGTCAGCTTGTATAAACAGTGTAAAGTAGTCAGTGTACAGTTTGATAGAACAGTGTAAAGTAGTCAGTGTTACAGTTGTATAACCAATGTAAAGTAGTCAGTGTACCCCACAGTTTGTAGAACAGTGTAAAGTAGTCAGTGTACAGCTTGTATATAACAGTGTATAATGTAGTCAGTGTACAGCTTGGAAGAACAGTGTAAAAGTTAGTCATTGTACAGCTTGTAGACAGGTAAAGTAGTCATTTTTCAGCTTGTATAAACATGTTTATGTGTCAGGTGTACAGTTTTGTGAAAACAGGTGTTGTAAAAGTAGTCAGTGTACAGCTTGTATAACAGTGTAAAGTAGTCAGTGTACAGCTTGCAGAACAGTGTGTAGTAGTCAGTGTACAGCTTGTATAACAGTTTGAAGTAGACAGTGTACAGCTTGTATAACAGTGTAAAGTAGTCAGTGTACAGCTTGTATAACAGTGTAAAGTAAGTCAGTGTACAGCTTGCAGAACAGTGTAACTTAGTCAGTGTACGGCCTTGTAGAACAGTGTAAAGTTGTCATTGTACAGCTTGTAATCATTGTAAAGTAGTCAGTGTACAGCTTGAAGAACAGTGTAAAGTTAGTCAGTGAACAGCTTGTATAAACAATGGTAAAGTCTAGTCAGTGTACAGCTTGTAGAACAGTGATAAAAACAGTCAGTGTACTCGCTTGTATAACCGTGTAAACAGTCATTGTATAGCTTGTACAACAATGTAAAGTGGACAGTATACAGCTTGTATAAACAGTGTCGTCAGTGAACTGCTTGTAGAACAGTGTAAAGGAGTCAGTGTACAACTTGTTGAACAGTGTAGTCAGTGTACAATCTTGTAGAAACAGTGTGAGTCAGTGTACAGCTTGTAGAACTGTGTAAAGAAATCAGTGTACAGCTCCGTGTTAGAACAGGTGTAATGTAGTCAAGGTGTACAGGTATGTAGAAAAGTGTAAAGTAGTCAGTGTACAGCTCGTAGAACTTTGGAAAGTAGTCAGTTGGACAGTTTGTGAACAGTGTAAAGAATCAGTGTACAGTTTGTTCCACAGTTTACAGTAGTCAGTGTACAGTTTGTAGAAAACGGTGTCAAGTAGTCAGTCTACAGCTTGTATAACAGTGTATAGTACGGACAGTGGACAGCTTGTAGAATAGTGTAAAGTAGTCAGTTGTACAGCTTTTAGAACAGTGTAGTCAGTGGTACAGCTTGTAGAACCGTGTAAAGTGGCAGTGTACGGTTTGTATAACAATCTAAAGTAGTCAGGTGTACAGCTTGTTATAACAGAGTGTAAGTCAGTCAGTGTACAGCTTGTATAAATAGTGTAATTTTGTTAGTGTACAGTTTGTAGAAACAGTGTAAAGTAGTCCGTGTACAGCTTGTAGAACGTGTAAAGTAGATCCTGTGTACTGCTTGTAGAAGAACAGTGTAGTCACGTGTACAACTTGTTGAACAGTTGTAGTCAGTGTACAGCTTGTTAGAACAGTGTAAAGAAATCAGTGTACAGCTTGTAGAACTGTGTACTGTAGTCAGTGTAAAGTTTGTAGAAAAGTGTAAAGTAGTCAGTGTACTGCTCGTAGACCAGTGTAAAGTAAGGTCAGTGTAAGCTTGTATAAACAGTGTAAAAGTAGTTCAGTGTACAGCTTGTAGACCAGTATTCAGTCAGTAAGTGTACTCGTTTGTAGAACCGTGTAAAGTAGTTAGTCAGTGTACAGTTTGTATAACAATCTACTATAGCAGTGTACAGCTTGTATAACGTGTATATAGTCCAGTGTACACGCTTTGTTATAACATGTACAAGTAGTCAGTGTACAGTTTGTATAGATACATGTGTAAAGTTGACATTGTACGCTTGTATACATGGTGTAAAGTAGTAAGTGATACAGTTTGTAGAACAGTGTAATGTAGTCAGTGTAACCGTTTTGGTATAACAATGTAAAGTAGTCAGTGTACAGTTTGTTGACAGTGTAATAGTAGTCAGTGTACAGCTTGTATTAACAGTGGTAAAGTAGTCAGTGTAAAGCTTGTAGAAACAGTGAAATTAGTCATTGTACAGCTTGTAGAACAGTGTAAAGTAGTCCATTTTACAGCTTGTTTAAACCAATGTTAAGTAGTCAGTGTTACAGTTTGTAGAACAGTGTAAAGTAGTCAGTGTACAGCCTGTAGAACAGTGTAAAGTAGTCAGTGTACAGCTTGTAGAAGTGTGTAGTAGTCAGTGTACAGCTTGTATAACAGTTTGAAGTAGTCAGTGTACAGCTTGTATAACAGTGTAAAGTAGTCAGTGTACAGCTTGTTTAAACAGTGTAAGTAGTCAGTGTACAGCTTGCAGAATCAGTGTAATCTAGTAGTGGTACGGATTGTTAGAACAGTGTAAGTAGTCATGTATACAGCTTGTAGAACATTTTTAAAGTAGACAGTGTACAGCTTGAAGGAACAGTGAAAGTAGTCAGAGAACAGCTTGTATAAACATGTAAAGTAGTCAGTGTACAGCTTGTAGAACAGTGTTAAAATACAGGTCAGTGTTCTGCTTGTATAACTGAGTTAAAGCAGTCCATTGTTATATAGCTTGTACAACAACTGTAAAGTTGTCTGTATACAGCTTGTATAACAGTGTAGTCAGTGGAACAGCTTGTTGAACAGTGTAAATTAGTCAGTGTACAAACTTGTTGAACAGCTGTGTAGTCAGTGTACAACTTGTAGAACAGTGTAGTCATGTGTACAGGCTTGTAGAACAGTGTAAAGAAATCTGTGTACAGCTTGTAGAAACAGTGTAATGTAGTCAGTGTACAGTATGTAGAAAGTGTTAAGTAGTACGTTGTAAGCTCGCCGAGATAGACACATGGTAAAGTCTTCTGTGGCAGTTTTGTAGAACAGTGTAAAGAAATCAGTGTATGTTTGGCTCTGGTGTGCGTTCCACAGTTTACAGTAGTCAGTGTAAGTTTGGTCGAACGGTGTCAAGTAGTCAGTCTACAGCTTCGTATAACAGTGTAAAGTAGTCAGTGTACAGCTTGTATATTAGTGTAAAGTAGTCAGTTGTACTGCGTTTTAGAACAGTGTAGTCAGTGTAACAGATTGTAGAACAGTTGTAGAAGTAGTCAGTGTACAGTTTGCTATAAACAATCTTAAGTAGTCAGTGTACTGCTTGTAAACAGTGTAAGTAGTCAGTGTACAGAAAACTGCTGTATAATAGTTGTAAAATTAGTCACGCTGTACAGTTTGTAGCACAGTGTAAAGTAGTCAGTGTACTGCTTGTAGAACCAGTGTAAGAGTAGTCAGTGTACAGCCTTGTAGGTACAGTTGTAGTCAGTGTACAACTTGTAGAACAGTGTAGTCAGTGTACAGCTTGGAGAACAGTGTAAAGAAATCAGTGTACAGCTTGTAGAACAGTGTCAATGTAGGCAGTGTAAAGTATGTAGAAAAGTGGTAAAGTAGTCAGTGTACAGCTCGTGTTAGAAACAGTGTAAAGTAGTCAGTGTACAGCTTGTATAACAGTGTAAAGTAGTCCAGCATGTACTGCTTGTAGACTGTATACAGTAGTCAGTGTACAGTTTGTAGAGAACAGTGTAAGTGTCAGTGTACAGTTTGATAGAAACAATCTACAGTAGTAAGTTGTACAGCTTGTATAACAATGTATAGTAGCCAGTGTACAGCTTGTATATACAATGTAAAGTTAGTCAGTGTAAGTTTGTTGAACAGTGTAACAGTTAGTCTTTGTACAGCTTTGTATAACAGTTGTAAAGTAAGTCAGTGTTCAGTTTGTAGTAGAACAGTGTAAAAGTAGTCTGTTGTAACAGTTTGTATTACAATGTAAATAGTAGTCAGCAGTGTACAGGTTTGGAGAAACAGTGTAATGTAGTCAGTGTACAGCTTGTATAACAGTTGTAAAGTTGTCCAGTGTCACAGCCTTGTTGACAGTTGTAAAGTAGTCATTTTACAGCTTGTATAACAATGTTTAGTAGGCAGTGTACAGTTTGTAGATCCAGTGTAATGTAGTCAGTGTACAGCCTGTAAAACAGTGTAAAGTAGTCAGGTACTGCTAGTAGAAGTGTGTAAGTAGTCAGTGTACAGCTTGCTATAACCAGTTTGAAGTCTGTCTAGTGTACAGCTTGTTTAACAGTGTAAAGTAGGTCAGTGTACGCTTGTATAACAGTGTAAGTAGTCAGTGTACAGCCTTGGCAGAACAGTGTAAATTAGTCAGTGTTCGGCTTGTAGACCAGTGTATAGTTAGTCATTGTACTGCTTGTAGACCATTTTAAAAGTAGTCAGTGTACAGCTGAAGAACAGTGTAAAGTAGTCAGTGAACAGCTTGTATAACAATGTAAAGTAGTCAGTGTAGCAGCTTGTAGAACAGTGTAAACAACAGTCAGTGTTAGCTTGTATATCAGTGTAAAGCAGTCATTGTAATAGCTGTGTACAACAATGTAAAGTTGTTCAGTTTTACAGGCTTGTATAAAAAAAAAACAGTGTAGTCAGTGAACAGCTGTGTAGAACAGTGTAAAGTAGTCTGTGTACCAACTTTGTAGAACAGTTGCTAGTCTAGTGTTACAACTTGTAGACAGTGTAGTCAGTGTACTGCTTGTAGAACATTGTAAAGAAATCCAGTGTACAGCTTGTAGATCAGTGTAATGTATGTCAGTGTACTAGTATGTATGAAAAGTGTTAAAGTGAGTCAGTGTACAGCTGTAGAACATTGTTAAGTAGTCAGTGGACAGTTTGTAGAACAGTAGTAAAGAAATCTGTGTACTATGTTTGTTCACAGTTTTACATTAGTCAGCTGTACGTTTGTAGAACGGGTTGTTCAAGTAGGCAGTCTTCAGCTTGTATAAAAGTTGTAAGTAGTCGGTGTACAGCTTGTTCCAACGTCGTAAAGTAGCCCAGTGTACAGCTTATTAGAACAGATGTTTAGTGTTCAGGTGTACAGCTTGTATAACAGTATAAGTTGTAATTGTTACAGTTGTATAACAGTGTAAAGTAGTCAGTGTACAGTTTGTATAACAGGTTAAAGGCAGTCAGTGTACAGCTTGTAAGAACAGTGTATGTCGTCAGTGTACAGCTTGTTACAACGTGTAAAGTAGTCAGTGTACACAGCTTTTGTAGAACAGTGTAAAGTTGTCAGTGTACACTGCTTGTACGCTACAGTGTATGTAGTCTGTGCACAGAGTGTAGTGTAGATCAGTGTAAAGTAGTCAGTGTATAGCTTGTAGTACTTGTGTAATGTAGTCTGTGCACGCTTGTAGATGAACAGTGTAAATGCAGTTATTGTGTACAGCTTGTAGGAAACAGGTTTAAAGTAGTTAGTGTACAGCTTGTAGAACTGGTGTAAAGTAGTCAGTGCACTGTTGGTAGAAACCAGTGTAAAGTAGTCAGTGTTCAGCTTGTAGAAACAAGTGGATATAAGTAGTCAGTGTACTGTTTGTATACAGTGTTTAGTAGTCTAGTGTACAGTTTGTATATACACTGTAACATAGTCAGTGTATTGCTTGTAGAAACAGTGTCAAAAGTTATGTCAGTGTAGAGATCCGTAGAAAAATGTAAAAGAAGTCAGTGTACTGCTTGGTTAACAGTGTAAAGAAGTCAGTGTACCGTTTTTATAACAAGTGAAAGTAGAGGGGGCAGTGTACAGCTGTAGAACAGTGTAGTAAGTCAGTGTTCAGCTAGTAGAAACAGTGTAAAGAATTCAGTGTACAGCTTGTTGTAACAGGGATACAGTAGTCAGTGTACAGCTTGTAGAACAGTGTACCGTAGTCAGTTAGTTTGTAGAACGTAGTAAAGAAATCAGTGTCGTTGTGTAAACAGTGTACAGTAGTCAGGGTACGCTTGTAGAAACAGTGTACTGTAGTCAGGTGTAGTTTGTAGAACAGTGTAAAGTAGTCAGTGTACAGATTGTTTTAACAGTCTACAGTAGGTCAGGATTTAGCTTTGTATTAATTTGAAAAGTAGGTCTGTTATAAGCTTGTATAACAGTGGACAGTATTGTACAGCTTGTATAAAGTGCTAAAAGTAGTCAGTGTATAGCTTGTAGAACATGTGTAAAAGTAGTCAGGTGTCTGTTTGAAGAACAGTGTAAAGTAGGCATGTTGTACAGCTTGTAGAACAAATGTATAGTAGTCTGTGTATGTTTGTATAACAGTGTATAGTGAGTCAGTGTATAGTTAGTATAAACACTTGTATAAATAGCAGTGTTATAGATTGTAGAACAGTGTAAAGAGTCCTGTGTACAGCTCCGCTAGAAAACAGTGTTAAAGTACTGTCAGTGTACAGCTTTTATAACAGTGTAAAGAAGTCAGTGTACCCGTTTGTATAACAGTGTAAAGTAGCCAGTGTACAGCTTGTAGAACAGTGGTAAATGTCAGTGTACAGCTGTATAAACAGTGATCACGTAGTCTGTACAGCTTGTAGAACAGTGTTTAGTATTTCAGTGTACAGCTTGTAGAACTTGTAAAGTAGCTCATGTGTACAGCTTGTGATCAGTGTAAAGTATTCGGTGTAAAGCTTGTAGAACAGTGTAAAGTATTCAGTGTACAGCTTGTAGAAACAGTTTACAGTAGTCAGGGCTAGAGTTTGGTAGAACAGCGTTAAAGCAGTCTGATATACAGATTGTTATACAATCGTACAGTAGTCAGTGTACAGTTGATATAACAGGTTAAAGAAATCAGTGTAAGCTTGTGTAACAGGGTAACGTAGTCAGTGTTCTGCTTGTATAACAGGTACAGTTGTCAGTGTACAGCTTGTAGAACCCAGGGATTAGTATTCTGGGTACAGCTTGTAGAACTTTGTAAAGTAGTCAGTGTACAGCTTCGTAGCAAACAGTGTAAAGTAGTCGGTGTGTAAAGATTGTCGACAGTTGTTAAAGTATTCAGTGTCCAGCTTCTTGTAAGAACAGTGTACTAGTCAGTGTTATAGTTTGGAGAACAGCGTAAAAGCAGAGTCATGTGTACGAATTGTATAAACAATCTAAGTACGTCCAGTGTAAGTGTGTATAAAAACGTGTATTGAAAGTCAGTGTTCAGCTTGTATACGGTGTAAAGTTGTCAGTGTACAGTTTGTAGAACAGTGTAAAGTAGTCAGTGTACAGGTTGAAAACGTGTTAAAGTTGTCAGTGTACAGCTTATAGAACAATGTATAGTATTCATGTGTACAGCACTGCTATACCGTAATAAAATAGTCGGTGTACTGTTTGTAATAACAGTTTAAAGTAGTCAGTGCTACATTTGTATAACAGGTAAAGCAGTCAGTGTACAGCTTGTAAGAACAGTTTAAAGTAGTCAGTGTACAGCTAGTAGAACAGTGGTAAGTAGTCAGTTGTTACAGGCTTGTAGCAACAGTTTAAAGTTAGTCAGTGTACTGTATGTAGAACCAGTGTTAAAAGTAGTCATTGCTATAGCTTTTGTTAGGGGAAAAAATGTAAAGTAGTCAGGTGTACTGTTTCGTCGAACAGTGTAAAGTAGTCAGTGTACAGCTTCGAGAACAGTGTATAGTAGTCAGTGTACAGCTTGTCAGTACAATGTAAAGTAGTCACTGTACTATTTGTAGAACAGTGTAAAGTAGTCAGTGTACAGCTTGTAGAACAGTGTAAAGAAATCAGTGTACAGCTTGTGTAACAGTGTACAGTAGTCAGTGTACAGCTTGTAGAACAGTGTACAGTAGTCAGTGTAGTTTTGTTAGAAAACAGTGATGTAAGAAATCCAGTGTACAGCTTGTGTAACAGTGTACAGTAGCAGTGTAACGCTTTGTTAGAACAGTGTCAGTCATGTCAGTGTTAGTTTGTAGAACAGTGTAAAGTAGTCAGTGTACAGATTGTATAACAATCTACAGTAGTCAGTGTTTAGCTTGTATAACTTTGTAAAGTAGTCAGTTTACAGCTTGTATAACAGTGTACAGTATTGTACAGCTTGTATAACAGTGTAAAGTAGTCAGTGTATAGCTTGTAGAACAATGTAAAGTAGTCAGTGTACTGTTTGAAGAACAGTGTAAAGTAGTCAGTGTACAGCTTGTAGAACAATGTATAGTAGTCAGTGTACTGTTTGTATAACAGTGTATAGTAGTCAGTGTATAGTTTTGTTTAAACTGTAAAAGATAGTCAGTGTATAGCTTGTAGAACAGTGTAAAGAAAGTCAGTGTACAGCTCCGTTGAACAGTCTAAAGTAGGTCAGTGTTACAGCTTGTCATTAAGTGTGTAAAGAAGTCAGTGTACAGTTGGGTTTACAGTGTAATGTAGCCAGTCGCTACAGCTTCGTAGAACAGTGTAAAGTAGCTCCAGTGTACAGCTTGTTATAACAGTGTACGTAGTCAGTGTACAGCTTGGTAGAACAGTGTATAGTATTTCAGTGTACAGCTTGTAAAACTTTGTAATGTGTCAGTGTACGCCTTGTAGAACAGTGTAAGTAAGTCGGTGTAAAGCTTGTAGAACAGTGTAAAGTCTTCAGTGTACAGCTTGTATAACAGTTGTACAGTAGTCAGTGTACAGCTTGTAGTAACAGTGTATAGTATTCAGTGTCAGCTTGTAGAAACTTTGTAAAGTAGTCGTGTTACAGCTTGTAGAACAGTGTAAAGTAGTCGTGTAAAGTTGTAGAACAGCTTGTAAAGTATTCAGTGTAAGCTTGTAGATACAGTGTACTGTAGTCAGTGGATCAGGTTGTTAGAAAAGCCAGTTTAAAGCCAGTCAGTGTACAGTTTGTATACAACAATCTACAGTAGTCAGTGTACAGCTTGTATAACAGTTGTAAGGAATTCAGTGTACTGCTTGTGTAACAGTGTAAAGAGTAGTCAGTGTACTGCTTGTATAACAGTGTACAGTAGTCAGTGTTACAGCTTGTTTACAGTGTACAGTAGTCAGTGTAAGCTCTGTAGAACAGAGTTTAGTATTCAGTGTACAGCTTGTAGAACGTTCGTATTGTAGTCTGTGTACAGTTGTAGAACTGTCGTAAAGTGTCGGTGTAAGCTTTGTAGAACGTGTTAAGTATTCAGTGTACAGATTGTAGAACAGTTGTACAGTACGTCAGTGTATAGTTTGTACGTACAGCGTAAAGCTGTCAGGTGTACAGATTGTATAACAATCTACAGTAGTCAGTGTACAGCTTGTATAACGTGTATAGAAGTCAGTGTACAGCTTGTATAAAACAGTGTAAAGTTGTCAGTGTAACAGTTTGTAGAAACAGTGTTAAGTAGTCAGTGTACTGCTTTTGGACAAACAGTTGTATAATAGTAGTCAGTTTACAGATTATAGAACAATGTATAGTATTCAGTGTACAGCGTGTTTACACATGTATTATTAGTCAGTGTACCAGTTTGTATAACAGTTTTAAAAGTAGTCAGTGTAACAGTTTGTATAACAGTGTAAGCAGTCCAGTGTCCAGCTTGTAGAACTGTTTAAAGTGTCAGTGTACAGCTTGTCGAACAGGTGTAAAGTGTCAGTGTACAGCTAGTTGAAAAAGTTTATTAAAGTAGTCAGTTGTACTGTATGTAGAACAGTGTAAAGTAGTCAGTGTATAGCTTGGTGAAACGTGTAAAGTAGTCAGTGTCCAGCTTGGTAGAACAGTGTATAGTAGTCAGGGTACAGCTTGTTAGAACAATGTAAAGTAGTCATGTACTATTTGTAGAAACAGCTTGTAAGTAGCAGTGTACAGCTTGATAGAACAGTGTAAAGAATAATCAGTGTACAGCTTGTGTAACAGTGTTACAGTTGGCAGTGTAAGCTTGTAGAACAGTGTACAGTAGTCAGTGTAGTTTTGTAGAAACAGTGTAAGAAATCAGTGTACAGCTTGTGTAACCGTGTTACAGTTAGTCAGTTGTACAGCTTGTAGAACAGTGTACAGTAGTCAGTGGGTTTGTAGAACAGTGTAAAGTAGTCAGTGTCAGATTGTATATAACAATCTACAGTACGTCAGATGTTTAGCTTGTATATTATTTGTAAAGTAGTCAGTTTACAGGGGCCTTGTATAACAGTGTTTACAGTATTGTACTGTTGTATAACAGTGTAAAGATGTCAGTGTATTGCTTGGTAGAACAATGTAAATTAGTCAGTGTACTGTTTAAGACAGTGTTAAAGTAGTCAGTGTACAGCTTTGTAGATACAATGTTAGTTAGTCAGTGTAATGTTTGTTATACAGTGTATAGTAGTCAGTGTTTTAGTTTGTATAACACTGTTAAATAGTCAGTGTCTGCTGGTAGAACAGTGTAAGAAGTCAGTGTAAGCTCGTTAGAACAGTGTATTAAAGTAGGTCAGTGTACAGCTTGTATAAACAGTGTATAAGAAGGCGAGTGTTACTCAGTTTGTATAAAACAGTGTAAAGTAGCCAGTGTACAGCTTGTAGAACAGTGTAAAGTAGTCAGTGTTTAAAACAGCTTTTGTATAACAGTGTACAGTTGTCAGTGTACAGCTTGTGAGAACAGTGTCTTTAGTATTCAGTGTTACAGCTTGTAGAATTTGTAAAGTAAGTCAGTGTACTAGCTTGTAGAAACAGTGTAAAGTAGTCGGTGTAAAGCTTGTAGAACAGGTTTGTAACAGTATTCAGTGTACAGCTTGTAGAAACAGTGATAAGTAGGCAGTGTATAGTTTGTTAGAACAGGCGTAAAGCACGTCAGTGTACAGATTGTATAACTAATTCTACGTGTCAGTGTACAAGCGTGTATAACATGTGTAAGCAAATCTGTTGTTACAGCTTGTGTAACAGTGTAAAGTAGTCAGTGTACAGCTTGTATAAACGTGTACAGTAGTCAGTGTTACAGCTTGTAGAAACAGTGTATAGTTTCAGTGTAAGCTTGTAGAACTTGTAAAGTAGTCAGTGTACAGCTTGTAGAACAGTGTAAAGTAGTCGGTGTAAAGCTGGTAGGGAACAGGGTAAAAGTATTCAGTGACAGCTTTGTTGAACAGTTGTACAGTAGTCAGTGTATAGTTTGGTAGAACCGGTGCGTTAAGCAGTTCAGTGTTACAGATTGTTTAACAATCTACAGTAGTCAGTGTTACTGCTTGTATAACAGTGTTTGAAGTCAGATGTACAGCTTGTATAACAGTGTAAAGTAGTGTCAGGTTACAGTTTGTAGAACAGTGCTAAAGTAGTCAGTGTACAGCTTGTACAAACAGTTGTAAAGCTAGTCTGTGTACAGGTTATAGAACAAAGTATAGTTTCAGTGTACAGCTTGTATAACAGGTATAAAGTAGTCAGTGTACAGTTGTATAACAGTTTAACAGTAGTCGTGTTACAGTTGTATAAAGTGTTACTAAAGCAGTCAGTGTTACAGCCTTGTAGAACAGTGTAAAAGTAGTCAGTGTATAGCTTGTACAACAGTGTAAGTAGTCAGTGTACAGGCTTGTAGAACCGTTTAAAGTAGTCGATGTATGTATGTAGAACAGGTAACGTAGTCAGTGGTATAGCTGTGTACAAAAATGTAAGTAGTCAGGTTGTAATGTTTGTCGAACAGTGTAAAGTAGTCAGTGTACAGCTTGTAGAACAGTGGATAGTAGCAGTTGTACAGCTTGTAGAACAATGTAAAGGTAGTTCACTGCTGTACTATTTGTAGAAAAGTGTAAAGAGATCACGTTGTCCAGTTGTTAGAAACAGTGTAATAGTCATGCACAGCTTGTTGAAAAGACCCCCCCCCCCATCTACCCCTACCCCCCCCCCCCCCCTACCCTCTTTGTACAGCTTGGTATAACAGTGTATGTAGTCGGTGTATAGCTGGTAGAACAGTTGTAAAGTAGTCAGTGTACAGTTTGTAAAACAGGGGTAAGTTAGTCAGTGTACAGCTTGTACAACAGTGTAAATGTAGTCAGTGACACAGCTTGTAGATCAGTGTATAGAAGTCAGTGTACAGCTTGTATACAGTGTTAATGTTGTCAGTGTACAGTTGGTAGAACAGTGTAAAGTAGTCAGTGTACAGCTAGTACAACAGTGTAACGTAGCCAGTGTACAGCTTTATAGAACAGTGTATAGAGTCGTGTACAGCTTGTATAACAGTATAAAGTAGTCATTGTTACAGGCTTGATATACACCGTGTAAAGTAGTCAGTGTACAGTTTGTTAACAGTTGTAAAGACAGTCAGGTTACAGCTTGTAGAACGTATAAAGTAGTCAGTGTAACAGCTTGTAGAACAGCGTAAAGTGTTCAGTGTTTGTACAGCTTGTGAAACCAGTGTAAAGTAGTCAGTGTCTGTATGTGAGAATACAGCTGGTAAAGTAGTCAGTGTATTGGCTTTGTAGAAAAATTTAAGTAGGTCAGTGTACTGTTTGTTTGAACTGTGTAAAGAGTCAGTGTACAGCTGTATAACAGTGTATAGTCGTCAGTGTACAGCTTGTATAGCAGTGTAAAGTAGTCAGTGTAACTTGTAGAACAGTGTAAAGTAGTTCAGTGCTACATGCGTTTAGTACAGTGTAACAGTAGATCAGGCACGCTTGTCGATCAGTGTAAAGTAGTCTGTTGTATAGAATGTTGTACAGTGTAAAAGTATAGTCAGTGCACAGCTTGTTGAAATGTGTAAAGCAGTCAGGGTACAGATTGTAGAAACAAGTTTAAGTAGTTAGTGTACAGCTTTGTAGATCAGTGTAAGTAGTCCAGTGCACTGTCTGGTAGAACAGTGTAAAGTAGTCAGTGTACAGCTTGTAGAACAGTGTATATAGTCAGTGTACTGTTTGTATACAGTGAATAGTAGTCAGTGTACCAGTTTGTTATTTAACACGTAAAACTTAGTCTGTGTATAGCTTGTAGAACAGTGTAGAAGTAGTCAGTGTTACAGCTCGTTAGAAAAAATGTAAAGAAGTCAGTGTACTGCTTGTATAACAGTGTTGTTGATAAAGAAGTCAGTGTACAGTTTTTTATACAGTGTAAAGTAGCCAGTGTCCAGCTTGTTTAGAAACAGTTGTTAAAGTAGTCGTGTACAAGCTTGTAGTAGAATCAGTGTAAAGAAATCAGTGTACAGCTTGTGTAACAGTGTACAGTAGTCAGTGTACATCTTGTAGAACAGTGTACAGTAGTCAGTGTACAGTTTGTAGAACAGTGTAAAGTAGTCAGTGTACAGATTGTATAACAGTGTATAGTAGTCAGTGTACAGATTGTATAACAGTGTACAGTATTGTACAGCTTGTATAACAGTGTAAAGTAGTCAGTGTACTGCTTGTACAACAGTGTAAAGTAGTCAGTGTACAGCTTGTAGAAAAGTGTAAAGTAGTCAGTGTACAGCTTGTAGAACAGTGTAAAGAAATCAGTGTACAGCTTGTGTAACAGTGTAAAGTAGTCAGTGTACAGCTTGTATAACAGTGTACAGTAGTCTGTGTACAGTCAGTAGAACAGTGTATAGTATTCAGTGTACAGATTGTCGGAAATGTGTAAGTAGTCAGTGTAAGCTGTAGAACAGTGTAAGTAGCAGTGTACAGTTTGTAGAACAGTGTAAAGTATTCAGTGTACAGCTGTAGAAACAGTGTACAGTAGTCAGTGTACAGTTTGTAAACAAGTGTAAAGAAGGTCAGGGTACAGTATCTGTATTACCACATTCCTACAGTAGTCGTGTACAGACTTGTTATAACAGTGTATAGAAGTGCAGTGTACAGCTTTGTATAACAGTGTATAGTAGTCAGTGTATAGTTTGTATAACACTGTAAAATAGTCAGTGTAAAGCTTGTAGAACAGTGTATAGTATTCAGTGTACAGCTTGTATAACAGTATAAAGTAGTCAGTGTACAGTTTGTATAACAGTGTAAAGTAGTCAGTGTACAGCTTGTATAACAGTGTAAAGTAGTCAGTGTACAGCTTGTATAACAGTGTAAAGCAGTCAGTGTACAGCTTGTAGAACAGTTTAAAGTAGTCAGTGTACAGCTTGTAGAACAGTTTAAAGTAGTCAGTGTACAACTTGTAGAACAGTGTAGTCAGTGTACAACTTGTAGAACAGTGTAAAGTAGTCAGTGTATAGCTTGTAGAAAAATTTAAAGTAGTCAGTGTACTGTTTGTAGAACAGTGTAAAGTAGTCAGTGTACAGCTTGTAGAACAGTGTAAAGTAGTCAGTGTACAGCTTGTAGAACAGTGTATAGTAGTCAGTGTACAGCTTGTATAACAGTGTATAGTAATCAGTGTACAGTTTGTATAACAGTGTAAAGTAGTCAGTGTACAGCTCGTAGAAAAGTGTAAAGAAGTCAGTGTACAGCTTGTATAACAGTGTAAAGAAGTCAGTGTACAGTTTGTATAACAGTGTACAGTAGCCAGTGTACAGCTTGTAGAACAGTGTAAATTAGTCAGTGTACTGTATGTAAAACAGTGTAAAGTAGTCAGTGTACAGCTTGTAGAACAGTGTAAAGTATTCAGTGTACAGCTTGTAGAACAGTGTACAGTAGTCAGTGTACAGTTTGTAGAACAGTGTAAAGTAGTCAGTGTACAGTTTGTATAACAATCTACAGTAGTCAGTGTACAGCTTGTATAACAGTGTATAGTAGTCAGTGTACAGCTTGTATAACAATGTAAAGTAGTCAGTGTACAGTTTGTAGAACAGTGTAAAGTAGTCAGTGTACAGCTTGTATAACAGTGTAAAGTAGTCAGTGTACAGCTTATAGAACAGTGTATAGTATTCAGTGTACAGCTTGTATAACAGTATAAAGTAGTCAGTGTACCGTTTGAATAACAGTGTAAAGTAGTCAGTGTACAGTTTGTATAACAGTGTTAAGCAGTCAGTGTACAGCTTGTAGAACAGTTTAAAGTTGTCAGTGTACAGCTTGTAGAACAGTGTAAAGTAGTCAGTGTACAGCTTGTAGAACAGTTTAAAGTAGTCAGTGTACTGTATGTAGAACAGTGTAAAGTAGTCAGTGTATAGCTTGTAGAAAAATGTAAAGTAGTCAGTGTACTGTTTGTAGAACAGTGTAAAGTTGTCAGTGTACAGCTTGTATAACAGTGTAAAGTAGTCGGTGTACAGCTTGTAGAACATTGTAAAGTAGTCAGTGTACAGTTTGTAAAACAGGGTAAAGTAGTCAGTGTACAGCTTGTACAACAGTGTAAAGTAGTCAGTGCACAGCTTGTAGAACAGTGTATAGAAGTCAGTGTACAGCTTGTATAACAGTGTAAAGTTGTCAGTGTACAGTTTGTAGAACAGTGTAAAGTAGTCAGTGTACAGCTTGTACAACAGTGTAAAGTAGCCAGTGTACAGCTTATAGAACAGTGTATAGTGTTCAGTGTACAGCTTGTATAACAGTATAAAGTAGTCATTGTACAGCTTGTATAACAGTGTAAAGTAGTCAGTGTACAGTTTGTATAACAGTGTAAAGCAGTCAGTGTACAGCTTGTAGAACAGTGTACAGTAGTCAGTGTACAGTTTGTAGAACAGTGTAAAGTAGTCAGTGTACAGTTTGTATAACAATCTACAGTAGTCAGTGTACAGCTTGTATAACAGTGTATAGTAGTCAGTGTACAGCTTGTATAACAATGTAAAGTAGTCAGTGTACAGTTTGTAGAACAGTGTAAAGTAGTCAGTGTACAGCTTGTAGAACAGTGTAAAGTAGTCATTGTACAGCTTGTAGAACAGTGTAAAGTAGTCAGTGTACAGCTTGTATAACAGTGTAAAGTAGTCGGTGTACAGCTTGTAGAACATTGTAAAGTAGTCAGTGTACAGTTTGTAAAACAGGGTAAAGTAGTCAGTGTACAGCTTGTACAACAGTGTAAAGTAGTCAGTGTACAGCTTGTATAACAGTGTAAAGTTGTCAGTGTACAGTTTGTAGAACAGTGTAAAGTAGTCAGTGTACAGCTTGTACAACAGTGTAAAGTAGCCAGTGTACAGCTTATAGAACAGTGTATAGTGTTCAGTGTACAGCTTGTTGAACAGTATAAAGTAGTCAGTGTACAGCTTGTAGAACAGTGTAAAGTAGTCAGTGTACAGCTTGTAGAACAGTGTAAAGTAGTCAGTGTACTGTATGTAGAACAGTGTAAAGTAGTCAGTGTATAGCTTGTAGAAAAATGTAAAGTAGTCAGTGTACTGTTTGTAGAACAGTGTAAAGTAGTCAGTGTACAGCTTGTAGAACAGTGTATAGTAGTCAGTGTACAGCTTGTAGAACAGTGTATAGTAATCAGTGTACAGTTTGTATAACAGTGTAAAGTAATCAGTGTACAGCTCGTAGAAAAGTGTAAAGAAGTCAGTGTACAGCTTGTATAACAGTGTAAAGAAGTCAGTGTACAGTTTGTATAACAGTGTACAGTAGCCAGTGTACAGCTTGTAGAACAGTGTAAATTAGTCAGTGTACTGTATGTAGAACAGTGTAAAGTAATCAGTGTACAGCTTGTAGAACAGTGTAAAGTAGTCAGTGTACAGCTTGTAGAACAGTGTAAAGGAATCAGTGTACAGCTTGTGTAACAGTGTAAAGTAGTCAGTATACAGCTTGTATAACAGTGTACAGTAGTCAGTGTACAGCTTGTAGAACAGTGTACAGTAGTCAGTGTACAGTTTGTAGAACAGTGTAAAGTAGTCAGTGTACAGATTGTATAACAATCTACAGTAGTCAGTGTTCAGCTTGTATAACTGTGTAAAGTAGTCAGTTTACAGCGTGTATAACAGTGTACAGTATTGTACAGCTTGTATAACAGTGTAAAGTATTCAGTGTACAGCTTGTAGAAGACTGTAAAGTAGTCAGTGTACTGCTTGTACAACAGTGTAAAGTAGTCAGTGTATAGCTTGTAGAACAATGTAAAGTAGTCAGTGTACTGTTTGTAGAACAGTGTAAAGTAGTCAGTGTACAGCTTGTAGAACAGTGTATACTAATCAGTGTACTGTTTGTATAACAGTGTATAGTAGTCAGTGTATAGTTTGTATAACACTGTAAAATAGTCAGTGTATAGCTTGTAGAACAGTGTAAAGAAGTCAGTGTACAGCTCGTAGAACAGTGTAAAGAAGTCAGTGTACAGCTTGTATAACAGTGTAAAGAAGTCAGTGTACAGTTTGTATAACAGTGTAAAGTAGCCAGTGTACAGCTTGTATAACAGAGTAAAGAAGTCAGTGTACAGTTTTTATAACAGTGTAAAGTAGCCAGTGTACAGCTTGTAGAACAGTGTAAAGTAGTCAGTGTACAGTTTGTAGAACAGTGTAAAGTAGTCAGTGTACAGCTTGTACAACAGTGTAAAGTAGTCAGTGTACAGCTTATAGAACAGTGTATAGTATTCAGTGTACAGCTTGTATAACAGTATAAAGTAGTCAGTGTACAGTTTGTATAACAGTGTAAAGTAGTCAGTGTACAGTTTGTATAACAGTGTAAAGCAGTCAGTGTACAGCTTGTAGAACAGTTTAAAGTAGTCAGTGTACAGCTTGTAGAACAGTGTAAAGTAGTCAGTGCACAGCTTGTAGAACAGTGTAAAGCAGTCAGTGTACAGCTTGTAGAACAGTTTAAAGTAGTTAGTGTACAGCTTGTAGAACAGTGTAAAGTAGTCAGTGCACTGT
>CM038714.1:16690444-16736444 GCA_021613375.1 Megaleporinus macrocephalus | reverse complement strand
GAAGTGCAATACAAGAGCTTATGATTCAGTAGCAGTACTGGCACCCAGCGGATAACAATGAGCAGAAAGAAAGAAAAGAGTTGCTCGGTAAGTTGAAGTTTCACACATTCTGCTTCTCCTCGGCACCAGCTCCACCTCTCCACAGCGTGGCAGCGCGCAGGAGAGAGGTGAGATCAGGCAGCAGGCAGGCAGGTGAAGTGTCTGACTGGTGGGAAAGTGTAGAGAGCTGAGTAAAGCATCACCAAACACGCAGCACTGTGTACTTACGCACAACACGAAGTAAACTCAGGCCAGGCTGCTGACTGCTCGCGTTTGCATTCAATCAGCTCAGACCACTACTATGGTGAACGAGTCTCCAGTGTGAGGAAAAGTAGCCGCGAGTATTTGAACATTTTGTTCCCCACTGCAAGAGCAGGAACCCCCCAATCGCTCCTCTTACCTTCATCATGCAGCCTCTGCAGACAAAAAGTGAGGTTTCTCCTCCAGCTGGGCATGGTCAGTCCAAAATACGCGCAACTCGGACTTCAGAAACGATGGACGAT
This sequence comes from Megaleporinus macrocephalus, assembly GCA_021613375.1. Lineage (NCBI taxonomy): Eukaryota > Metazoa > Chordata > Actinopteri > Characiformes > Anostomidae > Megaleporinus > Megaleporinus macrocephalus. The sequence continues at coordinate 16,735,902 of CM038714.1, read as the reverse complement.
GATCTCGGAGCAGCTCTGACAGGGGGGTGGGCTCCTCTCGGCGTCAGCTCCGCAGCGTGGAGGTGAGTGCTGGAGAAATGTGGGTGGCTTTAAAGGAGAAAAGCGCGCCTCGATGTCCGAGCAGCGGTCCATCAGCAGGAGAGAGAGAGAGAGAGAAGCAGAGGAGAGGAGTGAGAGAGGAGAGTGAGAACTGCTGCTGCTGCTAACCGCTTCCACGCGGCGATGGAGACCCAATGACTCACTCGTTAATGTCACTGTGCTCGCCAAAGTGTGTTTAACTGCACCTCGTAGAGTCGCCCATAGTCCAATCAGCTCCACAGTTAAAGGGGAACTCCGCCGAATTTGCAAAACGTCTGCGTGCTTAGGTCATTGTGGTGTGAAAATAGTCTTATAGAGTGGTCGTTCGTGGAGTGCTCCGTCCTGACGAAACTCACCAAATCAGAATTGTTCACAGTGGTGGGTATAGGAACCAGGCGTCTGAACGCCTGCCTTACAGAAAGTCATTACATGAAATGATTGAAGCCCCTAATATGAAGTGGTTGTTATTTTTTAATAAAGAAAGTAATAGAATTAAAAATATTGAGGTGTCATAGTGACTAACTGGGTCATGTTGAGTGAATAAAAATGAAAGAAAAAAATTATTACCACGTAAACAGTCCTCAGCTCTTAGCTGAACCTCTCATTTCCAGAGGACCATCGAAAACAGTGTGTGTTGACCTTAAATATCGCTAAGGTGGGACATTCTGCCCACTTATGATTGGCTGGATCTAGTTCTCTTTTTCCTTATTGGCTAATACAGCTGTACAACTTCTGCTTTCATTCCCACTACAGCCACCATATGTCACCCTTTTATTTTGTAATACTAAAACCCTCTTTGTATAAGACTGTCACTCTGGAATTTTCCTTATTTTTGATAACTGAACCAGATGCTTGTTTGTGCTTGTCTTTGGATTGTTCTCAAGGCTGATGCTCTGTGATCATGAGCTAAGCTTCTTGTAGGAACAAATTAATATGGTGCTGTTGGTGTAGAGGAGGTACAGGACACAGTGCTTCAAGCGAATGCTCTTTTATTGAACACAGAAGCACAAGGAAACTGCCACCAGTGCTTCTGAACAGTCAGGATAGCAGACAGGTCACTTCTTACGATACAACCCATTATTGGTATAGTGTAAGGTGGGTAGCCAGGTGGGAAAATCAAACCCCAGCCTACAGCATGGAGGGCAGTAGTGTAACCCCCTACACTATGTCGACAGTAGATAGTAAACTCACACAAATCAGCCCACAGACCCTCACAGAATAGTTCACATGTTTGAGCTAAAAATAATGACTTATTTACGTGATTTAAAATCTCTTACTGCGAGTCTAGTGCTCCCGTCAGGGTCAATGGGTGAACAAGCCAGCAGTAGTTAACTGGTCAACTGTACTGGTGGCCTCTTAATCCTCACCCTGTCACCTTTGAGTTTGTGGTAACGACATTCTTGTCCAGTTTGCTGGGGATGCTGTCCCACCCCTAACACCATTGTCGCTTTGGGTGCATACTTGTAGAGCTTTAAGCAAATGCTCTTTTATTGAACACAGCAACAAGTGAGACCCATTGCCAGCTCTTCTGAATGTCTAGTAAGCTAAACCCACGCAAAATGCTCCTCAGCCCATCAGGCAATAGCACATTAGGCCAAAAGCTAATTAAATAAGGGCAAAATTTCTAAGGGGAAAAAACATTTTGTGGCCATCTAATAATATACTAAGATACATTGAGGCTGTTACTTAAGTTTAAGTTTCTTGTGGTCATGTCATAATATATTGAGGCCATTAATTAATATAGGGAGGTTATTGTTTCAATAAGGAACTTTCATTTTAGTGTTGAGGTTTTTAGCATGAAATATAACACATGTATGTTTACTGGTCATTTTCTATAGTAAATAAAATTATATGTCATATATTTGATATCCCTGTTTCCTGTGACCACCACTGTAAAGAAATCAGAGTCGTTCTGTTATTATAATGTACAACTTCCCTTTACAAACCGACTCCATGACATAACTGAATTTAAAGCATAAAGGAAGAGAAAAGTTGAAAAGATGTCAGTGAGTACAGACTGTGGTACTCACTGCATCATTTTGTATTTCAATGAGAGTCAGCATTTTGCATTCGGCCTACATCTGAAGAACTGAGCCCAGTTATCTCTCACTGAAATACTGTCAGATGTATTTTGTGCTATTTTCAATCAGAACAGGCCTGATATTGAACTATGTGGGAAACGTTTGCTATAGTGATGTGTGCCATTCACTCTGTTTGGTCCTACTTTGGTCAGTTGATGCCAAAGAATACAAATTAACATTTAAATGTTCTGGCGTTAGTACAGTATTCATTATGGAGGGACTTAAGAAGAAGCACATGACATGAGCAATAACAAGCTCCATCAGATGACGGACATCAAATGCTCCTACACTAATACACGTCTTCAGTTGTCACGGGGTCACCGAAAGTTTAAATTGAACTGGCGCAAAGGAGCAGACTTAGAAAACGCCCTGTGGCAGCTGGTGACATTGACTAGTTCTAAAGAGCGCACATTGCTCTCCATTATAGTGGACACATTGAATGGCAGTCATACAAAGGCGGGGGCAAAGATTGGCATGCATGTGCTGCTTTCACTCCATTTTCATAATACAGGACTGTTGCTCGAGGCATGTTCTGCAAAACCATGCTAAAGGCTTCATACTCAAAGGACGATCCGTAATGCACAAAATTCCACATGGTCATGAAATAGATTGTCATTAGAGATAAAACCAGGCAAGGCTGAGGCAAGGCACCTATGTTTCCAAAGGCCCTGTATTCATCTTCTTATAAGATACCTCATTATGATACATTAAGGGAATGATTAATGTCATTCATTTCATTAGCGTGATGATTAAAGGTCAGATATAGGGTGAAATAGGGTGACCAGACGTCCCTGTTTAAAGCAGCCCAGCTGGAGCTGTCCCAGGAAATGTCCCAATGAATTAAAAACACACGGGAATGTCCTACGAATCACCAGGCCGCAGAACAGTGTGGAAATGTCTCATGTTGGGCTTGTTTTGGCCAACATAGGTGGCTGCTGCTGTCCACTGACCATTTCTACCACGTGCTGGCCTTGTTTTAGAGAATACTGCTGCATAAAACCACACCAGGAGGCAAGTGCGTCCACAACATCACCACAAACGTCTTTTCAGGACACGAGGTAACCCAGGGGTTAAAAGCAGGGAGGGTTGAATTGGACTACCAGGTGATCTGATTTAGATGATTCAGATATGCCGTCTACTAGAATGTAGCTCTATGCCAGCTATGAATAGTGCATCAATATTTAAACTGCATCACCTTTCGGCTTCATATATGATGTATAGAATAGCATTCGACTCTCTCCAGAACCAGAGCTAGACCAAGTGAGTAACTAAAATTAGAGATGGACCGATCAGTGTTTTGGAGGCCGATTCCAATCGCCAATCACCTTTCAATGCGATCGTCCATTAGCCGATACCGATCAAGGGTGGGGCTATATGCAATTATTAGCACAAGCAAGTCATGAAACCTGGTTGAAACGTGGTTATCTAGAGCTATAAACTCAATCACTCTGACTGTGGTTCCTTTAGCTCTCTGGTTGTTGCTGCTGCTGTTCTGTTCGTACCGGTCAGATCTGGTCTGCACTGTGTTCTGGGTTGTTTGTTTTGTGCTAGCTGCACGTGCTAGTGATGTTTATTCTTCTTCTGTGACGACGCGCTGTTGATAGCTTAAAGAAAAACTCTGCAGATACCAACTTAGTTGTAAATGAATTTATTATACAAAAAAGTATAGCATCTTATCTGACATCCGACGTCCAATCTTCTGATGCCAGAGAGAGGCCTTCTCTTCCCCTGATCTGAAGACGCTCTGAAATGTGTTTGCCGAACCTCGTGTTTAAGTACCCCATTTACCATTCTGAGCCCCAAGACCTTTGGCCCAAATACATTCCCCATATGTGGTAGAAAAACAACGGCCCCAAGATTTTACTAATACAAGCCAGATGTTTCCCAGACCTACCATACATTAACCTCTGACCCTAAGTCTCTCTGCAAACATTCTCTTTGCACAGCAAAAGATGAACTTCGGATTTTGTATGCAGCTTAATACATATATATAATGTATGAATATAAAAATATATATGGAAAATTACACTACACTAGCTCTGCTGTTTGCTATTGTGTTGGTTCCCCCTACGAGACATGTTGATTTGACAAATTTTACAAACTGCCCTGGATGAGTCTGAGTCACATACGTGAACACCTTAAACTGTTCTTGCCAGGCCACTGCTTTAGTCAGTCTGTGAAAAATGAAAGGGTATGTGTTTACACCTAGCGTTTTAGATAGGAATTACAGGGACCTGGCTGGAGGGGGATTCGCAGAGGGGGTTTCAATGAATAGCTAGCTGGAAATACAAAAATTAGGCTTTTTTGTTTAACTCCATCAATCGGCTCTCGGGATCGGCTAAATTGGAGAAATATCGGCCGGTCACTGATCACATATTTTGATTAAAAATCAGCCGATACGATACATAGTCAATCGATCCTTCCATCTCTAATTAAAATAGACACAAATTAACCTTATGAATTATTAAATGAGCTCTGCTCTGATTGGCTGGTTCACAGTGAAACACTGTAATCACTATTTAATCAGATGACCTGGCTTATTTACATGGGGGTTCATTTGTGTCTATTTTGACTTTTGTGATTATCACAGGGTTTCACTGTAAACCAGCCAATCAGAGCAGAGCTTATTAAATTATTCATGAGCTCCCCAAAAAAAGGATAACAGTTTGTTTCGTTCTAGGACCAAATTCGCATACCTTCTATGCAGAGAACAATTAACAATGCTGAATAAATGCATTTATGGCACCTTTAATACGGGGATCTACTTGAAGGCATGAACTCAATTTTAGAAGTTATTTATTGAATGTATTCGCTCAGAATATGTATGTTTGTAAATATCTCATGTCCCTGTATGGATGTTTCTCTTATTTTGATGTTGAGGAAATATGTTTGAGGCAACATGAGAACATACAGCTATTTCCCATAAAAATGTAAATGAGGGAATATAGGACCCCGGGAATACAGGGCTGTAGATAAAATTACAGTGAGGGAACACGAGGAGCACTGGGCCTGTTTACTCCTCACATTAACATATCATGTTCGTAATAAACTTGACCGCATGAAAATCCAGGTGTAAACACCTCCAGGACGCATTGTGAGCAGATACTGATCAGAAGACTCAAGCCACATTGAGGACCACATTTAAAGGGAGCGCATTTCCATTATCCATATATTTATTTACATAAGTGGAAACATCTCTGTGGAGCACTCTGAGAGAATGAATAAGGAAACAAAGTGATGCTGACTTCAAGTCCTTCTCAGAAGTTCCGACTCACGACTCTGGGGGTTGTTGCAATCAGAACCGAGATGGTGTGCTGAAAGTCTTTGTTCATGTTTGTTTTTCTCTAATTATAGTCCTTTTATTTTGCATTACTGCAGCAAAATTGCAGAGCAGGAGATGTTTATCAGAGCAGAGTAACGTTTTTATCTAGTTGAAACAGAACTCGTGTTTATATTTGTAGTTCAGCGTGTGGATGATTTTAGGCTGCAGTTTTGAAGGGGAACTCCACTGGAGTTTTCAGAAATGTCTTTATAATTAAATGGTTAACACGTCACCCTTTGATGCTTCATCATTCTCTGTGGAAGGAGCCGCTCAGTATCCAGCAGGAGGAAGTCTGGATTATGGATGTGAATGTTTTGTGAATACTTTAAGGGGGAAATCCACCGATTCTCCTAAATTTCGGTATAATTAAATGGTTAGTATGTCAACAAAATTGTTTAGAGGGGTTTGGTGTGAAATGTGAAATGAGTCAGAATTGTTCACAGTGGTGGTGATACAAAATGTTCACCTCTAAAAGCACAGAGCTATTCTGTACATTTGTTAGGAATGTGTCTTAAAATTTGTTCAAAATTAAAATTGTTCAAAACGTGTTCAAAATATTCCTCAAAGTAAACTTTCTTTTAGTTTTCCCCATCATCAACATTACATATAAACACACAGAAGACGTGTGGGGTCACTGGTGGTTTTGCCTAGTATATAAAATGTCTATGTTTGTGATATGGTGACCTCTGTTTACCCAAGTTTATTTAGATGCAATCCAGAAGGTGCGTCCGAAATTGCCTACTTGCCTACTGCTCAGTAGTAAAGTAGGCGAGCACAGCTAGTATGTCCGAATACTCAGTAGACACAGAGTAGTATGAGTGGTCTGACGCCTTGCGTCACAGGATGCTGGCAATATGGTGGACGTAATACGTCTGAGTTTGTGTGGCTACTAAAACTCTCCTACCGAAACTACCTACTAGTCTGTCGCTCAAGCAGTACCTACCTAGTAGGTGATTTCAGACGCACCTAGAGTCTAACCAAGCTCATAGAGATTGTAAGGCCTTACTTGCACCTGGCTATATAACTGACCTGCTCGTAAAACCAGACGCAGCTGAAGTTTAAGGGTGATCGTGCATTCTCTGTTACTGCAACTAAACTTTGGAACAGACACTTTTTATAAAGCTTTCTTCCACGCTAGAAATTTTTGAGACAAAATTCGTCCTGGCTTTTAAATTTTCTTGGAAGTTACATATTGTGTTGTGTTTTATTACTTTTTTTATTTTCATTTAGTTTATATTTTTATATACTAACCCTAACCCTATACACATACACACACAAAGATCAGCCATAACATTAAAAGCACCTCCTTGTATCTACACACATTGTCCATGTTATCGGCTCCACTTACACATACAGGGCAAAGCAGTGCATCTGATTCTCTGGTCCCCACACAGGACCACCACAGAGCAGGTACTATTACGAAGGGGGATCATTTTCAGCACTGCAGTGACACTGACGTGCTGGTGTGCGTGGATCAGACAGACAGCAGTGCTGCTGTTTTTTTTTTTTTTTAAAGACCTCAGTGTCACTGCTGGACTGAGAATCGTCCACCAACCAAAACTATCCAGACAGCAGTGTCCTGTGGGCAGTGTCCTGTGACCACTGATGAAGAACTAGAGGAACACAAACTGTGCAGCAGCAGATGAGCTACTGTCTCTGACTTTACATCTACAAGGTGGACCAGCAAGTAGTAGGAGTGTCTAATAGAGTGGACAGTGAGTGGACACAGTGTTTAAACACTCCAGCAGCACTGCTATGTCTGATCCACTCACAGCCCAGCACACACTAACACACCACCACATCAGTGTCACTGCAATATATACAAAAACACAAGTATTTTAAAGTCAGAATCTTATTTTCTTATTTTATTGTGCAGCACACAATATTGGTTGCAACTAAATGTCTTTTGAATGCGCTACAGAAACAGTTGTTTGTCTTATTTGGTTAAAATGGTTAAGAAAGTTGTTGCAATCTCAGCGAATGAATTTTGGGATATTGCACTGGATCAAAATAACAACTCGGAAAATCAAGTTACCATTCAGTTATTTAGAAAAGTTTATTTCAGGGGCTCTGTACATGAACAGACTCAAGCCATCTGTAATCAGCCAGTCCACTTACGATAAGACCAGGTCCCGAACCTTCAGGTCATCAATATGCACGACAGACATCATCTTTTACCCATGTTTAGGATATCACCAACAAATCCTACTCATTAAACACAACCACAAAATCAATCAATCATAGTTTACTCATTAATACTTTTAATGAAAGTTTGAAGGATTGACAGGACAATGTTAAAGAAAAGTCTCTCAGGCTTTAGCAATCTCTGGAGGCGGTGGCCTTGTCTTCATGAGACAATCTTCGTTCTCCGCCATCTCACTGCTCGTTCTGCTGGCCGTCTGTGATTGAGGACATGGCCCCTTGGCCTTTGTTGACGTCGCTGATACAAGCCCACTGTCCATCCACGTACTCCTTCCAGAGGGTCACCTAGGAACAGAAGTCAATTTAGAGCATTAGGCGAAAGGTCTCATCTACAGGCCTACAAGCAACAACCTAACCTTCTAAAGCCGGTTTGCCTTTTTCAAAACATCCTCGATCCTAATGCTGCATTAAGAGTATGACTGAGCCTTTACGCTAAAGTGGCACACAAATTTTAGAACAAAGCAAACTTTGGGCATAATGCAAAATTCAATAGTATATTTGTTGTAAACTAAAGACATAAACATAGCTATTCCCTCTCATACTGTAGTTCAGGAGTAGTCTCTAGAGCGAGATTTTGGAGACCCCACTCTGAGAATGCACCTTGATGATGGGAGGAACATTTTTATATTTAATAAGAAAAACAACTTCAAGAGGTAGACACTTGAAATTAGAAATGCACCATGATAGCAGAATCATAATAGCATTAGCTGGAATTTCAAACCAATATCTAAAGACGGGACTGGTTGCACTACAGCAGCTATGATCAATCCTACAGCTACAAAAGCTACTACCATACAACAAAAGGTGACATGTTCATCACTCTGGATGATCAGCCGTTCTTAGTTAAGGCGAACGGTTTGGTTACACCACACCCAGTCATGGTTATTTTTCTTATGTAGCCCTACTGGAGCGACTCATTCATAAGACCAATGACAATAATGCGGCAGTCATTAGTTTTACCACAGACATTTGTCCTCAGTCCAGTATTCTCAGTTTAAAATGTGCAATGGTTGGATAATTAATTCGGAATTTGGGGCGCCGCACAGCAAAGCATCATATCCTGAAGTGTCTGTATAAAATGCCAACAAGGAGAGACAAAAAAAGCTAGACTCTGCTCTCTGCACTTGACTTTTCAAAAGGGGCGGGTTTGACAGTTTGGGGGCGGGACATGGGCCGAACACTATCGGTTGATGGCACCTGGTTTTGTGACTGAGCGCTCACTACAAACAGCCTCTCAAACTACAACAAACATGGTGGACGAGGAACCAACAGCTAAGGTAGATTAAAATTTTTGTTTATTTCAATTAATAATGATTTAATAGTCTTACCACATCTTATGAGCCAGTATTCACTCCAGTTTACTTTGATAAAGAAAATATTAACAACATACAGCATTTTGTAGTTTTGTTGTAGATAAATAATAAAAGGAAACTTTGTCAGTTATAATTTGTGTTTAGTTTGATTTTGTAAAAAATAAATAAATAATAATAAAAAAAAACTTGAGTCCAGAATTGTGAATTGCACTGCATCGTAAATACAGTGTATCATTACATCCCTACTGGTAATGTTAGCTAAGCTTACAGACCACTAGCCTGTTTACATGTTCTGTTTTCTCTGATCTCAATATGACTTTAATAGAATATGTAGTAATGGCAAAATGCTGGGTGGTGCACTGAAGAATTTAACTGTGCTCGGTGGGTGCCAGTGTGTGTACCTCCAACAAAAACAATGACTTTTGGACACACCATGTGGTGGCCTTTACAGAATGTAGCCATGCATCCCAAATAAAGACAAACATGTAAAATATAAGATATCAACATCAGGTCAGAATTCCCATGTTGGTGCATCCCTACTAACTGTTCAGCAGGGCTGATTAATGGCTAATGCAGAAAGAAGCCAAGTTGTTAGCCTAATGCTGAATATCTGTAAGCCTGCACATCAGTGGCTGCGCTAACAGTCAGGATTTCTGTATTTGCGATGGAGGACAAGATAAAACTGATCAGGCTGATATAACGCTGTGCTACAGAATTAACATATAAAATACACATAAGTAACATATTAAATGCTAGTTTTAAGGTCAGAATGTCCCTTGAGCAAACCACATTGAGATTCTTCTTTATTTGCATTTAGATGTTAATCATGCTAATAAGCAACTAAAAGCATTCAAGTTTAATAACATTAACCTTAGCGACATCAGTCCCGTAGCACAAAACAAGTTATTACAAAGTAAATGGCAGTTTCCTGTATTTCGGGAAGGAAAGATGCTCTGGCGGGTTTGTTTTGGAAGACTGGGTCTTTTTATTCAGTGCACTGTGCTTGAGTATTTAAAATGCAGCACCTTCTGTGAAAAAGGCCCAGGGGAAACACTGCCCACTGCAATGAAATAAATGAAGTAACACACTTATCTAGCCAAACTATTCACTTAAAAGCGCATTAGGAATGTTTTGATTTATTTCACTAGCAATCAATCCCATGTACTCATTGCAGATTATAAAACTGGAATATTTTTTTTGCCATTTAAAAAAATATATATACTCGCTAATGGTACGTTTGTCTCCGAATCCGGGGCTCCACAAAGTGCCTGAAATGTTGAATAATTGTATAAGAGGACTTCTCACTGGAAGTGCAAAGAGCTGTTTGAAAGTCTTCATCTAAATGAAGAACTGTCCGCAGAGTGCTTGTCCTGAGGCCTCCCTTGGCCCAGTTAAACCCCAGGTGAAATAAACGCAGTTATTAACCCCTGAACCCTTAAGTGTAAGTCAATTGATGTTTTTTTTTTTCTAAAGAGCTGTAGGCTTTGAGTAATCACAGCCATGTGATGCTTTTGCACTGCTTTCAAACACATTAATAACATCACATCCATCTTACTACTTTTGGAATCAGTGAACAAACAATATGTAAAATACTCTACACACACACACACACACACACACACACACACACACACACACACACACACACACACACACACACACACACACACACACATATATATATATATATATATATATATATATATATATATAAACCACCTCCTTGTATCTACACACACTCTTAGTTTTATCAGCTCCACTTACCATATAGGAGCACTTTGCAGTTCAAAAAGACTAGTCCATCTGATTCGCTGCGTACATTGTTTATTTCCTTTTACCCTGTTCTTTAATAGTCCGGACACCCACACAGGACCACGTGTTAGTATGTTGTGCTGGTGTAAGTGGATCCGTCACAGCACTGCTGCTGGAGTGTTTAATCACCTCAGTGTTACTGCTGGACTGAGAATCGTCCACCAACTATCCAGACAGCAATGTCCTGTGGGCGGCGTCCTGTGTCCACTGATGAAGAACTAGAGGAACACAAACGGTGCAGCAGCAGATGAGCTACTGTCTCTGACTCTACAAGGTGGACCAGCAAGTAGTAGGATTGTCTAATAGAGTGGACAGTGAGTGGACACAGTGTTTAAACTCTGATCCACTCACACCAGCACAACACACACTAACACACCACCACCACATCAGTGTCAGTGCAGTGCTGGAAATGATCCACCAACCAAACAATACCAGCTCTGTGGTGGTCCCTTGAGGGTGCTGACCATTAAAGAACAGGGTAATAAAATAGTCAGAAGAACAGATAGACTACAATCTGTAGTGTAGAGTGCAGAACTGATAAAATGCACCTGTATTATAAATATTATATATATATATATACCCCATAATTGATCTGTGGATAGAGTCTTGCACATAAAATAAAACATCAAAATGAATCACCATCTCCTAAATTCAAAGCAGCACTAAGTGAATGTATTTTCAACATCACACGCCATTACAGAGTGAATCTCTTCTTATTTGAACATTCTCTGATCCTCAGACATTAAAGCCTCAATAAATAAATCCAGGCACTCACCTTGTTGTCCCCTCCTGAGACTGCCAGGATGTTGCCGGTGATGGACCAGCTCACGTGCCAAACTACATCATTGAATTTGTGCAGAAGTTTAACAGTCCAAGTGTTTCCAGAGGGATCATCAGACGTCCAGATGAACACTCTACCATTCTGCAGAGAGAGATCTTCAGAGGTTAGTAATCGGTAAGGGAACAATCCATCACTCAACCTCAAACACAGTACAAAAGAAACCATGTTCAGTGTTTTCATAAGAGACTTATACAGTTATCAGTATGTATTAATGTTTATAAAGGCAAACAAACATACAAATATATTTATTATTCGTTTATTTTGTTCATTAAATATATTTGTTAGTGCTTACTGCTTTAGACACTTGAAACACAAAGCTGGGTGTGCACAGTTGTAATGGTTGAGGTGTTTTAGAGGCTTATAGTTTAGGACGTAGAAGTTTGTGGGCCATGCATGCGTTTTGTGCTTGACTGTTTAGCCAGATGGTTAAGCTACTAGTGCCCCACGTGAGGAAGGGAGCAGAGTTTAATCCCAGCGGCTAAAAGCATTCTAAAGTTTCTAACAGATTGGGCCGGGAATGTAATGACGTCTCTCCGGTGCTGCATGTATGAGTTAATTTGATGGGTTCTGTAATCACAGCTTTCAACAATGTATTCTTTGAAGAATCTAAGAAGATTGTTTTCAGTCGTGTGATTCCAAAAACAAGTGAAATTCAAATGTAGGGCAGAAAGTAAAAAGCAGAATGTAAGAACGAAATAAGAAAGTCAGGGCATTCATGCATTGAAATGCTTCTCCTCCCCAACTGAACAAAACAAATCAACTGTCTTACAATTTCTCGTTAGCAGTTGGGTTGAACTCAGTACCACGGTGCTTCACAATAACTAACCTTTGGTTTTCTTTTGATGAGCTGTGGATTAGCCTAGTATAATGAAGCTCCCTATGTAGAAACTCAATTCCTGCCCTCCACCTGCAGTTTATGGTGGTGTCTTTCACAAGGAACATATATTACAATGATTAAAAACTAAAAACACAGTATCAGGCATCCCTAACAACAATGTATTTATGAGACACCTGTCGCCCTGACACAGAGAAAAATATAATTACTCTTGAGATTTCTCACTGAGAACAACTTCTGGAATTACCTGAGAGCAGCTAGCGATTGTGCTGGTGGATAGGCCGATGGATGGAGCCCAGCCTACGTCTCTCACCCAATCACTGTGAGCTTCGAGCTTCTGGTCCTCCTTCCACTGGCCATCTTCTTCTCTGTGAAGAAAACATCAACATAAACATAAGGTTTTAACTAAACTGTTAATGTATATGTTATGAGTTACAGTGCCATTTTTCACATAACAGAAATCATGTCAATTAACTTTTGGGTCACAATACAATTTGAACGGGTCGAAATTGAAAATGTACTAAAGGGTCTGTATAACAGAAAATTTCTGGTTTCATTTTAAAGACGTTTGGCATAAAAAGTAAACATATATGTAAACTTTATATATATCTGTTTCTTTAGCCTACATCAGTTCAGCAACACCACTAAGGCCAATCAGAACAGAGACCAAATTAACAGGTAAGAAATCAATTCTGAATGTTTCTGGTACATAAAAGCTGAATGTTAAAAAGTAGTGTTGCAGCAATACTGATAGTGTATCTGTATTAGTGCCGATACTGGCATTTAAATCAGTATAAGTATCAGTGATGGGGAAACCAAAACTTATAACCAACAACAAAAGGCATCTTCTGAAGTGAGCATGCATACTAATAGACAAAACCTAACAAGTCATGGTGTGGGATGATAAGCAGCAGTAAAAGTGTTCGTGGGTAATTCTGTAACAGCAGTATTTTGAGAAAAAACATGCTAACAATTACCCAAATGCCCAAGTCAGGGCATTAGAGGGAGCCCCTGAGTCCCTCTAGTGTTATCTACAGTAAATTGTACATTAGAGCCCTCTGACTCCCTCTAGTGTTATCTACAGTAAATTGTACATTAGGGCCCTCTGACTCCCTCGAGTGTTATCGACAGTAAATTGCACATTAGAGCCCCCTGACTCCCTGTAGTGTAGTCTAAAGTAAATTGTACATTAGAGCCCTCTGACTCCCTCTAGTGTTATCTACAGTAAATTGTACATTAGAACCCTCTGATTCCCTCTAATGTTATCTACAGTAAATTGTACATTAGAGCCCTCTGACTCCCTCTAGTGTTATCTACAGTAAATTGTACATTAGAGCCCTCTGACTCCCTCTAGTGTTATCTACAGTAAATTGTACAATAGAGCCCTCTGACTCCTTCTAGTGTTATCTACAGTAAATTGTACATTAGAGCCCTCTGACTCCTTCTAGTGTTATCGTTTTCACTCACTTTGCAATCTTACTCACATACAATCTGAGGTAATGTTAGTCCAGACTGTTATTGAGGAAGTGGAAGGAAACACAGGACTGTTAATGTAATGATATACCCTAATTTAACATTAACATGGCACAGCAGCTAGCTAGCTAGCTAGGCCGTGCGTTTTTTGAGTGAAAACAAATCTGGTTTGGAATTCAGGTAATTGTTAGCGTGTTTTTCCTCAAAATACTGCTGTTACAAAATTACCCATAAACACTTTTACTGCGGCTTATCATCCCACATGACTTGTTTTGTCTCTGGGATCAATAAAGTGTAAATAAATAAAGGAGCAGTCGTGGGTTGGAGGTTAGGGAACCTGCCTTGTGACCGGAAGGTTGCCGACTGAAGTGTTTTGAGCAAGGCACCTAACCCCTGGCTGCTCCTGGGCACTGTGCTCACTGCCCCCTAGTGTGTCTGTTCACCAGTGTGTGTGTGTGTATATATGTGAGTGTATCACTGTACGGATGGATTAAATACAGAGATCTTGTATTTCCCTCTGGGATCAAGTATCTATCTATCTATCTATCATCTGTAAACTCTCCACTATAGCCGAGTCTGACTCCTAGAGATGTAATACTTACATGTAATACCCAAATATGTTGTTTAGTTTAGCTGTTTTTAACAAAAAGATATTTTTTATTTACTTAAGTTGCTAAACATGGTTCTAATAACTAATTACATAATAATAAATACGATATAGTAAACAAACTAACATCTGAAGCACCTAATATATATAATCCAGCAAATAACACAGCAAGAGCATAAACACTTTAATTCACAGTAACTTACTTCCACAACTTGACCAAGTTGTCGCAGCCTCCAGACACAAATCGCTTGACGTAGTTTGGTTTCTGCCCCGTTGGCTGATCTATAAGGCTGCCTGGAACAACAGCTGGTGCCCAACTCACTGCATTACAGCCAATCTGGCAGAAGAGGAAAAGAAAGGCTTTACTCACATAATCATTGTAATAGCTGGTTACCTTTATCACAGTACTTTATCTTTAGCTGCACGCAAACAAAGTCATCACACATACGAAAGAACAGGTTTAAATTCTATCTTTTCTGTCATAGCTGGACATCAGTTCTATTGCACTGGACAGTGTAACACAGCATTTTACTGTTATTAGTGCCAATCCAGAACTATTCATATGTCTGGTGGAGTTCTCTGGAGGTTGTGTTGTGGTGACATGATCTACAACACATTATTTTAATAGGAATCACTAAGCAGCAATAATGCTTAGAGTTTTACAGTTTACACTATGTTTGTGTTTATGTGATGAATCACAAACAGCAACTCTGGCTAGCTACTGTTATCTGACTCTAGTGGCAACACATTGGTGGCAATAGTGTAGCCAACCAAGAGTCTGTGCTCCTACTGGCTAGGGCTGGGCGATATGAGAAAAAAAATTATCACGATAATTTTTTTCATATCAGTAGATATCGATATACATCACGATATAAATCAAATCACTATTTCCTTTTTACTTTAAGTGAGATATGAAGATATCAAAATTATTATTTTTTTATTTTTAGACAAATGTACTATAGAACATTACACAACTGTATTAACCACACACACACACACACACACACACACACACACACACACATATATATATATATATATATATATATATATATATATAAATAAATGTGTGTGTGTGTGTGTGTTTAATGCAGTTGTGTCATGTTGTGTATATGGGGCAGTATTAGTATGGACACAGTGTTAAGCAGGCTGTTGCTGGCCCTTTAAGGGCTGAGGAAAGGACTTGTAGCGGTGAGTCGACTCTCTACCGGCTCAAATGGTGGATTAGTTTAGCGATTCTGTTTCCCTGCTGGGGTTTTTGGATTATAAAGTCAACTTTGCCTCAGCGTTCTCACTCGAACTCATACAGTATACATGTTTATGTTTATCGATTACGAAATTACGTCGATTAGCATAGCGTGCGTTGATGCGTTGCAAAGGTGGCTGCGTCTACTGAAAGCACGGATTTATCCGGAGCGCAAACTGCAGCTACAAACAATCTCTCGCCTACATCTAAAGCTGTGGGAGTGTTTTACACAGAAACACAACAGTGTGGTGCTCTGTCAGCTCTGCACAACACAACTGTACAGCTGCTACACACCAGCACTTGAAGCTCAAACACCGCGTAGCACTTTATCAACACAGCAGCAATATAGCACCTGTTTACTAGTTGTTCTTATCTTAGCTGATTATTTTAAGATTAACACGTATAACATGTTTCTTTCAGTAGTAGTAACGTTTTCTGTCTGCATTTTCTCTTATTTTATTCTCTCTGCTCGACTGTGGTGTCTGCAGTAACTTATTACTAGCGCGTGAGTTAAGCTGCCGCTACGTCTACACTCTGTGCTGTGTGCTTCAACCAAACACGAAGTGACTGGAACTGTAGTTCAGTCACCTGATTGGTTGGGGGCGGCACTATTCTCATTCTCATTGGCTGTTCGTGTTGTCTCTCAAAACACGGACGGAACTTAATTCTATCGACTTTCTATCGACTACGTCTTATCGTTCTATCGAGGAAATGTTATTTCGCAATAATTATCGTTATCGTTTTATCGACCAGCCCTACTACTGGCTATATCATATGGCTCTGTTTATTATGCTTGATGTCCCAGCAAAAAGGCTTAACAAATGCTGAACTGCACTGCACCGTTTGGTGGATAACTGCTATTAGATAAACACGTCTAAAGGTCAGTTTAGAGAAAAAACTGTCTTTTTAACTGCCTTTACAATGAATACCTACAGTGTGTGCATTGTTAATCTTCTTGATATCCCACTGCCCATCACCAGTGAAGGTCAGAATGGAAATAGCCCCATCAGAGCTTCCACAGGCCAGGATTAGGCCAAATTCATAGGGTCCCCAGCAAATGGAGTTCACTGTGGGAAACCAAATATGTAAAATTAAGGAACTGCAGCAACAATTTAAGGCCACAGAAGGCAGAAGACAATCAAAGACTACTAACAAACAAAAGGTACCTGAGGAGTTGTGGCCTGTGTACTTGTACATTTTATCCCATGTTCCGCTCTCTTCTTTCCAGATGGTGACTTTTCGGTCATATGAACACGAAGCCAGAATGTTGCCATATGTGGGATGTGCCCAGGCCACCTGCCACACCGGACCTTCATGTCTGCAGAGAACAAAAACAACACACTAATAAAAGACTGACTGTTGAATAGGCTTGTGTTGTGTGCACATTCACCCAGTGATTTTGCTGTGTTCTGTGAATTAAAAGGACCACTGATTCTGCACCTTAAGATTAATTTCTATCAGTCAGACGCTCTGCTAATTGACTAACTATGTCACCTCCTCTCTTACATTTAAACTTATTTATAAAACAAAACATATGAATATCACATGCCACGCATCCCTTTCGCCCACCCAACCACCCCCCGCCCGCCCGCCCGCCGCCCGCCCGCCCGCCCCTGTATGTATAGATTTACTAGGTTATGGAGTACAGGCTGCCTACCCCCTCAAGTCTGCCACAAGAATCTGTCCACCATTCTTTACATCAAAGATCTTCACGGAGCGATCAGAGGAGCAGGTTGCCAGTCTTGTGCCATAGTAGTCCATCTGGGCATCATGCTTTAAATGAAAGAAAAAGATCAAATGAAACAAATAGGAATCAGCTAAAAAAACTAAACTGCTTGGGTGTAGCGACAATCTTTTCCACATAACAATACTTACGATCATATCCTCATGTGAGGTATCCACTGTGGTAATGACGGACACCTGAAATGTAAGAACAATGTTAGGTAGTGTTACTGCACATTAGTGAGATGAGAATGCACTGAAAAGACCACAACCAGACTTTACCTTTAAGATGTTTTACCTAGTTATATTGGCAAAACAGACCAACTTGAAGTCTGTATTTAGTGCTGGGCACTATAGCATATATATCTGTATACAGTGATACTGATTATCAACATGAGTATTGATATACTAAAGACTATATGCATGAAAACAACTGTACACAGGACCTGGCAGCTAATTGTAATGGACATTTGATGGATGTTTCAGGTGATTGTTCTCTACATACATACATTTGTCATAGTCTTGCAATGCAAAACCACAATTTCACAATCCATTGTTAAACCCCTGGGCTATAATATTGTGCAATACTGTGTATAGTGTAAATGTCCCAGGGTCAGGATTCATTCCCTTCAATACTGAAAATCATGTCATACTGTACTATCTTTGGAAAATATTACAATATGTAATTGAATAAATCTCCTAGGACTAATGTTTGCTATATATTTATTCTTTCAGCAGATCTTCAAAACAGAGATTCATTCACAATGTCACAATGTTCAAAATTCATTCACAATGTTTTCGGAATGCACTATATGTCAGCAAATATATTTTCCTGAAACATAACAAATCTGAAAAGACAAGGCGGGCCACAAATGATTAATTATTAATATACTAGGACAACTATGAATATAATAAAATGAAACATATTTAACCATTTACACACTGTGATCGACTAAACCCAACTAAATAGAACTATTTGTTTTTATTCAAACAGGCAGCTAGTCAGGGTTAAGTACTGATGTTATAATCAATATGCTCACGAAAGCATATTGTGGCATATTTGATATAATTTATCACAATAAGGATAAAAACACTCGTACTGACTGCATTACTTAATAGTTAACCAGGTAGAAATGAGTGGCTAACCAAGATACAGGCAGCTAAACAAAACAGGTATAAACCAAAAATAGACTACACATTTAATGTGTCGTTCTATTTTAATGGAGAAAAGCTAAAGCTTTAATTTAATTTAAACACTTTCTTGCTAAAATCACTGAAAGTGTTATATCACCTCAAACTTCGTGGCTTCTGTTTGCTGTTAGCCACATTAGCGTTTTCTTCTGAAGCAGTTATTTTTCTAACTACAGGTGTTTGAATTCTCAGAATGAGTCAGCTGCCCAAGAGTGTAATATTTATCTAAAGAGTGATTAATAACTAATTTACTAAAGAACTGACTAACATTAATTGTCAGCGCTCAGAAGCCGGGAGCTGTATGCTAGTTAGCTAACTGGCTAACTGTCAGTCATTCGAAAGCAACTACTTTAATCTTAAATACAGACAGGAGTCAAATACAGCCGCTCGGACGTCCAGTGATCAGTTCTGTGGTACTTACCATTCTGAATATTAAACTTGTTCCACCAAATTCAGTGA
Source organism: Megaleporinus macrocephalus (assembly GCA_021613375.1). Classification (NCBI taxonomy): domain Eukaryota; kingdom Metazoa; phylum Chordata; class Actinopteri; order Characiformes; family Anostomidae; genus Megaleporinus; species Megaleporinus macrocephalus. The sequence goes on along the minus strand of CM038714.1, from coordinate 16,716,720 downwards.
AGAAACACTTTTAATGTAAGAGATTACAGAAAGTACAGGCTGCGTTCTCTACGTGGCAGCGCGACCACCCGCCTAAATATCCCGGACGAGCAAGAAGACACGAAAAATAGTTCCGCCCGCCGTGCAAGGCAGTATAGTGGGTTTACAGCTGACGTGTAACGGAAAACACACACACACACAGGTTTTTTGAGAATATGGCTGTAATGTATTTCCTATCATGTTTGACATATTTCCTATCATGTTTGACAAAAAAATAAAATAAACACCATTACATTTCCAGCATGATGGGTTTACAGCTGACGTTATATTTTAAATCGGGTAAATGAACACACTCTTAAATAAAGCTGTGATGTTTAATGCTTTGTGAAGGTGTTGTTTGTATCTGCCTTGACGTTTGTAACCCACAAAATCAACACCAGGCATGTTATGCAGCCTACATCTAGATCAGCACTACGCAGATTGGAACGCAGCCCACGATGGATTGGAATACAACAGCTGTGAGCGCTCAGTCCGGTTCTAGTGCCCTAAGTAGGCCGCAGTGCTCCCGTTTGGACCGCACTGCTTAGTATTACTCTATTTATATCTGTCTGGAAGTGTCGAGTTTCCCAGTTTGCTCTACGACACTGAGCGTCCCACTGAGCGCCCGTTATGTCTGAGAACTAAAGTTTTCTCTCGTTCTGTTTTCATCGAAGTCAGACGGACGGATTCGCTTCTTTTTTGTTAGTGTTTGAGTAAAAAAAGCTCAGAACGTCGAATGTCGCCTATCACATTTCCAACCTGTTGGAAAAAATGACATCTACTGACAAAGACTTTCGGTAAGACAGTCTGCATGGAGTGGAGGGCACGTGACTAATATTTGTAAAAATAGTTTAAAAGAATCTCACAGGGCTGTTTATTTAACTATGTAGTTCATCATTTGTTTATTTTTCCCCACAAAAAAGCAACAGATCGTCTAGTTTACTGTTGTTGCGTCACTGTCTGCGGAAAAAAGCCATCCAGTATTCAACGGGTGAAGTCTGGATTATGAATATGGATGTTTTGTGGATTTCTTAAAGGGGAAGTTCTCCGATCTTTCAAAACATTCTGTATAATTAGTTGGTTAACTTGTCAACAAAGTCATTCCAAGGGGTTTGGTGTGAAATGCTTTGTATCAAAAAAATGTACCAAGTCAGAACTGTTCACAGTGGTGGTGAATAAAACCAGACGTCCACCTCTAAAAGCTCCCTCATAGAAAGTTATTACAGGAAGTGGTTATGAGAAATGTATCTATAATATATATGTATATATATTTGTATGAAGTTTTTCCTTGAAATGTATTTACATTATGTTAATTTATTTGAATCTGCTCCTGGTGGAGGGATACCTGATGGAAGTTCTAAGGCCAATTAGTCCTGTTTTGAGCATTATTTTTCCAACGTGTCTCAAACGTTTGGCTCACTTGTGATAATAAAAGTCATTCTGTAATAACTCATACAGTGTGGATTAGGGTGTACAGCCGTGACATTGCAATACAAATCAGTGAGAGTGTGTTTTGTGGAGAATAGACATTCTATGAATTATGCTATCTAATGTGACTGCATTATTTAACCCTTTGATGCACAAGCTAAGCAAACCCGGTCTAATGCACAACATGGTTCGAACTTGACCCATATTCATTTCCTGTGTTATTGTATGTATTGCTGAATGTCTCTTTGGTAAATCTGTTATAAACAGTTTATTTCACTATTTAATGTTCCAAGTGTTCATTAAAAATCTTTATTTTATTTTTATTTTAATTCTTATTTATTTACTTCATGAACAAAAATGGTAATAAACACGTTTCTGACTGCAAATGTTTACACACATCAATAGTCCCTATCAATTTCTATAGTGAATACATAAGTTGTGCAGTGAGTGATGTAATACACTGTAACATATTAGGACAGTTCTGAGTTGATGAGGCACCATCCTTTGGTTGTGATATTTTTATTTTTTTATATATATCTTTATTTTTACTTATAAGGCTAATACATTGTGGTCTGTTTCACCTGTTGGCACAACTGCGAAGGCATATAATACAAGAATTTGTAAAAAAGAAAGTGAGTATTTCTCTGTAGTTGGTGTTCTCAGCACAAACTGTTTCTGGGCCTCCTTCTTTTTTAGGTTTATGGCCACTAATGACTTGATGATGGAGCTGCAGAAAGATTCCATAAAGCTTGACGAGGACAGTGAGAGGAAAGTGGTGACCATGCTGCTGAAACTTCTGGAGGACAAAAACGGGGAGGTTCAGAACCTGGCAGTCAAATGGTAGGAGAGATATTAGTCAGTTTTCCACCAAATTAGGTTATAAATTAGGTTTAATAACAACTTTATAAGTCATAAATTGAACAAATAGGTCTGTTTTGCCATCCCTGCACCGCTTTACAATGTATTTCCAAAAATGTTCTAATTAGTGATTATTATGATTCGGCTTCAGTAATACTCATTGCCAATTGGGACCCTCTGGTCACACGGTCTTATCCAGAGCGACCAGCAATTTAATAATGTTACAGATATAGGCAAATGTAGGGCTAGAAATCTTCAAGATTCAGTATTCAAGAGGCTTTATTGTCATTTCAGCCAAATACCAGTACACAGTGAAAAGAAACGTTCCTCCACGACCATATCGTCGCTGTCCAAAGACAGACATGTGTCTCCACTTTTGTCTATTTTTTTTCTCCATCATTTAAACACATCAGCTGCTGCTTATGTTGTGCAAACATTTCATGGCACGGACCAATAGAAATGCTCAAAAATGGCTTGTAAAAAATCTGGTTCCATTGACTTATACAGAAAGTAAAGACTGTTTTTGGCCTCTGCTGTAAAGTTGTTGTTTTGGAGATATTTGTTTTTCATTGGACAGCAGCGATATTGTACAAGACAAAAACACAAGAGCTCCACAGTACAATAAATAGAGTGTAGACTAAAGACCTACAATAAATACAAAACGGGACACAAATCCGATACAGTACACAGCACTGAGAGTATTTAGAGCTGTGTAAAGAAGTTGTGCAGTGAGAGACATAATATGCTATAACATATTATCAGACAGCTGGACATTTATAAACACAGCAGTGACTGAGGTAGCAACCATATCTACAGTAATGGAATACAGTATTTGGTTGATACAGTATTCTAGCAAGTAGTCAGATTACAGATGATATCAATTGAAGTATCTCAGTGTGAAGTGCAGTAATTATTATATGTAACCTCTTGAGACCCTGCGTCCTCATATGAGGACATTGCATTCTGCTTCTCTGATGCTTGATACTTATTTTTTTTATTTTACTTAGATTTTTTATTTATTAGTGCTTTCATTTTGCTTTATCATACTTCATACCTCCCATTTGCTGCATTAGAGGCATTTTTTACTCAGCTACTTACTCATAACTTTGCAATAATAATATTTGTACTAGTGTATAGGCCTGTTCAGGGGCTCATATACACAGTTTACGTTGTTTGCACTTTTGTTTTTGTATCCTCATGTTTACAGTTTTTTCCAAGCTATTTTGGAGAACTTGAATTGGTCTATTTATCATGAAATGTTTACACAATATAAAAAGAGCAGCTGTTGTGTTCAAATTATATAGACAAACAAACATAGACAAAAATAGAGATGTTTTTCTTTGGACAAAGACACTAAAAACTGAAATAAAAGAAAGCAGTAAAATGTGTTCTTGAGATGATGCTGACCTGTTTAGAGGGCAGTGCTGAGTAATATTGGTGTATTAACTGTGTAGCTACAATAGTATAAGGTATCACTTTGACTGTACAACCAGTATTAGCTCTTAATCAAACCAGCAAGCAAGACGTCAATAGTTGCATACAATAAGTTGTCAGCTACAATGCTATGATTGTGACAGATCTAGTAGACTGGCATAAGATAAACCTACTAGATCACTTAGAATTTTCCTCTCCCACACTAAATGTATCAAGTTGTGTTTAGAGTCTGAAGATTGCTTCAAGATCTATCTATCAAGATCTAATGTAGCTGGTTGTCAGTTTTTAAAGATAGCAGTACTAAACATGTCTCAAGAGGCATTGAGTTGTCAAGTGATCTTAAAAAAATTGGGTATGTGGTTTTTGTCTATAAAAATGAACATATTGTCAAAAAGATAAGCTTCCAATACTAAAATGTTTCTATGACACTTAATTCAAGTGTTATATTAAACATTCAGCAGATCTTGAATGATAAATGTAAGATAGAAATATGATAAAACACAGCTTAAAAACACTGATCAGTATATCGTCGCTGTTTAAAGTAAAAGCTGTATGTACATTTTTCTCAATTCTTCTTCTTCTTATTATCATCATTATTGTTTATTATTTTTATTATTACTACCTCAGCTTCATGATGATTGAACCAATAGAAATGCTCTTCTTTGGACGGCAACAATATGAGAACAGTGTGGGCGTGGCTAACAAGCAGGTGGTCTAACTCACTAGGTTTATGCTATTTAGTTTCAGCTCACTAAGTTTCTCTGACTGTGAAACTGGTTTGTGTGGACAGGGCCAAAGATGTCAGCCCTGTGATTGGTCAGGGGATTACTTACACATTACTCAAGATTAGGGCTACCCAGTTCACACGGAGAGGAGAGAAATATGGTGAATTAGGTCAGTCATTTATCAGTCAATTGAACATTTTCAGTGTGTTAATTTGTTCGGATCACAAGCCCCCTCTGAAGGTCCTCAGGCCAACATTGAGGAGAGGGTGGTCTGTAGTGTCGGTCTTGGCAATAAAATGAATAGAGGTAAAAGGTGAGAACTCCTGATTTAAGGCAATGTTAATCGCTGGTGGTGTGCAGTTTGCACAGTGCTAACTGGTGGAGCTATAGGCCTCCATCGCTTGTTGGCTACCTAAACTCTACATTAGTGTTTAGGAGAAAACTCTGCATTAGATTTTTTATTACAGTGATATTTCTCCTTTCTAGGCTCAGCAGTACACTGGTCACCTTTCACCAGTCCATCCTTACGAGTCTACTCCCCCAGCTGACCAGCCCACGCATGGCGGTCAGGAAACGTGCCATCATGGCTCTGGGTCACTTGGTGCCCAGCTGCAGCCCTGCCCTCTTCACCCAGCTTGCTGAACACCTCTTGGGGGAACTGACCAGGGCGGCACCCACGGGTAACACACACACATACATTCAGTGCCTGACCACCATAACGCGCCAAGGAGGGCACAGAATTGGTGAGACTGAGCTTCATTTCCTGTGGAAGTCCGTATGACTGCTTTAGAGGAACAATAGGAGGATAGTGTCTCAGGGCAGGAGAGCCCAACATGAGCCAACCGATATGAAAACTTATCACCTGACCCCAATTTTAAAAAAAATTCGTTTCACGTACACAGTCGTTTACTGATTGGCCAAGTCTTGTTTCAGGTGCCTAACATTTTCCAACCTCTTATTGTCTCCCAGAATTCAACAGACAGCTCTGTTACTGTAAATAAGCTCTATTCTAACTCCGCTTCATTGTGCCTTACTCAGGGAGCAGTATTGGCTAAAACCCATAACTTAATCAGAGCTCAACTAATATAGACTAAATAGACAGATATATGCAAATCGGTGAATTGAAAAGAGCTTAATTTTCATATATGAACTCTATGATGCACTTATTTATTTTTAAAGTATAGAAAATTTGGTTTTCTGTGATATGAGCAGAAATACTGTAGCATCAAGGGCAGAGCTTCCTTACATGCCTCTTTTTTACATATCTGTTTAAAATTGATGGCGTTTTGTGTGCACGTTTACTGGTTCAGCTGCTTACCAATTTAGCAGTCTCTAAGTGTCTTCCAATAATAGTTAACACTATTATTCCAAAAAGTTCAAATACATTAGTACTATTATTGAAATAAGTTCAAATAAGTTAACACCTGGAATTATTCATTATCATTTTATTGTTAATTCATTCAGATGCTCTACATTTCATTATTATGGAATTATCTACAGTACTGCAGCTCTGTTTACCTGAAATATCCTTGTCATCAAAGTTGGTTTAAAATTATTAAAAGAAACAGTGATGGTGATTTTATTTTAATGACAATGTTTGTCAGTGTGAGCACCTGGAGACGTTAAATCCTAAGGGGAATCCACCCAGTCAAGCTATAGGTTTTGTTGGTTTTCCAAGTTCAAAAAAGTTAACACATCTTCTACAGCATACACACATTTGATATTTCAATATAAGTGCACAATTTATTTTTATTTACTAAACTATATATAAAATAACATATACATGGAAATATTAGAAAGATATTTTATGTTCTATTTGTTCCCAGTATGTAAAATTCTGCAGATTACAGTAGTTGTGCAGTAAAGTGCATGTTCTCTGTACTCAGAACTTCAACAAAAAGGGCACACAAAAAGTTTTTTTATGTGACGAGAGAAATTTTTTAATCTGTTCACCTTACTAACACTGTCATAAAATCCTTACTTTAAATGTATGTAATAAAATATCAGTATTTGGTGTCTATGGATCAATATAGTATTGCCCCCTCCTTACTAGACACTAAGAGGCTTTATGTAATGACATGGAAAACAATGAAAACTGAGTTATTCTTAAGTTAAAACATCAACTCTTTCTAAAATACTGTAGTTATCCAATTATAGTAATGTATGAACCTTGACATGGGCGAGGGATGATGTATATCACAATATTTAAAGGGTTTTCACAATATGCAGCATTTGCCATATCTTGATACAAAGAGAAAACAATAATAACTGACATGAAAAAAAAACTATTAATACAATGAGTATTCAATATTTCACATACTTTGTTGCACTAAAACTGACTAAAAATGGCTCATTATGCAGCAGGTCAGTGTTGATATCACAATATTCTCATAAAAGCATATGTATCGTAGTAACAAAAAATATTACGACCACCATAAAATAGTGTCATATTGCCAATCCCAGTTTACAGAATTGATCACCAGGCATCCTTGATTATCGTTTTATTGTTCATTCATTCTGATGCTCTAAATTTCAGAAGCATTCTTAATTATTATGGAAACATCTGCTACAGCTCTGTTTATCTAAAATGTCCTTGTACAGCTGCTCATATGAAGTTGTACCTCAGATATGCATCACATTAATCTTATCTGAGTTGTTTTATATTATTAATAAAAACAGTGATGGGGATTTTTTTTTGAATGACAATGTATGTCTAAGGCGCGCACCTGGAGAAGATCATCCCGATGGTGGTGAAGTTCTGTAATATGGAGGATGATGAATTGAGGGAGAACTGCTTTCAGGCCTTTGAAGCTTTCGTCCGAAGGTCAGGCTTTTAATCGAAGTCAACATGAGAATATTTCCTCTAATTAATAGTTATTGTGGCATAAAAATGAAAAATTTGGGGGTTTTTTTGGCAGATGTCCAAAGGAAATGTCTCCTCACATCCCTATGGTGATTAAGCTGTGTCTGAAGTACATTACCCACGACCCTAACTATAACTATGATGCTGAAGACGACCAGGACGATTCCATGAACGTTAAAAATGAAGAGGATGATGACCAGGGTGACCATTTCAATTTATTCTAATTCTCATCTCATCATGTCTATGTCAGAGCAATACAATTATATCCACTGTGATATACTGTAAAAACAAGAATGATGGGTTTAAAACATCTGGGACAATGTGGTGCTTGAATATGAATGGAATTATAATATATATAATAGACTTAAGTCTATAAGATTAAAATCCTAAATAACTTAAACACATCTAATAACATCACTTAACAACATTGCATAACACTTCAGTCAAGGCCTGAAGGTTAGGGATCTGGTCTTGTGACCTGAAGCTCGCCGGTTTGATCCCCGGGACCAGCAGGCCATGAATTAAGTGCCCTTGAGAAAGGCACCTAACCCCAACTGGTCCCTGGGCGCCATGGATAGGGCTGCCCACCGCTCCGGGCATGTGTGCTCACTGCCACTAGTGTGTGTATATGTGGATGGTTCACTGCATGGATAGGTTAAATGCGGAGGTCACATTCTGCTGTGTACAAACACATGTGGCAAATTCTAAAAAAATCATTAATCCAGAGAGGATGAAAGAGCAGTAGGGTGGCCACTGTACAAGATGGGACATTCTTGTTCCTATTTTAATTGGGCTCATATTTCTCTTGCATCCCCTTTGAAACTAATCACAGTACATACTGTTAAATTAACAGCTCAACAGACTCCATTTCAACAAAAACTTATATGCACTCCTATACATTGCCAGTTGTTTTGCATCATTGATGAAGAACTTGATCAAGTTTTTTCAAGTGAGAGAGGGCTGGAAGTAGTTTGTGTGTAGCTCTGCTTGGTGAATAGAGTAGGGGTATTTAATTAGAGTTCAGTACATCATCATTTCTAACGTGTGTTATGACTCAGTGGTGTATCCTGTTTACTGAAGTAGTCTAGTATCAGCATCTTATACCATCAACTACTGAAACACCAACACATCACACATACCATTCAGTATATTTCAGTATATTTACTGTTTAAATGCTGAACAGAATGAATTATTTAAAAGAATTTTATAAAAAAAAACGTTTTTACTCACTTCAATAAAAACAAGGGCTACATTAAAAACTGCTTTGAAAAAAGTGCATCTTGAAGTGTTTATTTATAGAGAAAGTAAATGAAAGGTGCGTCTTCTTGTTAACTCAGCTTCACAGATTAACATGTTGGTTGTACAGAGCAGTATTCTCCAAAACTAGATGAGCAGGTCCAGTCTATAACCGTTCCTGTTAATCAGTCAGTTTTCTCTGTTCACTTTTCTGTTTTTAGAGCTTGTTATTCTTTCTGACTCGCTTTAGTCTCCGGCTGCTCCTCACTTCGTTCCTCACCTGTGTGTGCACGGCGCCCACCCCAACAGATCTGATTGGCTGAGGAGCCTTCAGTGATCTTACAGTGCACGTGATTGGTCTCTGAGTTCACTGAGTATACCGTAAAGACAAGAAAAGCTCCGCAGCTTACAGTCAATATTAAATCATTCTCAACAGATTATCGGTTTGGGTCCGCATCGGACAAGGTCGGCCCGCCTATTAGTGACCCCGGGTTTATATCTTTGTGATCATTTCACACCAGGATGTCTGTACAATTCCAGTGAAGGAGAATTAAAATGATACTGTTGGATCATAATCTCACTTCTGCACCTCTTTTATTCTGCAGAATCCGATGATGAATACAGCGATGACGATGATATAAGCTGGAAGGTGAGGCGCTCGTCCGTTAAGTGTCTGGAAGCGGTGATCAGCAGTCGCAGGGACCTGCTGGTGAAGCTTTATGGATCTGTGTGCCCAACCCTGGTGTCACGGTTCAAGAAACGAGAAGAGAATGTGAAGTCTGACATTTTTCTGGCCTTTGTGGCTTTGGTGAGGCAGACTAAACCCCCTCATGGCTCCACCTTGGATCCCGGAGCTAAGGAGGACCCAGCAGTCACCCTCTTGAAGAAGCAGGTATAGATACAATGAGACATGATAAGGTGATCAGACCCTTTCAGTCTCTGAGAGGTTAATTACCAAGATTTTGAAATTATTAGTGTCTAAATCTACTCTTCTGACAAACCATGGATTACTCCCAAGATCAAAAGTTTAATCAATTTAAAACAGCAAACATATAAGGTTGGAGGAGGTGGTGCGCAGGCAAAGTATTATAAAAACAAAGTATAAAAGGCAAAAAAAGAGTTCTACAATTTAAAAATACAAGGCATACATATGAAAACGAACCCTAAAGCTTGGCATAGGAAAATGAAGACTGAAAAAAATCAAGACTGAAAAAGGAGGCTGAAGAAATTACAATCTCCGGTCTGGTTTCTCAGGATAGTTCATCAATAGCTAGTGACATCAACAAAAAATTAATCAGAGTATCCCAGTCTTTTCCACCATTTGACCAGGCCAAGTTACCCTGTTTTCTACCAGCTCACCCATTACCACACACAGTGTGGGAGGTGTACAGTAAACTGTCTTCGGTTGATAGCAATAAATCACAAGGACCAGACATGATTCAACCAAGACTTTTGAAAGAATTTGCATGTGAAATTAGTGTGCCACTTTGTGATATTATTAATACATCTTTCAAAGATGGGGTTGTTCCAGCACAGTGGAAGGAGGCTGTAGTTGTGCCTACCTAAATCCTAAATCTTCTCCTCTGAGTATAGATGATTTAAACATTTTACCGCAAATTGGATAGTAAGTGATATCAAGCCAGATTTTGACAATTTGCAGTTTGGCAGCAGAAGGAATTATTCCACCATACATTGCCTTGTCAGTTTAATGGATTATATGTAGAAAGCCTCTGAGGTTCAGGGATCAGTGTGTACCTTGATTACTACCGACTTATGGACTGCACTGTATGGACAATAAGGACTTTCTCTTGTAATGACATGGATCACAGCAACTTATTGTATATGGTGAGATGTTTCTGATTTTGATCTGATTTGCATTAATAGGTTCCGACTGTAATAAAGGCCCTAAACAAAAAACTGAAGGAGAAAAGCATGGAGTCCAGGCATGGCTGTTTTAGTATACTAACAGAGATGGCCAGTGTGCTTCCTGGAGCACTAGGGGAGCACATACCTAACCTCATTCCAGGTAAAAACCCTATTAATATCTCACACATTACAAAAATGTATTTCTATCAATATACTGTCAATTTAGTATAGATAATAGCTGTACGGGATGTGTAAATAGTTGGCAAACACAATTTAAATGTGTCTTAAAATGCATTTATTCAACATTATATATTGTTTTCTGATGTCTACATAGAAAGTGTGTACAACATACAGCAAACTGTAAGCAGCATGGCTGCTACTTGCAGGTTGTTGTTGCAATTGTGATGCTAATAAAGGTGAAACAACTACTGTATTCAGTCTTAAATGCTGACCGAAGCCTGTCCAGAGGTCTGTTTGGACCAAGATGTAGAGAGCAAACAAATAACTTTCAGTTAAAGTCCAGGATCTTGTTAAAAATGTGGGTTTCTAGTTTGCCAGTTTGTTTTGTGAATTTTGTACAGCAGTTAATTCCTGGCTGCTGAACGGGCTGTAGGTTTTAAGACAGAACAGAACATTACATTAGGATGCTGGCAAATGGGAAGCCAGTTTCAGTTTTGTTTAACGATGTTCATCGATTGTGCTTGCTGACGTTTGAAGCAACAATAGTTTTTAAGGTTCTTGGTATGTCAGCTACATGTACTGAATTCTCCTTATCCCTAACTATGACAATGTATCCTTACTTATGACAATGTAAATACACTTTTCCTTTCTATTGGCGCTTTAAGATTTAAGTCTCAATTTCTATATTTTATGAATGTTTATGCATCAGCATTGGTAAATATGAACATGAAGATTTTCTGTATTTACCTGTACCTGAAATATTGTCATACATCCGTACTTATTACTCCTTCATGAAAATGCTTTCTTTCCATAGGCATTGTGTACTCCCTCACAGACAAGTCCACCTCATCAAACATGAAGATCGACGCTCTTGGTTTCCTCCACGTTCTCGTGTCCAGCCACTCCCCAGAAGTCTTTCACCCACACATCAAAGTTATTCTACCCCCAGTAATTCACTGCGTTGAAGATTATTTCTATAAAATCACATCTGAGTCCCTCCAAGTCACTCAACAGATGGTGAAGATGATGCGACCCCTGGAGAAACAGTCCTCTTTTGATGCAAAGCTCTATGTTAAGGATGTGTTCAGTAGCACTCTGAAGAGGTTAAAAGCAGCAGATATTGATCAGGAAGTGAAAGAGCGGGCTATCTCCTGCATGGGGTACATTGTCAGTCACTTAGGTGACCAACTAGGTGGAGACCTGCAGCCCACCCTGCAGATCTTTTTGGAAAGACTAAAGAATAAAATCACCAGGCTCACTGCGGTGAAGTCCTTGTCCCTCATTGCCGCATCTCCACTTAAGATTGACCTAAGATCTATCTTGACCAAAGGGATTCCAATTCTTGGATCCTTCTTACGGAAGAACCAGCGTGCTCTTAAGTTGAACACGCTGACGGCCTTGAACATCATTGTTACAAACTACAGTGACTGTTTCAAGCCTGCTATGCTGGAGTCTGTGTTGAACGAGTTGCCTGATTTGATTCAGGAGAGTGATATGCATGTATCCCAAGTGGCTATCACGCTTCTGACCTGCATGGCCAAAGTTTGCCCATCCTATTTAGCCAAGATAGGAGGAAGTATCTTACCTGAAGTGTTCCACTTGGTGCATTCTCCATTACTGCAAGGAGGTGCCCTCGGTTCTATAGTGGAGTTCTTCCAGGATCTTGTGTTGACCAAGGCCAGCAATACAGGCTACAGTGATCTTATGAAAGCTTTGACCGGACCTTTTTATAAAGCTAAATCAGCTGACTCTGTGTCAGTACATAGGCAGTCCTATTACTCAGTGGCAAAGTGTGTGGCAGCATTGTCCTCTGCATGTCCCAAGGAAGCTTCTGGAACAGTCACCAACCTCATCCAAGAGGTGAAGAACCAGAGGACGTCAGAGTCTGTGAGGATCCTATCCTTCCTTTGTCTTGGGGAAGTGGAGCGTTCCACAAATCTGGGAGGGCACAAGGAGCTGAAGACAGTCATCATGGAGGCCTTTAGCTCTTCCAATGAGGAAGTGAAGTCTGCGGCATCCTGCGCCCTTGGAAACATCTGTGTGGGAAATCTAGAGGAGTACCTGCCATTCCTACTGAAGGAGATTGGCCAACCTAAGAGACAATATCTCCTTCTCCATTCTCTCAAGGAAGTGATCAGTGCGTTGTCAGCTGAGAGTCTCAAGCCTCATGTAGAGAATATCTGGACTCTGCTTTTCAAGAACTGCGAGTGCTCTGAAGAAGGCACTTGGAATGTTGTGGCAGAATGTCTTGGTAAACTCGTGTTGGTAAACCCATCTCAGCTTCTACCAAGGCTAAAGAAGCAGTTATCCTCAGGTAAGAACCTGCAAACAGATCTGACAAATCTTAACTATTCATCTTATTTTTGTCCTCTAGTGCTCAGGGGCCCCAGACCTCTGTCCCTGCTCTCTGTCCAACATGGCATCCTAAACCCTGCAAGCTCTGCTGCTCTGCATTTGCGAGATTGTCGTTGGGGGAACCCAAATTGTAAACAGGCCTTTTAACTCACATGAGAATATCTTCTCCATCTTATTGATCAGACATCTGTAAGCAAAGCCCGCCATCTGTAAGTAAAGGGCCACTTCTAGGACCACACTGAAGGCTGCCAAAAAACACATAGAAGGTTTGCAAGACCCCTTTGATCGAGAAATGGGACATCCTACCCCATCTCAATCCTGACCTCTTGACTGTGTTTAGTCAGGTGTTAGGACGGAGATTGCGAGCCCTTCTTCCTTGAAGACTTCACAGGCATATGCAAAACTTAAAGCATGTGCCAACCAGCTGGCTGAGGTTTTCAATGACATCTTTAACCTCTCCCTAAGACTGTCAGTGGTTCCTACATGCTTTAAAGAAACCATCATTGTTCCAGTTCCCAAGAAACCTTCTGTCACCTGTCTGAATGACTACCGCCCTGTTGCACTGACATCAACAGCTATGAAGTGCTTTGAGCGGCTGGTCAAAGCTCACATCTGTTCTATGCTTCCTGCCAACATGGACCCTCACCAGTTTGCATACCGCTACAACAGATCCACAGACGACACCATTGCACTAACTGTACACACTGCTCTCTCACACTTGAACAGAAAGAACACATATGTAAGAATGCTGTTCATAGATTACAGCTCAGCATTCAACACAATCATCCCAGCCAAACTCATCCCGAAGCTCAAAGGTTTGAACTCTTATCTCTGCAACTGGATACTGGACTTCCTGACGAGCAGACCGCAGGTGGTGAGGGTGGGTGACAGCATCTCTTCCACTCTGACTCTGAGCACGGGGGCCCCCCAGGGATGTGTACTCAGCCCCCTCCTGTACTCCCTGTACACTAATGAATGTGTAGCCAAACACTCCTCCAACCTCATCTTCAAATTCACTGATGACACTACCATCCTAGGCCTCATCACAGATGGAGATGAAACAGCCTATAGAGACGAGGTCAGCGCTCTGTCAGAGTGGAGCCATGACAACAATCTCCATCTAAACATCAACAAAACGAAGGAGATGATTGTGGACTACAGGAAGCAGCAGAAGGGTGGTCACTCTCCCCTTTACATCAACGGGGCTGAAGTGAAGAGAGTCAGCAGTGTTAAGTTCCTCGGCGTTCACCTCTCTCATGACCTTACCTGGTCCCTCCACACTAACATGATTGTAAGATCTGCCCGTCAGCGTCTCTTCTTCCTGCGCAGGCTCAAAAAGCTTAGACTGCCTCCTGATCTCCTCACCAGCTTCTATAGATGCACTATAGAGAGCATCCTAACGGGCTGCATAGGCCCTAAAAGGAGTGGTGAGGACAGCAGAATACATCATAAGCAACATACTACCAGCCTTACAGGACATCCATCAGTCCGGGTGCCTGAGGAACAAACTACCAGCCTTACAGGACATCTACCAGTCCCGCTGCCTGAGGAACAAACTACCAGCCTTACAGAACATCTACCAGTCCCGCTGCCTGAGGAACAAACTACCAGCCTTACAGGACATCTATCAGTCCCGCTGCCTGAGGAACAAACTACCAGCCTTACAGGACATCTACCAGTCCCGCTGCCTGAGGAACAAACTACCAGCCTTACAGGACATCTACCAGTCCCGCTGCCTGAGGAACAAACTACCAGCCTTACAGGACATCTATCAGTCCCGCTGCCTGAGGAACAAACTACCAGCCTTACAGGACATCTATCAGTCCTGCTGCCTGAGGAACAAACTACCAGCCTTACAGGACATCTACCAGTCCCGCTGCCTGAGGAAAATCCAGAAGATCAGGTTAGAAGGAGGTCATCCAGCACGCGGCCTGTTCACCATACTGCCCTCAGGCAGGAGATTCCGCAGCATCCAGGCCTAAACAACACGCCTACTGAACAGCTTCTACCCACAGGCTGTCAGGCTCCTGAACAAACTGTGAGGCTGAAAGACCCCAATACCGTTCACTCGACCACTGCTACATTGTACACTTTATTATTTATTCTGATATCACTGCTATGGACAATATCATCATATCACTAAGTCACTTTTAATAGATATATCTACTTAGAACCTGCCTATGCAACATTTTTCACAGATGTCCTCCTGTATATGTTATGTATATATCTTGTGTATGTTTTGTATAGTCCTTTATATATTTCAGTTATAACTATATGTATATTTTTAGCTTATTTTTACTGTAATATTGTCTATTTATTGTATGTTTGTACTGTTTTATATATATAATGCTGCCCTGCTGTAGAGTTTTATCTGAGCCTCACACCAAGCATTTCAATGCATGTTATGTCCTGACATGATGTGCAAATGACAAATAAACTTGAAACTTGAAACTTGAAATGATGACTAATGGACTGCAAGTGCACCGTTTAAGACAGAGCATAAATTCATTTGCACTCACCTCTCACCAGGGCCGCATTCAGCTATGATGAAACAGTTTATTTAACCCTGGTATTATATCTAAAAAAATTACATTCATAATGTTACAGGTCAAATTGACCCGCATAGTATAAATACACACAAAATCAACAAAGGGTCAAGTCAAAAAAATAAATTATATTTGAAATTCTCATAAGATACAGAAAGATGTGAACATCTCTAAGAACAAACGGTGTATATATTTCATTTTAGCAACTATTTAATAAACATTTTCTTCAGAGAGGGTAGCCAGTATTTCGGACAGCTTAAAGTGTAAACGGGTCAAATTAACCCATAATTTGAAGAATGAAATTGCTTGAAGAATGAAATTTTGTTAAAAAAAAACTACAGTAAAATCTTAAAAACAGTAAAATGTTTACAGCAAACGTTTCTTTAACTATTGCGTACACCGAGCTGCAGTCACTGCATTTGTAGAAGACATTATAAGATGCCTTTTTAATACAGCTGGGTTACCACTTATACACACATCAAATAAGAGAAAACATACCTGAAAGCCTGTTGCCCATTGAAACTGTGAAAAACTGTGCAGAGATTGAATGTGCCCCAAAGTATACTATGTTCTTAATGAGATGGGTTACATGTGGTGGGATCATATGCCCTATGGGAATAGCCCATGGACTGTGTTTGGTAACACTGTTCTAGATAACTCACAAGAGTTGTCTTATTCAGAACTGGTAGTAAATATATTTCACAAATGTTTACAATTGCGAAAACTAAAGCATATCTCTGCTGTAAGTCCGGGGAACCAGATTTTTTGGGCCATTTCTTGTGGTCCATTCATCATTAAACATTCAATGTAAAGGGTGAAAGGCGTATTCAGATAAGCTGAAAAACAGAACAATGGATATACAAAAATTTGTTCAGACAGAAGCGATATTAAGTGTATTGTAAATCTGTCGTTTTAGGTTCCTCTCTTGCCTGCAGTACCGTTGTGACAGCCGTGAAATTCACCATTGTAGACCATCCTGTGCCCATAGACTCACTCCTTAAGGATTGCATAGGTAAACAAAATATCTTAACCTTAGTGTAATCGTTAATTTGGATTTTGTACAATAGCATTCAAAAGTTTGGAATCAATGTTTTTAAAAATATATGATTTTAATATGCTTGTCTTATCGAACCAGTAAATATAAGCAAGTAAACCACTCAAAGGTTCTATACGAATTCTTTAGAAAAGTCATTGGTCTTAAGGACTATGAGCATGTAGGGAACCATTTGCATGCTTAAATGCTTCTTTGCATAATAATAACATTGTTCTTCTTATTGGTGGAGAATGTGTTGTATGTTGTTCTATAAAAAAATAATAATGGTTCTATATGGCATCAAAAACAATTGTTAGAAAATCAAGTTTGTAACAACAGAAGATTCTTTTTTGTGCTATATAGAAGGAATTTCAAAAAGAACCATATACAGCACACTCTCCACTAATACAGAGAACCATTTCACCATACACAGAACCATTTAAGCATAAAATGATTCTATATAATGATTCTATGTAGGTGTTTAGGCATGTCCAGGATGATGAACAACGTTATGAAATTACTGAAAAAGCTTTGTAACATAAAATCCAAAATTATATTTCAAGTCAACAAAGGTGACAAAAATAAATCTTATATATAATTGCAGAATATAATTTGATAATGAAACATGTAAAAAAGGAAATATATTGAATATAAAGCAACAAGAATATAAGTAAATATGGAAAAAGATTCCAAACTTTGAAATGCTAAATGTATATCAGCCTTGAACATCAGGAATCATATTCAATTTTTAGGGAATGATCTTTTTTATATAACCACAGCTGAACAAATCTGCCTTGTTTGCTCTAAAAGGTGACTTCCTGAAAACCATCCAAGAACCTGATCTCAGTGTGCGACGAGTTGCATTGGTGATGTTCAATTCAGCCGCTCACAATAAACCTGGTCTGATACGTGGTCTTCTGCCTGCAGTTCTGCCTAAGCTGTACAACGAGACCCAGATCAGGAAAGACCTCATCCGTGAGGTAGCCTACACTGCATGCCATTTCCTGAAACCCCATTTCCTAACGAGAATAAGAACATGAGCAGTTTGGCATGTATTTAGATCTGACTTGTGGGTGAGTGGATGTACACGTAAATATATTTACTAGGTCTGAATAAATATCACTTATACATCTCAATAGTGTCCACTTACTGCATGGAAATGACTGTACAGCATATTAATTACAAATTCTAACAACTACTACACTGAATGTAGTTTGTTCCTGATGAATTATGATACTTTTATACTCCAGGTGGAGATGGGTCCCTTTAAGCACACAGTGGATGATGGGTTAGATGTACGTAAAGCTGCCTTTGAGTGCATGTACACTCTACTGGACAGCTGCCTGGATTGCCTGGACATGAATTTCTTAATCATGTGGAGGAAGGCCTAAAAGACCACTATGACATCAGGGTAAGTGTGCAGATTGACCACATGTGATTTATCCAACCAACAAATTCACTGTCTATTAACTTCTTATAGTTGTTTACCATACGGTTTCTTATTTTTAACAATGATAAACAAGACATGAGACCTACAGAAACAATAGGAGTGATGTTAGTTGTTGGTTAGTGACCCCTATTAAAACGTCCTGACTATGAAAACTCTGACCTCTGTACATTCAAAGACCAAAGCAAGTTAGGCTTTAAATCCTAGATTATGATGGAAGACAGTACGTTTCTTAGATATGTATAATATCTGCTCTGTGGTGGTCCACTGGGAGTCCCGACCACTGAAGAACAGTGTAACAAAGTATACAGAGAAACAGGTGGACTACATTCTGTAATTGTAGATCATCTATGGTAAGTGGAGCTAATAAAATAGACAATGAGTTTTGAAACAAGGAGGTGGTTTTAATGTTACGGCTGATGGGTGCATATTGTCGCTGTCTAATGAAAAACGTCTCCATTTCTGTCGATTTTGAATTTTCTACATCAATTAAACACGCCAATGGTTGTTTACATTGTGTGAAAATTTCATGATGAATGGACCAATAGAAGTGCCCCAAAACATCTTGGAAAAAAGATCTGGTTCCATTGACTTACATTGAAAGTAATGTAAGTTTTTGGTCTCTCCTGTAAAGTTGCAATTTTGGAGATACTTGTTTTTCATTGGAGAGCGACGATATATGAATACAAGTTGGTTTCTATGATTTCACAGAAACAGTACATCTAAAACAAGCCATTCTGCAGCTGTCCATTGGAAAAACTGGCAACTTTACTTTCATTGTAAGTCAATGGAACCAGAGTATTTTTCCTGAGGTATTTTGGAAAGTTTCCATTGGTTCATTCATCTTGAACAGCAACTTCTGTGTTCAAATAATGTAGAAAATAAAAATTGTGGAGCAAATAGTGTATGTTAAACCTTCAACACTGTTTACATATTACTTCAAATTTGGTTTTCCATTTATTTCATACAGCACCAGTTTTCATGTTGACTTAGCTGAAGGATCCAATTGTAACATTTAAACAATGGGGAATGACTACACTTTATATACTGTTCAGCAAACTTCACAAGAAGCTGCAAATTCTGTCCAGTGTTTTACATCCGACCCACTTCTTACAGATGTTAACCTTCATAATGCTGGCCAGACTTGCCTCTTTGTGTCCAGCTGCTGTGGTGCAGAGACTGGAGAGGCTAGTGGAGCCTCTTAGAGCTACATGCACTACAAAGGTAAAGTCCTGAGGTTACAACTCTGCTACATAACCATAGTTCCCCTCAAACAGGAGTTTGTTGACCCAGCTGGTTTCCTTTCCTCTGCATGTTCAGGTGAAGGCCAGCTCAGTAAAGCAGGAGTTGAGGCATTCAGCTATGCGCGCAGTAGCTGCCCTTCTGTCTATCAGTGACGTAGAGAAGAGTCCAGTCATGGCAGACTTCATCAACCAGATCAGGACAAACGCCGAGATGGCTACCATCTTCGAAAGTGTTCAGGGAGACCCCCTATCTAGCGCTGTGGAATCTATGGACACCAGTTAGGACGTGTGGCAATTGTTGACATTACATTGATTGTCTAAAATCATTAAATGTAGGTTTACTGTGGCTTTGATGATTAAAAGTTAAAGCTTAATGCGTTATGAAGATAATTTACTAGACAAGTCATGATAACGGGGCAATTTCAGCCATGAGACTGCCACAGTGCAGCCAACCAAGCACTGTTCAACATGTAGAAAAACTCCTTGCACTTTAACAGCCCTGTAAATGGAAAGACACACAAAGAGACAAAAGTAGATTTAACATGACTTTTATTGAAAAGACAGAGCTGGCCAGGTTATTCGTTCTCCTCACTGCGGAGTCTTGCATTGGGATTTGTGACCTTAATGGCCAACTGAGCTGCCCGCTCCACAATCAGCTTCCTGTTCTTTGAAGACACGTTGTGGGCAATCTCTGCACAGTAGCTCCTGCAAAGAAAATAATACATTATTAGTTTAATGGAAATCACATGAATTTAAGAGTTTTGCATAGTCAAAGAAACTGCACCAAAACTAAAACTTGTACACCTATCTAATTGCTCTTTGGAATAAACCTTCTATTTTCTTTCAATGAAGTGTCTCTGAATGGCAAGTGACTCCAAAAGAGAACAGCACACTACAACACTGTCTTTCCCATACATTCAGATATTTTATCAAGCTAGCTATTTATTCTATGAGCTGTTGCAGATTACCACCTGCAGGCTAAAGGAAAAGCTAATTTTAAAATGCAAATAAGCTGTTATATATAATATTAGACAAACAACTAGTTTACTCAAGTATATCTACAGTAAAACTAGCCCTGTCTAAATTTGGTGCAACACAGTACACAACACTGATTGTACTGTGCTTAAACTAAGACTACAATAAAAATAAATTGTATTAGGATAAACAGTGCAGTACAAGTCTCTTCAAGAAGTCACTTACTATACAGACCACCCTATTAACAAGCAAGAAACTGCATGGTTTGTTTACCAACTGTGCAGACTTTAACACTGCAAATAAACTGTACAAAACCCACATATACAAAAAGATGTATAATAACAGGCCGTGTCACTTTCAATACACTGAATTATATTTGGATTTACATAGACCCGATACAGCGCAGAAAAAACACAAAACAAGTGTCCTGCATTTGGAGATGCTTTGTCTAGGTGCAATTTAACCTTCCCAAAGGACCTGTTTACATTGTGCATTTAATTGGATCACATCCAGATTTAACTCGAAAGCATAAAAAGCCAGGTGAAAAAAAAACCTAACTTTTGGAACAATGTGTGATGGAAATAGAATTGGATCCCTCAAACCACATTTGTTCTTGACAACTTAAGCGTAAGCATGTTTAGCTCTGATAAGCAGGTGAATAACAGAATCAAGAGTAATAAAAGATGGAGCACGTGAGGCTGAATTATCCCCAAGCCAAACATTCCTGCACTCTGGGCCAATGAAGTCAGTCTGTATCATAAAGAAAGGGAAATACTAGCCAAAGTAAAATGGAAACACGTTTATGTGCATCTAACAAAGGTAAAGCAATGATATTGGCCACCAGGTCTAGTTTAACCGTCCCCCCCTTTTTACCAATTTCCGCCTGAAAATACATAGCCAAATCTTGAAGCTTTTCACTGAAACACTGCATAAATTAGTGTAATTTTCAAGATGTAATGTTCCTGAAAAGCCTTCAAATTTGTACTAGAAGCACTAAAAGGCATTGAAATTAATCTGCAATGCTCCAAATATGCTGAAAACAACAAAAAAAGGGCACTTTTCTAATTTTTATTTTAAAATTTAAATTTTAGTGCCTACCAAAAATAGAGTTTGTGTCCCCAGACTTTTTCCTTTAGAAAAGTGTTTCTGCATGTGTCTACAGTCACCAGAAAAAAATTGGAGTTGATTTCTTTTACTGATTTGAAGTTATTCAAGCTGAAGTAGAGAGTGAACAGGCCCCCCCCACTGGTCTATTGGGGTGTCCAAGGTCCCCCAACCTCCCCAAAATGAAAACAGCTGATTTTACTGCAAAAAAATATGTATATGTTATATTCTTACAACTCCCACATCTAAAAATGTGTTTATTCACTTTCCTTGACAAAATAATGTCATGTATGATTTTTAGGCCATTTTTACCATATTTTACATGTTTATTATAAGTCCATAACTAAATTATCTTCTTGGAAAAAACTCAGTCAGTTTATATCCTCATGCTGTACTTTTATTTTGGTATCGTTTGGAGCTGTTTATCTGGTGTAAAACTCTCTCTGCTGCCCGATTTCAGTAGATCGCCGCCGTTACTCTTCCTTTTGAGCTTTACTAATTACTCTTAAACACCATAAAATATCGTTTTCTTTGGTTTGGGACTTTGTTTAGGGTTCATAGTTAACATTTTGATCGTTGTTTTGTGCCTCTGTGCGTCCTGCGTGGCGCGTTTCCTCTCTGCGCTCTGCGTTTTCCTAACCCAACCACCTTCTCGGTTACGCGTCCAGATATCTCCGCACCTGATTGGTCCACAGACTTGGTTGACACGTTTTTGGAAAGAGGAAGGGCGGGACTATAAGGGGAAGTGGCGAAAATGCGGATTTCAAACTAAGATATTTTAATACATTTTTTAATTCGAAGGTTTTTGTTCTGACCTGTCGAATCTCCGGAGTACTCCTTCCACAAAATGGCAGATTATTTGCGATCGGATTGATGGGAAAATACAAGTTTGGTCTCGTTTTGAAGCTGACACTGAGGTATGTCGCGGTTTTATTTCTGGTTCGGTGGTGTGTCCCTGTGGCGGCTGAGAGCCTTTACGAGTCGAAGAAACGCAGAAGTAGTGGCGGCGCTAGGGGGCGTGTTACTGTTCGGAAAAGCTATTCTTTATTTTTATTTAAATACTGCTACATTTCAGAGTATAATAGCTTACAACATCGTAATCCTGAGGGTCTCCCCGTTGATGTGTAATATGTCCAGATTGGCCAAAAGATGGCTTTACAAAAAATAAAAATGTTCGTAGTGTACCTAATATTTTGTCATACTAACGCTAGTTTTTGACCAAAATATATATTTTCTGAATGAAAATAAAGAAAAAATGGCAAAACGACCGAAAAGTAGAGATTCTAAGCTTTCATATGGTACCTTGATTGTCTTTGGTGGTACTGTAGATCTTCAGATATATCCTTAAATATATTTATTTTTGATTCCAGGGCGCGTTAAGAGGTTAAACACTTATCAGCCTAGAGTGCAAGAATGCTCTTTGTTTGTAAACTCGAGACCCCCCCCCCACCCCCCTTCTTGAAACTCCAATAATAGGATCCAGATTTCATATTTATCCCAATTATGTTTTTGTTAAATTGGGTCAATATACACCCGGCAACCTCCAAAAATAATTTGATTGACCCACCACTGTCCAAAGAAAAACAAGCATCTCCAAAATAATTTTGCCGTAGAGAACCTTAACTTAGAGGTAACTGCCAACATCAAGTTATTGCAAACAGAAACAAGTTTTCTGTTGAAAGGCAGCCATCTTTCCCATAATTATGTTCTCACTGATAAACACACCAATAGCCATCCCTACATTAAACAGTTAACAATGTCACTGTGGACATCAATGTGTGCACTAGTTGCAACAGAAAACTCAATATTGACAGTACTTACTTGTTGCTCATTAGAAGAACTTCAAGCTCCTTGACGTTGTGGACCAGGAACTTCTTGAATCCAGTTGGCAGCATGTGCTTGGTCTTCTTGTTACTACCATAACCAATGTTTGGCATCAGCATCTGCCCCTTAAAGCGCCTGCGGACCCTGTTGTCAATACCTCTGGGCTTCCTCCAGTTTTTCTACAAAAAAAAACAAATGAAGTTAACATTAGGGGTGCTCCAACAAGACTGGCTGGCAAGTTTACATGTAGAAATTGTAACAGTTTACAATGTGTGTGCAAACTGGCAACGTAACGTTATGCTCTAGCCTATGAATTGTTAGGTTCATCCCAGGTGAACAAAACCCTCCCAGGCACAAAAGGAAAATAAAACAAACCTTACCCTGATCTTAACATAGCGGTCTGACTGATGTCTGATGAACTTCTTGGTCCTTTTCTTTACAATGTTGGGCTTCATAAGGGGTCTGAGATTTGCCATGGCGGCTGAAGACAAAACACAGGCAATTGGTTAAAAACAAAGCGTTTAGCTATATTTAAATAATGATGTCAACATGTATAGTCCATTTTGGCGTTACGAGGACAATAATGTATAAAAATCAGACATACAATTTACAAATACATTAGAAGCCTGTTAAGCCAGTTATTAGCACTACTGCAGCAACCAGTATAATAAGTCTGGCCTCATAAAACACAGAAGCTGTACTCAATGCTGGAGGTTTTAAAAGAAATATACACGAAACAAACTAACTCAGCTCCATATTTATCAGCTACAGCATGTCGCCTGGAGCTCTATGGCTAGCTGGCAGCAGGCTAGCATGAGCTTGGCTAAAGGTAACATAACTTTGGCCGTAAAGATCCTAACGGATATTTTAAAATAAAATACAATACGTATCAAATTAAAATTCTAATATCACGACACACATGAATAGTTTAATGTTACACTCAAACTAGTGAAGTATCTGGACAGGCCGAACACACCGGTAGCCATGACGAATCAGCTATGTTTTTGGTCAAAAATCACTATTTTCAAAGCGTCTAACTGCAAAATCAAACCACATCTACAAAATCTGAATGTTTTTGTGTGCAACCATGTGTAGATGAGAACATAAGGACGTTTTCCTGAATGGATGAAGTTAGATTTAGTGGGACTCACCGCTCGGTCTATCTACACACAGAGACGCAGCGCTAGAGAAGAGAAGGAAGAGTTTGGGGGATGCTGGGAAATTCACCTCCTCGTACCGGACGTTCTCTTTTGCCGCGTTTGAATAAAAGTCCTATAGAATATATATTTTTATATTTCTAGAATATGATTGTTTTATTTATTTTTATTAATTAATAAATTACGTATTTACTCAAAACACTTATTAAATTAAAATATTTCTCATGTTATGCTGTGGGGGTTATGCTGTGCTGTGCAATACTTCATTAATAATCTATATTTAATTTTATTTTTGCATTTATTTAATCTTCATGCTAAAATATTTAAAAATAATTTGTTTACTTAAACATTTATTTAAATTAAAATATCTCTTCTTTTATTCACCTATAGAGCTGTTTTTTTGTTTAATAATCTGACTCTCGATACCGTGAGCTGTTCTGCTAGCAATTACCAAATCCTGTAGTAATTCCTGTAGCACTGGTATTACTATAGTTCAGTAAGACCATTATTTTCATAAGTGATTATTAAAATGTATTAAATGAAAAGTCCTTAAAATAGGGTTAAAATTCATATCAATGCATAATATAAAATATATAATCCCAATACCAATCTTTAAACAAACAGATAACTCGGACAACAAAAGTGGACAATATTTGACCTGAGACTTGATCTCCACTTTTAAAATGTAATTTTGGATTTTGAATTTAATTCGAAAAGTTTGTCAGTGTGTGGCCACTTTCAATGCATCCTTCTATACCATATGTGTCAAACTCAAGGCCCGCCAGGTCCTTTTGTGTGGCCCGCAAGAGCTTGAAAGGTCTTAGTGTCTAAAAATAAACAGGTCAGAAGCGTGCTTTAACCAAAAACTAAATTTCCCACAATGCATGTCGATTGTGTTACGGCTTACTGCCACTAGACGACAGTGTAGTCATTGATGTGATAACGCGGCC
Source organism: Megaleporinus macrocephalus (assembly GCA_021613375.1). NCBI lineage: Eukaryota > Metazoa > Chordata > Actinopteri > Characiformes > Anostomidae > Megaleporinus > Megaleporinus macrocephalus. The sequence goes on along the minus strand of CM038714.1, from coordinate 16,691,477 downwards.
GATCCTATAATGTCCAGAAAACGTTGATGCAGATGAACGGCTGTTCAACAAAGATGGGAAGGTGAATACATGTTCGTGCTTCAAGGCGAAAGACCGGTATGCATTTTGTGCTTCGAAGCAACACGTTGGTTATTAAAGAGACGCTCAGCACATTTCACTCTAGACAGTTTCTCAAACACTTGGATAATATCGAGCAGCTTGACTCAGAGTTTGACACTGAAGAGAATGAAGACAGTGGAGGTTCTCCTTTTAATACTAACCAGATGCATCAGACAGCAAGCAAACCTGAGGGGTGCATCTAAAAGCCTAACATATAAATACATTTTGGGTTGCTATTTTTTTATTTTTTCTTATTACATAAAAAGTTTTCATTCTAAGTTCTGAGCAGTTCTGAAACCAAAACAAAAAAACAAAAACAAAATCCAGATTTCAGAAGCATAGATAGTATAAGAGAAGTTACCAGTAAACTCCCGTGACTAATGTTAGAATAGTTAACTCAATACTATGATGACCTAATTTATTACATGGCAGATTAGTTTATTTTCCTGTTGTTTCTGTATGATCACCATGGTTTCTCTCTGTCGACCAACCAATCAAAGTAGAGCTCATTAAATCAATCACAAAAAGGGAAAACAGCTTGTTCGTTGTAGAGCCAAGTGACAGGGTTGTAAACCGCATCTAGCCATTTTGTACCCTGACCACATACCTTCTGTGTAGAAATCAGAGAACAATATGAAATACTGAATTAATACATTTAATGGTACCTTTAATCATGCACACAATCAATAGATTTTTTTTCAAAACAATTTTTTTCAAAAGTTTTGCCCCTGACACTTTTTATGTTTTATTTTCCACCAGTATGTTAAATTCAGCAAATAACCAAACATTAAATGTGCAAATGTGTGTTTCTTGCAAGGATTTATTAACTTATTTTTACACTAAATCATGTTGTTTGACCAGAAGTGACTTTTGCATGTGACTGTATGCATGTGACAGTGCACTGACTACTTTACACTATACTACAAGCTATACA